>JAVKLF010000011.1:17964586-17984570 GCA_034783495.1 Millerichthys robustus | reverse complement strand
AAAAACTGCTTTAGCCTATATTTTTAGATTTGAGCATATATTAGGTGACATTTATCACGTTATGTCACAGCATATTTCCAAATATAAGTAAGCTCAGTGCACAAATCAGTAGAACCTTGATCATAATCTAATAATGTGTGGAATTTAATTTTGTCGATATTTAGCCACTACAGACGCTTCAAGACTGACACTTATGGAAAGACACACTGCTATCTAATATTGTGCATTCAACAGTCTGTAAGTGTTATTATTGTTAAACAGTGGGAACCTTTCTTCCTGTGACAAACACAAGAAAAGACTTTGCGCACCTGCAGCGACTGAACACTTTCTTTGCGGGTGACGCAATAAAAATAATAGCAAGTGTACAAAAGTGTGACCAGCAGGGGGCGTCAAAGTGCAATTCGAAAAACTGCAACGATCATTCCAAATATCCAAATATGCCCTCACCTGAATTTAAAGTAGGATAAAAAAAAATGTTATTCAAATATTAAATGATAAAAATTATTCGCCATTTAGAAGCGAGCATAAAGTAAAAAAAAAAATCAAACAAAAAGAAGTATGACAGAAAAGAACACAATGTTCTTTTAAATGTTTATGCTGTATAAAACACACTGTAAAAATAATGTATTTTTACGGCTCATTTTAAAAAGAAACACGTAAATATATCATAGGAAATGTATTTAAAGTATCATTCTCATATTGGGGGTTGAGGCTGTATGCCAGCTCGTGTTGTAACCCTTCCTAATAACTGGCTTGTTTGTAGTGTGTATTCCATAACGCGCTCTCACACAACTGGTCTCTGCGTTCCGTTTTTCTCACTCATTCATTGGTCAACTGCCGCGTCAATCGTAATTCCTCTACCTAAACGTGCGTCTTATTGGCTGGAGGAACACCTACGAAGGTGGCGCAAACGCCATTGGGTGAAAATCTAGGTTAGTGGTCCGACAGTCCTGACGGTGACGAGAAACTGGGTCACGGATTGAAAATCGTTTATGTCACAGCTCTGTGTGTTGCTAGTACATATTACCAGCAGCTTTCAATGGACAGACCGATTTTATACCGTATTCTGTAAGTATAACCTGAGAACGACTTTATGGTTGTGGTTTAGTGAAACTAGCTCATTGGGGCTGCCGGGTTTTCATCTATGCTGGATGATATTGTGGGTATTTTCCCAGCGCCAGTGTGGTTTTTGTGGAGCAGAAGAAGGAACGTTAGCACGGCCAAGTCTTGACAGTTCGCGTTCCGTAAGCTAACAACTGTATGCTAATATTAGCGAATTTGCTTTAGTGCGTGGAAGCTGGAACCAACGCCTGTAGGCTGTCGGTGTAGTTTTGAATGTGGGCAGGGGTTAGTGGGTTCGAACGAGACTCCGGCTTTGGCAAGTGCCGCTCCGTGAGGCTTGATGAACGGTAATCATACGTGACCTAATGCTCTAATGCTCCAGTGCTAACAAGCTAGCGATATAAACAGGCCTAGGGTTTTTGGAACACTGGTTCTTCGAAAGCATCCACCCTGCTGTGATAACGTCTGAGCTCACCTCCTATGAAAGTATTTAAGTTCTGTCCCATATCTGAGACATCTGTGGTGACGAGGGTCGTGTTTGGGGGTTTTAAAACATCGTGACACTGACTGGAAACGTGTGTGACCGCTGGGTTTCCACAGTCTCCGCCGTGGTTGACCAAAAGATGATTTTCACGCCTCAGGAATGCCATCCTGTGAATGTGATGTAGTATTTGGACTGGGATTCCCAAAGTTGGGTTAAAAGATCATCATTTTATAAAATCCACAAAAACTCTCACGTTGATGGTTTTTTTTTTGTTTGTTTGTCTGGATTACACTCGGCACAGTAAATCCTAACTAGGCTTTAATATTGTCATAAATCATTGTTGTCATTGTTTTAAATCATAAGATTTCAATTGAAAGAGCTTTAAAATAACTTTCAAATGATATCAAGTTTTTGTAACTGGGCTAAAAAATGAAAAAGTTACAGCATTTAAGAAATCAGAATCGTTTAATAATTGAAAAAGAAGCCACTAAAATTGGCATAAATTCTTTACCATGCATATGTGGTAACCATCAAACCTTTGTCAAATGTTCTTTAATGGATGTTCAGAAGTTATGTATAATATTACTCATTTTTTCTTAAGTAATTATTATTACGCCTTTCTTCACCAGCTGAGTCAGCACTGAAATTAACATATATGGTCTATTAATTACCTTTCATCTTAACGTTCTGCCTCTGTTGTGGTTCCATCAGCATTTTATGAATTAACCAATTCGTGACAGGAAAAGTATTGGTGGTTGAACTTCAAACTCTTAACAAATGCTGCTCTTTCAGTTTCTAGATAAGTTGCACACAACAACAGTGCGTGGCATTATTGATAATGCTGCCACATAAGTATTGTGAAAACAGGAATTTGTTCTGATTACTTGGCAACGCTGTTGATTTTAAAGATAATTCATTTGCATGAAGGAAAACAAAGTGGCCATGTTAACAAAGTAGGTCAGATGTTGGTGAGATAGGTAAACATAAAGGAAAATAGTTAGGGCAAATGTGGTTAGCCTGTCTGATGTGTAATTGTGGGACTCAACAAACTTGTGAAATTTGTTGAGTCATGCAAAGAGCTCAATGGAATTCTCTTGTTTGGGTTAGACCAATAATCTTCATTGAGGTTTACCCACCTTTCATAACTGTATTAGTAGATTACTTTGTGTGATAGTACTGGATTACTGTGTTATGTGTTTTATAATGACCTAAATTTACAAGTGTTTTCAACTGGACTTGTTCAGATCTACGGTATCAAATTATTTTGCTGAATTATATACAAATTTATTTATTTGTGTGTAAACAAGTATACTGAGGTCAATTAAGTGAATGATCTATAAAGCTGAATTTAGTTTTCAGTGCACAGTAGAAAAAATAATTATTCCTTTTCATTGCTGAATTAAAGACAGCTGTGTCTGTACTTTACATTTCCATCACACAGTACCTAAACTTTACTGTTAATTTTTTCACTAAAGCAAAATATGGTATTTTAATTAGGTTAGTATTGCAGGTTTTTGATGTTTTCACCCAGTGTCAGAGCCAAGTAAGCAATTTACCTTTTGCTTCCTGTTTGCTGTCTGTAGCGTCACAATTTCGGCCCAGACTGGACTGTTTTCTGAGTTATTTCATTTACATTTTCAAAAGTCAAACTATCCATTCAGCTTCAAATATTTTTGAGTAAGATGGACTTTCCTTTACCTGAGATAAATGTTTCCTGTAATTCCTGTTTAGCTAGAAATATAATGTATTAGCTACTCAAATCTACTCTTCTGTAGATTTAAAAAGCTGTATTTAGTTTAGGAATAACAACAGCTCTAAGTCAAATTAGTATATCTAGAGTTTTATCCTAAAAAGTCTAACTTTGCCACCGGTAAGCTATTGCCACTAAGCTTTGCCAAGTCAAACAAGTCAGGATATTGGTCTTATGTTTAGTATCTGATAAGAGCTGTTTAAAACCGCTTTTATTAGCGAAATGCTTTTGCAGAACAACTCATACACATCCTGTTTTTGATGTGTTTGAGTTGCTTATATTTTCTGCACTTTCTAGGCAGATAAGTTTCCACTACCTGTCACCATTTACTAAATCTTCTAAAAACCTGTGTATTCTATGCAATGCAGCACAGAGGGTGCACCAGAGATCATTTAATTACTGACAATGGGTTGTTTTTTGTGTGTGCGAGTGAGAGAGAGAGAGAGAGAGAATATGAAGACAACAAAGTGCATATGATGTTGAATAAGCTGGAGGACCAGCTGTCTCCTGATGATACCAGTCATGAGAATGGAAATAATAATAATTCATTTCATTTATTGGCGCCTTTCTAGACACCCAAGGTCACCTTACATTTCATAAAATAATATTTAAAAAAACACATTCACACACTGCTACTGCTCAGAATACTGAAAATAAAACGAATCACAAGTTAAATGGTGTAATATAAATGGTTTATTGCTTACAGACATGACAAAATCTAAAAAAATGGTTCAAAATTATGTGTAAAGTTGCACTTGGCAATAACAGTTGTGTTAATGGAACAAAAATGAATAAAGATCCCCTTAGTGTTTTGTTTAAATGCTCTTCACTGAAATGAAATTGAGGAAAAACAAGGCGCTTCCAAAAAAACAAGTCAGACAGCAGTTGGATCAATATTTATTACACAACAGATGCAGCTCAAGAAGAGTTGAGAAATTAAATCAGTCTAAATAATTGATACAAACCTTGAAGTTTTAGAAAAATAACAAATTAAAGTATTTCTTAAGATACATAGTTTAAGTCACAAATAGTAGTCGTAATAGCTTCATTTAATCTCAGAGTGATGGATGAAAGAGATGAAGTCATGAAGTCTTTTTGGGAAAGCTTTGTTCTCCAATGTTTGTTTTGTTTGTTACAGTGGATATAGTGTACCAGAGTATTGATGGTTTCAAAGTACTGTAAAGAAGCATCACCATCGTTGTGATTTCTCTTACAAGCTAACAGTCAGACTGGTCCCTTTTTCTAAGTAAAGTGTGTTCTCTTACTGTTCAATGTAAATAATTACAATCAATCACGAAGTATAAAATATAATTATGTATCTAAAATGCAGTTAATCAGTCAAAAAAAATCTTACACTGTCATTGGTGATTTAAGTCGATGCTTTGTTGTAAACTTTGACATGTCACTTTTTCGCCAGATGATCATTTACAGAAAAGTTTCAGTATTTACACATAAGACTATGTTGGAATTTGGTCTGCAATCTATTGCAACACACGTGTTTCAGAAGAAACATATTAACTGTACCCAGTCTGCAAAAGTATAAGATGCAAAAGCAATGCCATGGAAAAATCATTAATGTACCATTCATTTGAAATGTTCTGAAAGTTTAGAGGTTTTAGTTGTTATTAGCTGGATAGTATCTGCTCAGGAGTAGGCGCTAGTCTGACTATTCATTGGATTGAGTTTGCTCTTGCCTCTGCCTGAACCAGGTATGGTACTGTTGATACATTTACAAAACACCATCTTAAAAGCCTTGACATGTCCTTTTAAACATGCTTATTTGTTGACCCACAGTGTAGCAGGCTATGATGTTGCTGTAGGGGATTACAAAATGGGGCTTCTGTGCATCATCTAATGCATCTCACAAATCCTTGATCTGACGGGGGGATGAGAAAGGTAGGGTTTTCCAGTACTGTATGGAGTTGGAAAACACTGGTTTATATAGAAGTGTTGAGCCTTTACTGCCTATATCCACTGTCTGGGTATTTTATTGGTTCATTAGCAGGTTTGCTGGCTGCTTCCTGAATGTCTGAGTGGGCGCAGTGTGTGGAACAGGGAGACTAAGCTGAATGTCATGCTGACTCACTGATGAGGTAGAAGTAGGTGGATGAAAATTGCGGCTGGCTGGTTTGAGACCATAGAGACTGAGTGACCCAGTTTCCACTCCAGCACCAGTTCCTTTCACTGCTCAATCACGACATAGTAGTTTTCCCCTTCTAGACCAGAGCTTTGTCCCAGTAAAACAGCCTCATCTTGTACCTTGTACAATCAACGGTATTTTATAGGCACACATTACAGTTGAAGTTTATTTTTAATTGTCTCCTATATGACACATACACCATGAATCAGAAAACGGCTCGCTCACGCAAGTACTTATTTATTAGTTAGTAACACTTCATTATCTACTTTCCATTAAATAAAGAGGCTTTCACTTTTTCAGTTTATTTGTCATTTCTTATTACAAATCCATCAGAAAACGATGGATCAGATCCTCAAACACATATGTAGACTTCATCTTGAAATTATCTACAGTACATGGGACAGTGGGATTTAACATGGGCTAATGAGAATATGATGTAAGGTGACCTTGAGTGTCTAGAAAGGCACCAAAAAACTAAATGTATTAATATTATTGATCACTTGCCTCTCAGTGCATCTAAAGCGTGGGTATTTTTGGAAAGTTATGGTTCTTTGACAACTAAAGTACAAATTTAGGCAAAAAAATAAAAGCATTCCTCCAAAACCCTCCAGTTGTTGTTGATTAGTATTTAGCATTTTATTGATTTACAACTCATCATTACAAATTATACATATGTAAAAATGTTTGAAGCCAGGTGTAACAACAGCCAATTAGAAATGACTGTAACAAAGCCAAAGGAGGTATTCTTTTTACAGAAAGCACAATGTGACATGGGCATGTCAGAAGGGGAAATTTGAGGCAAAAATTGGGCAAAGTATCCTGCCATGTGGACCAGCCTTTAGAGAAGTATTGCAGACATCTCACACCACCTTTTTGGGCAGTTTGTGCTTCTGAGGTTTGGGAGGTGCTTCAGAGTTCCTTTAGCAAAAAGTGTTTTTAAATGTTTTATGATTCTATTCTATTCTAATATTTTTTACTGATGCATCATTTTACAATTGGTAAGAAATCATCTAAATAAAATAGGAGCATAAACATATAAAAAATGTGTTATCTAAAGACAGTAGTGCTTGAAACGTACTGGTTTATTCTTAACTTCCTTTGTCAAAGTTTACTATTAACGGTTATGATGAATTATTGCCTACAAGAAAATGTCCAAATTATGTATAAAAAACCTGATTCATCAGTGTGATGTGTATGTATGTGGTCTTATTTACATGTTCAGATTTGGTAAAATGTTTTAACATTAATTAATTAGCAATTGACTGACTGTTTTCTCTTTCTTTTCAGAAGTTGACTGGTCACACCAGCTGCATTCTTATCACATCCTACTGTGGGAGGCCACATGAAAGTGGACAAAACTAGGTCAGATCAAACCAGACTCGGACTCACACCAGGACTGAGAACTGAGCAGACCAGACTGATTTAGACGATACCAGGCACGTCCAGGGGTCCTGTTCCAGTTTCTTATCCAGGTACCTGAACCAGCTCTGCTCTCCCTGTGTCAGAGCTTTCCACTCACGTTTTAGAAAATGTAAATTTATAGCAAAAGCTAATTTGACAAAAAAAACCAACAACAGAGAAGTGTGAATATTTATAATTGTTATTTAATTTATTTATTTTCCAAACAAAATGTCAGTTTTATTTACATAAATACAGTTCAATTCAGTTTGTCAGAGAATTCTCAATTCACAACCCAAGTCATCTCAGGGCACTGTACAAATCTGTTTTTGTCAAATGCAACATAAGAACCACTTAGTTCTCTGAAACATGTACTTTTCTTTTTTTACTGCTTTTTGTCTTGTATGCCATGCTCCTTAAGATTTCACAGTCACCTATTCACTAGTAAAATGTTGTAAATCCATTATCTAGAATGTGAGTCATGCCAGCTCTGCGTTTTAGTTAGCCACAGAACCTGTTTTTCTTTTAAAGAAAAGTATTTAATAATAACCCTGCCCTATTGTAAGTGATGTCAGGTGACATTAAAACGCTCCCATTGTCCTAAATACAACCATTATCTGAAACGTAGTCACTTTTAGCTGGGAGGAACCACAATTGTTTAAAAAGTCTTATATTCAAATTAGTGTGTTGGACGTAAACAACACATCTCAGACACGTAGATTCCTGCCTGTAAATAATTTGGCTCACATTAATTTTAAAAGGAAACTGCAAAATAAAAGTATTTGAGCATAAATGTATCACAACGGCACATTTGAAGAAATCCAAACACATGACAAATGCTTCATACAAACTGTTAGGTATGGTTGTGGAGGCTTGATGATTTGGGCCTCTTGCAGTCCCTGAATTGATCATGAAATTCTCCTTTTACCAAATTATTCTAAAGTTAAATGAGAAGCTGCCTGACAGCTGCAATACCTACCTGTTGTTTTTTCTACAACATTCAAGTCAAATCAGTGAGAAACAAATGTTTTTTCTCAACAGAAACAACAGCTGCTTTGTAGAATTTATTTAGCTACTTTTATGTATTTTAAAACATTAAGCTGTGGGCTTGGGGAAAAAACAAACGCAAATCTATTCTTGTGCAATCGTGACCTTTTTGTAAATCACTGATTGCCAAGGCTTTAACAAACTGGAAAAATTATACTTCATGTTTAACAAAAATAACTATGTTCATCTGCAGTTGAGGGCTCCAGAGTGGATGGAAGGAGATGATTTTAACACACAGGCTGTGATGAACATCTGTGGTAAGTGTGAATTTTGTAAGCTAGGAATATGATTTTAAAATCTAAAGAACCGTTCAGAGGTTTGAATATCTGTGAATAAAGTATTTAAATTTTTGGTGTTTAATCTGTGCCCATTATTTTCTAGCTTTTCACATTAATTTATGCAGGACTTAAAAAAAAAACTTTAGAAATGTATTCATTTTTGTCTTCATGTGTCGTTTTCTGTCACAGAAAGGCTGCAGTTCGTTACAAAACCATCTGTTGTTTTTGTTTTTTTGCAGATGACCTGATGGCAGACCAACGGATGGACATCTCGTCGACAATGACTGAGTTCATGCCCCCCAGATCCACTGACCTCATCTCCAGCTCTATCAACACGCCTGGCATGGACTACACCCGCAAAAGGAAGGGCAGCATCACTGACTACCAGTAAGAAAACAAACAAAAAGAAAAGTGACATTTATTGCTCATTCTTGCGTATTAAAGTGCAAAATTGCCCATCAAAGCATAATTATGTACACTCCTCATCAACCAATCTCACGTCCTCTTAAACATCGAGGCTTTAAGGCATATTTCCACAGAAAAGTTAAGAGGGAAAAGGACTACATGGCACAAATATAAAGCAAATGCCAAGAAAATAAAAAAAAATAATTTTATCCAAAGTAACAAATTATTACAACAGACACACAAGCAGCATTTCTGTGGCATTTACCTAAACTTTACAGTCTCATCTGACAGAACCAAGGATTTATCAGATATGTGTCTTCTTATAATAACACTAAACACTGGGAGTCAGTGTTGCTGTACATCTTACACAATGTAATAAATCACATTTTTATACCCCAGATGGCACAAATTGATTAATAAATGTGTGTTTCTTTTCAGAATTGATGGCTTCTCATTTGAGTAAGTTCAAACATGACTCCCTGATATTAGATTCAACAACTTTAATAAACCTGAAACACCAACAACCCAGACTTGATTTTGCAGCACATGAAATATTCAAAGAACTGATAACCCCCCCTCCCACCACGACCACCACAACACACACACATTTACCCACAAACCAAGTAAACATTGTTTCTGAAGTGTCGTTGTTTCAATATCTATAATCTTAATAAATTAGCTTCTTTTTTTTCTTCACCATTTTAGTGACATGGATTCAGATAAAGATAAACTGAGCAGGTAAGGCTTGCACTGCTACACGCACAACTATATAGCTTTATTCTGTATTGTGTTATCTGTTTCTTTGTTCACCCTTTTGAAATAATTATCTTTGCATCGAGAGCCTGGCAAGCTCACATTGAGAATTAAATAACCTCAGTTATTAGTTTCAGCTGTGAGCATGCAATAAGCTCTATTTTTCAGCTGCAGTTTGAATCTTTGACATTTCAGCAAATGGCCTGGCCTAGTGATCATCTCTTTCATAAATTAAATTAAAACTTGCAGAACATGTATGGTTAGCTTTAGCTTTACAATTTCCTCTCTTTAACTTATAAACTATGATTTGTTATGTGTTCAGTCATCACTTTTTTAATGTTTATTTTTACTTTTCCAGTGACCAACAGGGCAGAAAAAATGCCAGGTAAAAAGATCTGCTTACTATGTGAAGTTAAAGAACTGTTGCAATACTTTTTTCCCATCCATGCTACATTTTGTAGAAATTGTAAAGCAATCTGTAGTTAACGATGTTTCTGTTTTACTTCTTTTTTTATTGTTAGGATGTAAAATAAGACAATAAAATGAGATCATGGGAAAAGATGCACAGCTAAATTTCATTTCCTAAGTTGTCCACTGCTTTTTGACTTTGCAGAGAGGCTCACAGCCAGATCGAGAAGCGACGCAGAGACAAGATGAACAGCTTCATTGACGAGCTGGCGTCGCTGGTGCCCACCTGTAACGCCATGTCCCGTAAGCTGGATAAGCTGACAGTCCTGCGAATGGCGGTCCAGCACATGAAGACGCTCAGAGGTTAGAAGGAGCTTTAAGAAATGAAAAAATGTCAAGAGTGCATGTTTAGGAATGCACAGGAAATGACTGGGGCTGTAAAATCAGGACTGCAAGAACTGAAGTGAACTTTATGTGCGGAATTGTAAAATGGACCTTTAGGTCTGCATAACTGTACATTAACACTGCCATCAGGTATATTTTTGACAGTTTGTAGTCAGAGATGGCAGCATTAAAGGTTTTACACCTGATATTTTATTTTTAAGAAATATGCTGAATATTTCTTTTATTAAGCTTCTCAAAAATAAAACGTTTTTGTTTCCTCAGTCTTGTCATATTCATCAGTCTGACATTAAAGTATTTACTAATGAAACAGCACAATCAAATTTTGATAGAACATTTTTTAATTAGATTTTTAGATTCCCAGCAAAAATGTCAACATTTTATAAATTTTGGTTCCATTCCTAATAAAAGATGGAGTTTGACAGACTAGCAGCTCAAAAATGTGTTTATTATTCGAAATCAGTTTCCTTTTATTCTCTTGGAGAATAAAATGTTTGATTTGTCAAAGCAACACTTTTGAGCGTCTAAGAATTTGAAGGTTATATAGAAGAGCTTATTCTAGAGAAGATTACAGGATGGAGAATTCACTATGAAAATCGGGGCTTTCAGCCGCTGAGCAATCAGGGAGTCTTTGGCAACAACCAGCAATTCTGTTGACACTGTATGGACCTGGTTTTAAAGGAAAAATGAATTCAGAGCCGTATGGAGGTCTGTAATGTGACTAAAGAGGGGTTTGTGTGTGTGTGTGTGGGGGGGGGGGTATGTGCAGGTGCAGTCTGGGTACACTTCAGTGTGAGTTCTGTATTTTCTGTGCAGGTGCAGCCAACCCATACACCGAGGCAAACTACAAGCCTTCCTTCCTCTCAGATGATGAACTGAAGCATTTGATACTAAGGGTGAGTGTAAATATTGTCATAAAATATTTGAATTATCCTTTTTTTATTGCATAAAATTGCTGTAATATGATACTCATGTTTTTATTTTAATGGTCAGTTAAAATATTAAAGAATGTACATTTGATGTAAAATGTATTTTTCTTTTTTGTCTGCCTATGACTAATTATACATTTGGATTGTATACTTTTTGTGTTTATTTCTTATTGCAGGCTGCTGATGGTTTCCTGTTCGTGGTTGGGTGCGATCGTGGCAAAATTCTTTTTGTTTCTGAATCTGTTTACAAGATTCTTAACTACAGTCAGGTATGCATGATAAAAACAAAGTTCACTTGTTTTCAGTTTCCTTACGTGTTTTAAAGGAAATAAGAAGGTTTCAGCGTATTTCTATGGGTGGAAATCTTTGTTATTATGGTTAAATATTTAGAAAATTATAAAAGTTGCAAAAAAAACCAAAAGTCATAGACCTCCTGAATGAGCCTAACAACTTGGTATGGTTCTAATAGCACAAAGTATTCAGACACAGTTAAACTACAACAAAACAAAAATAAAGAAACTGAAACACAACAGTGTGAATCTGAATTCAAAAGGTAGTCCTGCTGGGAGTTCTTAGATGACATTTTAAAGGAAATGGGATATTTGTTTCATATATGTAAAGGTATACTTAAAAGAAGTTTAAAAAAACATAAAAAGTTGTTTTAAAACTTTTATAAAACCATTTCTTATCTTTTTATCAGTCAGTGTGAAGCAGCGGTATAGTCTGTACTTTGTTTCCTTTAAAGAAGATACAAATGCAAAGATAGCAGAGATTATTCATACTTTTTTTATTTAACTGAATAACTGAATCATGAAAATTTTATCTGAGTTTAGATTTGTTGTGTTTAGCAGCTTTCCAGGGAAACAGAATTAAATGTGCCTACAATTTGTTTGCCTAATTAATATATTCCAATTTGATAAATCTGTGTTTTGTATGTTTGTCTCCTTTTATCTCATGTTTTCTTTAGAATGACCTGATCGGTCAGAGTCTGTTCGACTACCTTCACCCCAAGGACATCGCTAAAGTCAAAGAGCAGCTGTCCTCCTCAGATACAGCCCCGCGAGAGAGACTCATTGACGCTAAAAGTAAGCAAGGACAAACACGAAATCATCTGTTTTGTAGAATCAGCAGTCTGGTTTACGTCGATCCATCTCCCCTGTTTTATCCTCTGCCTCAGTTTACCAACACAACTGCAGTCTGAAAAGAATATCTTTAAATTTGTTTGATTTGAAAGTGTAGACCTAACAAAGGACTTTTTAAATATAGAAGCTGTAGATCTCTCAGATGAGCAGCAAAGATTGTTTCTTTTAATTTTTGTATTTATTTACCAAATATATTTCTAAAAAGACAGGCTATCAGAAAAAAACCCTGCAGAAGAAAAACAAACTGACCAGAAAAACTTTTAATAAACTATTGAGACAAATCTGTATTATTTAAGACCTCAAACACAACTGACTGAAAAGAAAATGAAATAAATATCAAATGGTTGAACTTTGCTTCACATGTTTTAACTGTATTATTAATTATTGTTGATGTTTGTTATTATTTCTTTGACTTGGACCAGTGGTTCCAAAACCATTCATCTTCTGACCAAAGAAAAAAAAAGTGAATTATTTTGAAAGCTGCTCTTCTAACTTGAAGAATCTCTTGTGTTTTAAGCTGGTCTTCCTGTGAAGACGGACATCACTCCCGGTCCATCTCGACTCTGTTCTGGAGCCAGACGGTCTTTTTTTTGCAGAATGAAGTGCAACAGACCTTCTGTCAAAGTAGAAGATAAAGATTTTCCCTCTACCTGTTCAAAGAAAAAAGGTACTTCATAGTCTTCTAATTAGAAGTAGCTCCTAATTTTATTAGCAGACAGAGATCCTTCCATCCTTCATGTTGCACCTCAGTTTCAGAAGACATGGTGCTTTTTGGGTGTTTGTTTTTTAACTAAAAGCTGGTGTATTTGTAGTTGAATCTCTATTAGACAACAGAATCACACCTCAGTTGACCTCAGTGCTATTGAGAACTAAGAACAACAGGATTACATGACAGTTAATCCTGTTAGGTCACATTTGAAATGCTTTGACCTTAACTTTATCAGATTAGTTCAGTTTATTTGTTTAATTAACAAGGATAAATTTTCTCAAAGATAGTTGAAAAGGCATTTTTTTTTATCACCTTGGACAGGTATTAGGAGTCACCCTAAAAACAAAATACAACTTTACGTCAATATTCAATGATAAATTATTGTCTTAAAATTGCAGCAGATCAGAAATCGTTTCATAACAGTAAATCAAACCCATTGTTTTCATGACAGTGAGGATCTCCCACTCCCCTGGTCTGACTTTTTCATCATAATTTCTGAGCATCTCTCCTCCTCCTCTTGTGTCATTACAGCAGACAGGAAGAGCTTCTGCACCATACACAGCACAGGCTACCTAAAGAGCTGGCCGCCCACGAAGATGGGTCTTGACGAAGACAACGAGCCGGACAACGAGGGCTGCAACCTGAGCTGTCTGGTAGCCATCGGCCGCCTGCATTCGCACATCATCCCCCAGCCCAGCCTGGCAGACATCCGGGTGAAGCCCACAGAGTACGTCTCCCGGCACACCATCGATGGCAAGTTTGTCTTCGTCGACCAGAGGTGAGATTGAGTTGTGTCGTTGTTCTGTCATTTTAAGCTTTAAACATTTCTATATTATGTGTAGAATTTAAAGGTTTTTAAAAAGTGGTGAGCCAGGGGTAAGTTTTTTACTCCACTTTTAGAAGGAAATAAGTGAAGAAGGCAACATTTATTTGGTTGTAATTTGCAGATGTTGCCACTAGATGACACTACATTCTAAAAATGTTGTTTTTTCAGCTTATCCCTTCTTAAAAGGTCACCGCAGCAAACACTCGTAATTTAGAAAAGGCAATTGTTTTTCAATATTTTCTCCTTTAAAGGTAAAGGTATTTTCACACACAGGCTTTCGATGCAGAAAGTACCACTTGTGCGTTATGTATGTATAAAAAATTGTAAATAATATGTTCTTGACACTTATAAATTGATTCAGAATTGTTCTTGTCTGAAGCACAATGCTTAGAAAACAGATTATATCTCCCACTCCTAATTGTTATTGAGTCTTTAATTTTGTCAGAGGTTGGTACTGCATGACCTGAATTTAACACTTCATATTTGTAGCTTGCATTAAAATCATTTTTATGTTTCACCTTTAAAAAAAAGGGTCAACAGAATCAATATGTTAAACTTCTGAGGAGCAAAACACCATCAGACAGAAGTGAAAACATCATCTGCATATTTTCTTCCCTCAGAGCTACAGCTATCCTCGCCTACCTGCCCCAAGAGCTGCTGGGAACCTCCTTCTATGAGTATTTCCACCAGGATGACATCAGCCACCTGGCAGAGTGTCACAGACAAGGTATTTTTCTGGAAGTTCAAGCCATTAAGCTGAGGAACAAAGGAGCTGATGATTGAGTCATGTTTTCTTGGTTGAAACTGTTGCACTCAGTATATACTTCCAATATTCACAGTTCTGCAGATGAGAGAAAAGATCAACACCAACTGTTACAAATTCAAAATCAAAGATGGTTCTTTCATTACGTTGAGGAGCAGATGGTTCAGCTTTATGAACCCTTGGACCAAGGAGGTGGAGTACATCGTCTCTACTAACACTGTTGTGTCGTAAGTATCCAGATAAGGAGTGGTTTTTAGTTTTTCATCAAGACTCTGCTTTTGTTCGAACAGTTTTTCCATGTGTGCTGTTCTCTCCAGGTGTCCTATTATGGAAGGATCAGATTACCCTCAGTCGGCTGTGTCTCCACAGAGTATGGACAGTGTTTTGATCTCAGAGGGTAAAATGCTTCTTCTGTTGTTTCCTCCTCTGCCTAAAAGTTAAAAAAAATAAACAAAAACCGCTGAGATCTATCCTTTTGCTTTGAGTTCATACGCTGTCCCACGTCATACAATTTTTATTCTTTGTTGCTGTTGATTGACAGGTGGGGGGAGGCGGGCGCTGCAGACTGTGCCTGGCATTCCGGGTGGCACAAGAGCAGGAGCTGGGAAGATCGGACGCATGATAGCGGAAGAAGTGATGGAGATCCAGAGGTAAAAAAAAAATGAAATCAAGCTGAAAAAAAAAAGCTCGGCCATGACTGATGCTCTGCATGCTAATAGACAAAGTACGGGACGTTTGGCATCACACTGTGTTGCAATAATTAATAATAGCTAATTGGCGAAGGCTATTGACTTTTAAAGGGATTGTGTTTTTAATCTCAGGTTGACTTTGGATTGGACAAGAAGATAATTGCCAAGAACTAGTTGGTTCCAGTGTTGGCTCTGTTTCTGTGTGGGTGGATAAATTTAGTCGTTCAAGACTCAAAGCAGTTACGAGTGGGGACATTTAAAGTCTGAAATTTTCTTAGACGTTCGTTACTAACAGGCATAATGTTGGTTGTTTAACACAGTTGTGGGGATCAGATGAGTATAACAGGAAGTGTGTTTCAGAAGCACTGAAATCGTCTGCTTTTTTTTTTCTTCTCTCTCTCAGGATTCGAGGCTCGTCCCCCTCCAGCTGTGGCTCAAGCCCCCTAAATATTACCAGCACCCCTCCGCCTGACACCTGCTCCCCAGGGGCCAAGAAAGTAAGCAATTTAAAAGCTTGTTTTAGATTCTTTGCATTGTTCTAACAGAAGTTGGTAACTTTCTTCTTTACCTGTCATGAAAGCGCAGAGGTGTAAAATTTCATATCAGTTCCTGACAAAAATAACCTAAATGCAGCAGCTGCCATGTGAGGCACACATGTTTTAAATCTCTAGAAAGAAAACCTAAAAATCAAGAGACCTTTTGAGTTTTGCTGTTTTCACGTTCCTGTTGTGATGGTGCAGCAGATACTTGAGCATGTTATTTGTGCACCCTGAGGGTAAAAGAAAATGAACTTGACAATGACCTGATGATGATCACTCTAATGGTGTACCATTGGACGACTAGTCAGTGACTCTGGTTTGTGACGTGCTCCTCCACAGATTCAGAATGGGGGGACACCAGAGCTGCCGAGCACAGGGATCATGACTGGACCTGATTCTGTAGGCTACCCTTACTCTAACCAGTCCATCATGAGTGAGTCTCACAAACACACACATTTTCTTTCTGGCCTTGTTCTCTTTTTCCTGATCATTTTCTTATCGACTTGTCGTCTCTCTAGGCGACAACTCCCACCTGAGCATAGATATCATAGACGAGCCCGGGTCCAGCAGTCCCAGCAACGACGAGGCAGCCATGGCGGTCATCATGTCTCTGCTGGAGGCGGACGCCGGCCTGGGTGGCCCCGTTGACTTCAGCGACCTGCCCTGGCCTTTGTGAGGAAGCTGGGAGGGGAGATCCAGAGCCACTGATGGGGAGAGTCCAGTCCAAACTCCGGCTCTCGTGTCCACAACTACACTGCAAAAATGCCTCAACAAGCGAGTGTTTTAAGTGTGTAAATACTAAAGATTTTTACATACAGAAGAGGAGAGAATATTTCTCTTAGATGTTTCCGGTTCAGACTGAGAAGGCGGTTTAGATTTCACTCCTACTTTTTGATTCATCATTCCTCGTAGGTGGACCTGAATTTCATGGAGACAAACAGTAGGACTTCAAAATAGTTCTTGCTTCAAGTGATGCGTTATTTTTACAGTGTTCGTTGCCTGCAGATCAGATCTCTCTCACAAAGTCGTGTGGAGAGAGCGCTGCTCCAACAACAGTCCAGAAAATGGAAACCAGGCGTTACAGGACTGTGGTGCTAACAAGTCGATGGGCCGTCACCAACTGATTCTGTCCAGCAGTGGCTCTGGGCCCCGATGTTACCACGTCCACGGCTAACCCCCAATCCACCCAGGACTCTTCCTGAGGCGTTCAAGGACTGTGGTTAAAGCGTGTTGTAAGGTGGAATGGTGTGGAGGTGGGGAGCAATTGATTTCGGTGTCCTGCTGCACTCGTCTCAGCACCCTCTCAACGTTCTGTTCAAGTCTCCTGGGATCTGTACCCCCCCCCAACCACCCTGCACAGCAGCCCCCCCAAAAAAGGCCTCTTTTTACTGGAAGCAGCTTACCTCTTCTGAAATTTGCTTTGAAATTTCAAGAACTTTCACTGACATTAATTCACAAGAGGGTATTTTTTTATTTAAGTTCATTCAGATGATACCAAAATTACTTTAGGAAAATCCACCGTCTGTTTCCTCGTAATGACTATTTTTCTGTGACCTGCTCTACACCCCTCCCTGATGGGTTTCTGTTTGTTTCAGAAAACCAGAGCAGATAAGGTTTTTCTGAGTGTCCCAACACAGCCTGCAGTACTTTGGTAGAAAGTAATAAAAACGTTCAAGTGAACCACGAGGGAAGTCGCTCCACAGAGGTCTTCACAGGTCCACAGAGTTTAGTGATCTGCAAGAAACTCAAAACCTTTTTAATAATAATTTTGAAGTTGTAATTTGAGTAAAAAGGTCAATGAAAATCACCACTCAAGCTGACAGTTCTTTTCTCAGAATCATTGTTGGACTTTCTTTCTGATCCTGTTGGTTTTTGATTTTAGTCAGTTACGGTAACTTTATTTATCATTTCTTACAATATAAGGAAAAAAGAATTCCCCAGCTTGCAACAGTGCCAACATTTTAAAGTACTTAGCAGGTTTCAGTCTCTCACACAGAGACAAATCTTTAAATTGTTCATGTCTACAACTGTCCATGTAAAAAAATACAAACAGAGACCAAACTGAGAAAGATTTTTTTTTTTTCGAAGCATGCAGGTATCTCCTATCTGCACCAGGAAATGATCTTAGACATACCTGGATTGGTTGGACTTTGAGACAAACTGGTGTAACCTCTAACCTTATTTGCATAAGTGTTGAAGAACGCATTCAAAATGAGGTCAAACACGTGCTGAACGACACACACCAAACCGAGTCAGGCAGAGAATTTCAGCCTCTATGTGTTTACGATGTGTTCAAATGCACTCACTGTTTTTTTTACTGTAGATAAAATTATTGAAAGGAAAGATAAACTAAAACGATCAGAATAAAAGTTGTAAAACATGCGTATAAAAAAATCCAATTTAGAACTAAATCAGCGCTGGATCCAAGTGGACCTGTGGAGACCTGCTGTTTTTTTGTTTCTCGTATCTGTTCTGGTTATTTCAGCAAGCTTGCTGCTGGAGTAACACTCAGATTTAGACTTTTTTGTAGTAAACAAGTTTAATTGAATGAAGTGATGGTAACAACTCGGTGTGTGGGCGTTTGTTACGTTGCTCTTAATTTACTTTTTGTCTCAAAAGGAAGCAATTTGACTGAAAGCAACCATTTAAACCTCCTCTATGAGGAAATCTCTTCACTGCCATTTTAAAAGGAGCTGCTTTCTTCCAGTAAAAACATTTTCGAAGCTTGTTTAACATCAGCACACTAAATTTAAAGCCTTCTTTTTCTGGGTCAAGGGGTTTTCCACCATCACTGGTGAAATACTTCAGCCTGCTGCTTACTAACTTTAGTTCAGATCAGGGTTTTTTTTGTTGCAGAAAAGGTTATTTTATATATTTCTATAGCAGTTTTCAATAAAAACCTGCCACTCTGACTAATTCCAAATGGTGTTGAGACAAAATAGGGAAAATATCTTGATATCCTTCCAATTAATTTGCCATTTAGAGTATGTTTATATAAAAAAGGCTACAGTTTTTCTTGAACTTTAGCTTTATTAATAAGCTGTACTGTGGCTAAACACAGCCTTTAATTAACTTCTGATCAGAAAAACTTGTGAAAATTGAAACGAATGAAGGTTAAGATGGTGGAGTTATTTAGTATCCTCTGATCACTTCCTGTCTCTGGAAACAAAATCAGAAGAAACGGCCGTCCAGAAGCGTTTGAATAACATCGGGTCAGCTTTTGTCCCACTTTGATATCGATCTTTAACACGACCTCTTCACCACGCCAGCTTTCTGCTGCTCACAGTCATGGGTCTGTACCCGGTTGGTTTGATCAGAGGATGAAGGCCTGGGGTGTCCTGCTAGCCTGCCTGTATGGAAAGAGAGAAAACTTTATGCTTGAGCAAATATAAAAATTTTACTAAATCATGATGCATTCAGCAAACTATTTTTAAAATAGATTTTAATGACAGAAAAGCAAAACACTCTTCATGACATTTTGCTAACAGACATGTCCTCTAGCACCTGGTGCTTTTAAAAAAGTGGTGTGAAACACATTATTGAACTCGAGCAGTTTTTTTTTTTTAAATTTGACTCCGATAGTAAGAGTTGAGTATTTTGTTTATATTGTGACTTTTTTCTTGTTTATTCAAGCAAACAAGTCAGACTTGTGACTCAATATCAGCCAGCTGTGGCTGAAACTCCAACACAATTCATTCCTGTTTGAGTCTCTGAACCAGTTCTGAGTTTATTCAGTATGTTTTGGGCTCAGGCTGATACCCCCGCCACCCCCCACCCCAGCAGTTCTTCCTCCTCTGATCAGGCGAAACTCTTGTTGCGTTTGTCCTAGTGGGTCTCTGATTCAGTTTTACACTACAAGAAACGGTCTCCCTTGTTGATAACCCCTCCCACCTGACAACAATGTATCAAATCTTTAAATATTATCATGTTATTTACTTATGCAAATATATACAAGTATGATGAGTGTATTGTATCGGCAGTGAAATATTTTTAAAATAAAACTATTTGTTTCTGTCAGAGTGGACTTGTGGGTGTTTACTGTTCGCCCTCTTTTCCTTCAGTGGTTCTTCTTTCTGTTTCTACCTGATGTGCTCGCTCTCAGCCAATCAGCGCAGCCTGGTGGTATTTTTAAAATGTTGTTGCCATCCATCTGCAGGATGCTCTGCCTCAGCACAGCGCTGGATGAAACCTTCAGCAGCCAAAAGCAGGTCAGTGGATGCTGTGTGTTTTAGTAAGTATATTATTCGGAGCTCAGATTTG
>JAVKLF010000011.1:17874389-17887963 GCA_034783495.1 Millerichthys robustus | reverse complement strand
ATCTATCTATCTATCTATCTATCTATCTATCTATCTATCTATCTATCTATCTATCTATCTATCTATCTATCTATGTGGCTCCCCTGGTGCTGGTTGGACGTTTAAATGAGCTGATGCTAAGAAACACGACGTGTGGCTCAGAGGAAATAAAAAGTGTTTTTAAATGAGATTCTCACAGCTGTTACTGTGGTCGTCCACCAATATGATCTCCTTGAGGAGGTGGGCCGGAGTCCTCTGAATGACGGTGTGGACGGAGCGCAACAACACGGACAGGGCTTCGTTGACAAAGATGAAGATTATGCTGAGCTGAGGAAGGTCTGATGAGTAAGACATATTTTTGCACCTGAAAGGAAAGAAGGAGAAAGAAGAAAAAAACCATTAGGTTAAACAAAAGGTTTAAAGGGGTTATTTTGTTAAGAAGAAAATGTCTTAGTCACATTTAACTGTATGAAAACCACACCCAAAATGTCCATCAGTAACGTAATGAACGACACACTGACCCGTCTGGTCGTAAGTCTGGAATCTGCCTCGTCAGGGATATTCGGTCACTCAAGTAACCGTTGTATCCATAGTAACGAAACTTTCTGAGGGCTACTCTTCTGCTCTCGGGGCCGAGGTCATGACCCCAGTGGTTGAACAGTGAGGAGGCGGAGTTCGAGGCGGAGTCTGACGAAGACGCTGCGTCTTCACCATCCTTCTGAGGGGCATCTGTAGACAGAGGATGGGAGACACTGAGCATTTTGAAACAAAATATAATGTATAAGAAAGTTCTTCAGCCTTTTTCAAGTTTTTCATCAACAGATTTTTTGTCACGCCTCATCTCTAGGTTTCTCCAAGTTGCTTTTTGCTTTTTTTCCAGATAAACTGCTGAGACATTCAGAGACAAAAAAAAGACATCTCTTAGCTCAGTTCAGAATGCCTTCCCCCAAAACAGGCCCATTGTGACCAAGCATTAAGTCTCATCTATGGTTATCAAAAGAAACCCATTTTCTAAAGAATGGAGGAATAATGTGAGAAACATGAGAAAAAAAAGAACACAAATGTGATTTCACATATCTAGCATTTTCTTTATTATCCTTACCAACATTTATTTGTGTTGAGCTGAACACAACTCCACTTACATGACCGATGGAATATTTTTTTTTTTATAAGCATCGTAGCCTGCCATTTCATGTTGGATGTGCAGAGCTGAGCTGTTCTTCATGTGTGACAATAAACAATGAGAACAGAAAGAAAGACACTTAAGGGTTCAATAAAAACAGCCCAGACGGAAACAAATCCATCCATTTTTGTTTGTTAAAATTATAGCATGGAAACAAACTATCAGTCTGCAGTTGTTCTTGTAGTTGTAGGCAGAATTTGCACACAGGAGTGTGTTGTTAATCCAGATCTCTGGTGAAATATATATGAACTGAGACAATACTCTGAAACCTTTTAAATGGGAGATCTGGTGGTCTCATCAGAGACAGTAAAGCTAAAACACTTGAATTCTTGAATGAAAACAGCCTTAACTATAAGGAACTATAATTTGTCCATCTATCCATAGTTTTAAATGTGCTATATAAATAAATTTGATTTAACAGGGTTGAGTTACCAGGGTTAACGGCTTCTTACACTTCTACAGACTATAATAGTCCTATAATCTTTGCTCTCCACATATTGGTTTTTTTTCTCCCAATAAACTGATAAAGAACAAAATAAAAATTCAGATTTCTCTTCTATTCTGGCCAAAACCCGACAAACACCTCTGATTGTTCTGAGAACAAAACCACAGAATGCTTCCTGTCTTCCTAAGCTGAAATACTTTTTTTATTACATAGTTTGACGAGCAGCCCATCCACCTTTAGCAATAACACACTTAATGCTCTTGTGGGTGAAATGCCAGCGCCTTCCAAGGACCTTCACTGCCTCATAATAAGCACCATAAAAGCAAGCTAAATGCTTTTCTCTTCCACTTTTTTTTTTTTGCCACAAATGCATTGTAAATCATTGAGCAGTTTAAATAGTTATATGCCACCTCACTTTGTTCATATTTTTAGTTGATATCAGCCATTTATATTTAATGAAGCTTTTAGTTAATGCATTGTGCTTTTAGCAGAGAAGAAGCAGAATCCTCAAGAGGGAAAAAGGAGAAATGCATAAAAAGCTGCACCTGTGTGGGTTTCTCCTGGTTTAGGAACAAAGAGACGGCGCTGTGTCCAGCCCTGAACTGTGTCTGACAAACTTCATTTATATTTTATTGGACTCAAGCTCCTGTTCCCCTCGTAGCTGCAGGGCATGTCATATAAGTCTGAGGGAATCATGGGGAACAGTTGTGAGGTTGTCGGTCTGTATTATTCAGCACCTACAGGCATTAATGTACAAATGAGTGCAACAGGGTGAAACGTTTATGTTTGCAATGTTTGAATCCGCATTTTTGTCCTCTGGGTGAGTGTTTGTGTGTGTGTTTCAACAAAATAAGAGTAACTTTTCAAATTAGAGGCAGATTACCCTCAGAACAGATGAATCATTTGTTAGCTGTTGATGAAAGAGAAAATTACCTCTCAGAACGCAGCAGGGTTTTTTAGCTGATGCAGTAAGAAACCGTACAGATGAACAGAGCAGAGACACTCAGACCCTTCTAAAGAAATATAAAAGTTAAATGAAACTAGAGAAATTTCTATTTTATGTCGAAAAAGGCAGTATGACTGCAGAGTGCTATATGACTGCTGAAATGTGTTGTAAAATCTGAAACTGAGTTGTTAAAACAAGCAGAACATAAGTAAAGTTAGCTGATAAGTATGGAAAATAAATATCTAAATCATAACAAAAACTTTAAGCTAAAAGCTGAAATTAGCTAAGATCATAGCTGAAAGCTAATATGAGTAAAACAGTAGCTAAAAGCTAATAAGGGCATGAAAAAATGAAATTAAATCATGTTTACAGATTTCATAAAACATTACACAAACCGTATGTGGGAGGGAATTCATTTTCAAGAAACACATCCAAGAAAACAACAATGAATGCTAAATTAATTACACACACAAAAAAAATCTACATCCTGATGACCTTCTCATTTAGAAACCTGAATCTTAGCTTAACTCATGAGATTACTGTAAAAATAAATTATTTTCTAAATGTGATTGAACTCAATAAAAATGTGTTGCATTTTCCAGTATCTTTCAATATTTTATTACGCCTGTTGTTTTTTTTAAATATTATTGTCAAAACTATTTCTCTGTTTCTTGAATTTCTGCTTCTGAATATAAAACTAAATTTTAGTTCCCAAATAGTTGTAATTGCAGTTTAAGTGGATTGTGTTCTGGAACAGCAGTAATATATTTAAACTTTTCCACATCACATCTTACATGCACAAGATTTAATGAAGATTGTCTGCTGGTTTCTGTTCTTCTCAGCCTACATTATCTCGCCTGGAGTCTTTTTTATTTTTATTTTCCTTCTCACCAACCAGCTTCTCAATTTGCTTCTGTCTCGCGCTCAAAACCACACTCACACACAAACAGAGTGGGGGAAACGCTCCAGTGACCCGTGGTGGCCGTGGTGTTCTGCCTGCTGTCGCTGAGGCAGATGAATCAGAGCGAAAGGATGTGGAAGGACAGGGACAAGGGATGAGACGATTTGTTCGTGAACCGTTGGAAGAAAAACTCCTGTGGGGTGCGAAAGGAAATATGCAGGCACGTCAGAAAATCGGGGATCATCAGTGTTACAGAAGAAGGCTTCTGTCTCAGCGTGGTCATCGAAGCAGACCAACAAACTGCAGGAAAAGCCTGGAGGGTGAGTCGTAATGAGAAGGAAAACCGGATGAGAAAGCAAAGGAAGGAAAAGGCTGTTCGGTCCCTGAAATAATACAAAACGTTCACTGAGGAAGAGGATTTGCTTTCTAAAGGCTAACAGCTGTCACCTTTCTATGTTGCTGCCTTTAGGCATTAAAAACAAGACGAGCAAACAGAAGGGTGTTCACAAACAAGGTCCTTCTGTTGAGCCGTGTAAAACTCCTCTGGTTATTGTCTTATTCTGAATATCAAAAAGTCTGAATTGTTTGAAACGTTTTCACTTAAAATTATCAACGGTTTTAGATTTGAGAAGCACATGCTGAATGTTATTTAACAGTTATTGGAAACTAATATCACAATTTTTGAGCATTAAATGAATAAAACTTTTTATAGGAGGTAATACCTAACCCAACTTCAAGCTAAAAAGAGCTTTTTTCCCTAAAGGTGCACTGGGCCACACATCGTCATCTATTTACTAGCTTTCTGTTTTTGTTTTGTTTTTTTGCTACTTTTACAGTTGTTTACTTTAGTTCTAAAAGGCAAACTCCATGCCAGGAATCAGAAATTTCATCTCCTAAATGATTAAGAAGCTCAGTTTATTGATCATCCACCAACTAATTAAATTTAGCTTGTATCCAGGTCAAATCAGCGGTCCTGTCAAGCCTTTAGCTGTAATGAATTATGTTATTTACTCCCTTAAATCTATACCCGTGTGCTGTGTTTGTGCAGAAATAACAGTGTGTGTAACTCATGTTGGCATCTTGAGTGACTGAGATGCTGACTGATATGAGTTTAGTTATGAACTCAGTGTTTCGCGGACGTTTACATGATTTGGCTGCAAGTCAAAACACAACAAATTCATTTATTAGAAAATGACATCCTTGTGGAGGGAATGGATCTTAATTTAATTTACAAACTTCTGCGTCACACTGCAGCAGAAAATGACCGTAGCAGTAAGTATCTAACAAGATTTTACCCAAATAATGCCTTACATGTTGCATTAAACTATAACAAACTAACAAAACAGCTTTTTTTTTGACATTTCAATTGCAAACACAAGTGTGGCAATAGCTTCATTCTGTTGAAGTGGTTTATTTATAATGAGTATTATGGGCTTTATAAACTAGGACTTAGCTGCCACTTTCAGAGTGCAGCAGCATCAAACTAAACAAAGTCCAAAAGCTCCCCTCCTACAGTATGAGCCCCGCAGTGGACGGGTGAATGGACGGCCACCTGTCCTCACTCTGTCTTAGACGCTTTGATGTGCAGACTCTTATTCCTTGCCAGTCTCCACACGTCTTCGCTTAACTGGAATAAACCTTCAGAACTTACAGCTCACCTGTCACTCCAACCACGACGGACTTTGTAAACACCAGATCATGTGCTGAGTTTTATATTTATCAGCGTAAGTTGGCAGAATGTGGGCGAGTCAAGCTCCGTCCCATCTAATGTTCTTATTTCAACACAGAGTGAGAAATTACTACTTACTACTGTGAATTGTTTTCCTTTGAGAGGGTCAAAGGTCAGCTGGAGATGATGCTGATCCTCTTTTTTTTTTTTGCCTGTTTGGGGTTCATGAAAAAGGGTGATGCCTTCTTCACACACAGATCAACTCCAACGTAACAGACTGCTTCCTGTGTAAAAACTCCTTTAATTGGTTCCTTTCCCGGCCCTCAGTGTTTGTTGCTCCTGTGTACATACAACATGTATCACAGATCCCTAGTGGTCAGCTCTTTAAATGGTTTGGGGGGGCTCTGATTGTCGGGCCTTTTAGGGAGTTTCCTGCAGCTCTGCGACAGTCAAACAGCTCCTAAAGCCCCAGATTCCTCCAGCTGTCTTTGTTGCTCTTTGCTTTTGTTGCTGTTTCCACTCACCCCTAGCTGCTATTACCACTTTAATGTTTCTGAACCTAAGCTGCTCTTCTGGTGGGTAAATTAGCCGACAGTACTGAACAACGATGTGATCTTTTTGTGCACTTGTTTTCTGTATTATGCAGCAATTTGCACTGACAGCTTCACTTTTTACACCATGAGAACGCATTGAATGATGCTTGTATTAAAAGCTTTTTGATATTTTCTTCTCTCTCGTCCTTCTCGTCCCTTTCTCCTCTCCCCACAACAAACCTGCTGTTGTGTAATTGGCTTTGAAAAAGAAGTTCATATTTTTTGTGTCTCTAGAGCCTCTCTCCCTTTTTTAAGAACATAGATGCCCCTCGGTTTCTCTGATTATGGCCCCCAGAAGCTCAACAGTTCTATTAAAGCTGACCACCATAATTATAAATGTCTTGTTCAGCATCTCAAAGCTTTTCAGTCATGCCAGAGTATGGCGCTACAATAACAGTCTGAGAAGAGACATGGTTATCACCATCTGACTCTAAAAAGTAATTAGTTGTAGATGTAAAGCCAATGATTCCAAAAAAATATCCACCAAATAACACCGAGCAGGAAATAAATACCCCCATACTAATTAGTCTTAAAGACATGAATTCATACCCATTTAGCACAGTATCAGTATCAGTACTAACAGTAATAGTCTCACAGTGCCACACAGCTGCACACTGACAAACACAAAGTCAGCCAAAGTGATTTTACTGGTTTTGCAGATTTACTTTCATTTATTTAAACTAAAAAAATGGATCATAAACAAGTCCAGGCACATTTGGTCCAACAAAGGTTTTTTCACTTCATACAGAAATCTGTTTCTAGTAAAGATGAGCTTTTGAAAATGTTTTTAGAAACAAATTTATTTGATTGATGCTGGTTTTTCTGCTCCAACACAAAAGTTCAATCCTGTCCAACACAACTTCAGATGAAAAGAAAACCATCTTTGATCATCCAATTCAAACTACACAACCTACAATGTCACTATATTTTGACATAACCAGCTTTCTTTTATCACAACATGAAAGAAAACATTTCCCCCCATCCAAAACAACATAAAACTTGCATATTTTTCATAGAGAACTTTCTTTAACTTGTTTGATTTTTGTTCTTTAAGGAACATTGTTCGGCTCTTTTGCTTGGATGAGACAATGAAACCTTATTGCTGGTTCTGTAATGTAATTAGTGGAACCGTCTGTTGCAGCACAGATCCATATGGACTCACAAGAAAAAGCGCTCAAGCTGTATTGATTTTTGAAAGTGGACATTTGGGGAATCCAGACTGCATTCAAGCTGCGATAAAGACGGAGATTACGTACCATTGCTCGAGTTCTCCATACAAGCCAGTCTTATCCTCGCACACGTTAAGTGTGTAAACACGTGCTCGTACAGTATCTTTGTATTTATCTCCTGAGAGGCCCAATGCATTATGGTTTTAGGTCCGGCTAAGGAAGGAAGCAATTTGCTGTCCTCGCTCACCCGCCGACACTGTGCGGAAACTCAGAGTCAGACAGAAAGAATGATAGTCATTTGTGAAGCCATCACACTGTGCAGACAGCAAGATGAGCAGAAAATGATGGCTGATGGTTTTAAAAGGTTGTTAGTGTGGTAAAGCAGGGAAATGGCTCGCTAATGGAACCCGCCTCGCCGATGTTTAATCTACGGCCCCGCTGCCTTTTTGTTGCAGAGACAAAGAAAGGAGGGAAGAGAGCACGTCGCGTGGTAAACAACAAGGTGAGGGTTATTAAAGCAAATGAGGAAAAATTTAGATTAATTACCTCACACAGGCAACAAACTGTCGAGAAAAAAACAAACTGTCAAGAAGTGGGAACTTTTCTTTAAAACTCCACATCTGAGTGATGATGTTCAAGTTTTAGAACAAGAACAGGACCATTTATTTTCCTCTCATCTCAGAAAACGCCCCACTTTTCTCTAAATATCAGACCTTTGATCACCTTTAGTTTCTCATTGCAAGCATCAATTCAACATAGAGGAGAAAATAAATCCATATCAGAATCAGAATCAGAATACTTTATTAATCCCAGAGGGAAATTGAGGAATCCCAGAGGGAAATTGAGGATATCAGGATATCAGCATCATGGTATCAGATCAGCCTAATAAAGGGTTTAATGGATGACCCGTTTGGGTTTTTAAAAGAATCCCACTTGGCCAACAACATTCCAAAAGAGACTAAAAGGTTCCTTCATTTTCTCATGAGAGGTTTTAACGACTTCGGGTGAAAAATGTTCCCTCAAAATACTCTGTTGGTATTTGCTTAGAGCAGATAAATGTAGACACTATTTGCTTGAGTACATAATAAAAACAGATTGTTTTGTGTTATTATGGTAGCAGTAAAACGAGTAAAAGGAGAATGTAGTAAAGAAGTTAGTGTTGTGAAAATTATGTGGTAATAAATTGTTTAGGTTTATGTGTTTAGGTTTTATGACGAGTTTAGAAGAGCTGCCAGCAAAGGTGGATTCTTGCAAAAATAAAAAGAGTTGAATCGTTATTTTCTGCACAAATCGAAAAAAACAAAATTACCATATACAATTTTTTCCTGTGCTTCATTGTTTGGCCAAGCTTGGTTCCGTGCATTTGGCCTCCAGCTGTGCGTCTAACATGAGGTTACTTCTGATCCTCTTCTTCTTTTTAAGGAAATAGCAAAGAAGAAATTCTCAGAATGTTGAATTGCTCTTTTTCCTGGAACCACCAGTGTTTTGTAGAAAAGAAGACATCCCTTTTTTCCCAGTATGTGTGCTTCAGCTCCATTAGTCTTTTTTGCTGAAGAAGATTTCTGAATGAAATGTTCTAAAAGCATCAAAGGCAGAAATCTGGACAAAAGCTCTTCAAACCCACCAAATTACTGATAAAACAGCCGTTAGTTCTGTTTTAAAAAACATGGGACAATCCTCTATCAGGAAATATTTGTTACTTCTAGGGGTGTCCTGATACCGGTTTATCTTTACTTGCCATTATCGAGTACCAACACCGAGTACTTACTGAGTTAGAACTTAAATAATACACAATGATTATAAAAACACGTTTATTTTATTTAGAACCTGGTAAGTAATTTATTTATCTGATGTTTGTCAAAGCCACTGTAGTCTGAACACTTATGTTGCATTCACATGTTCCGCTACAGAAAGTTGCTTCGTCTTTGTTCTCCTAATTGTCCAAGTTCTGGATGACAGAGTCCACAGAAATAAATGACAGCAACGTTGGTGTCGGACCATGTCGATATCAAAGTTCCAGGTATTGGGGTATTTCAAACAACTGTGATCTATGATGAATACGATCCAGATACCGGTAACCACTAGTTACTTCTGTCTCAGTTGTTCTGCTGTTTTGTTGTAATATACGTGTAGAATATAATAAAGCATATTTGAAACAAAAATACATTTGTTTTTGTGACTTTTGTTTTGAGCTGCATGACACCTCAGTGCAGCTCAGTTTATTTTGTCTGAAACCTTTCAAACTTCTTTGGAAATCTAACCTTAAACTCATGATGTTTCTCAATAAGGTCAAGGGAAGTCCTTGGAGAAGAAAACAGAACCCTGGTTGACAGAACCCACTGCCTGGCGTCTCTCTGCTATTCTGCTTCAGAACGTCTTCACACACACAGTGCCAGATATCAGGCAGTTTTTTTTTCATTTGTTTCTCACATCTTTTATGTCTGAGTAAAGAAACATTGGAACAGATTTATACCTGAGATACAAACTTTAGTTTTCAAAATTTCTGACCATTTCAGTAGCAACTGGATGTGCTCTGATTTGACTTGAACAGGTGTGACGTGTTCAACGGGACGCATTTAACTGAAGAGAAAAGAGGAAACCAAAGATCACAACCAGGGTGTTTATGTTGTTTAGCAAATTAGGCCTTTAACACTTTAAGCAGTTTATGTGCATCTATTCCAAATATAGAGATAAAAAGAAGTGTTTTTTAAAGAGAAAGCCTTAAAGCATTTTTTCTGGCGACTGAGAGCAGAAATCCAAATCTGATTCTGAATCATGGTCCCAGGCCTTCAGCACTTTCCTGGTAATAATAGCAACTAACAGACATCTCCGTCATTTTGTTTACGAATGCTTTTGTTGTATCTCAAACTGTGCGACTTTTATCTAGCAGACAACGGCTCTTTGGTTGTTTGATTGACAGTCAATGGCAAATTTAGAGCACATGGGCTCGGAAGTCCATTCTGTATCCTGCTGTGACTTTTAGGTTTTATGATTTTCTTTTCCTCACAGTTAAGTTTAGTGATTAAAATTACTTCATTCTTTCTCCCTGAATCTGTATCTTGTTATTTGACACGTCTACCTGTCTGCTTGTCAGTCACAACTCTACTGACAACTCAACTGGTCAGCTCGCACAGAAACTAGTCTATATTTGATGGACAGCAGGGGGCTGGATGTGTCAAATTTACTTATTAAAGTGCCACTTTTCTGCTTGACAGGTAAATTAAGACCATCATGATTCAGCCATGGATGGTGCAGGTGAGAGAACATCAATGCTGTTTCACAGTGCTAATTATTTTCTAACTGTGTTCTTTTTGGTCTCTGTATATAAACTGTAGGAATGTCAAATGATGCTCATGTTCTGTAGTGGCTCCAAATGTGCGATATGAAGTAGTATCCCTCTGGGCTGCAGTCGCTAAAGACTAGTTGGTGACTCAAAATTGCAGAAATACTGCAAGAACAGGATTGATTTTTCAGTTCACTGACTCTTGAGTGCTTGTAACCATGTGACCAGCAAACTATGGAGCATAAACAAGTTTTTAAAACTAGTTTTTCAAAGGTTGGATCTGGCTCAGTTACATTAAAACCAGATAAACATACAAGCGATCAGAACTGTTAACCTTAATGCTTCAGCAGTCAGATGATTTCGGTATTTTTTTTTAAAAGGATTTTAGAAACTTATGAGGTTGTGAAACTGAGAGAGAAATAAAAATAATGCTGTAAACAAAATTTTTTCTACAGACAATTTCTGGTTGTTAAGAGATGATATCAGATGTTAGAGCTCTTATTGTGAAATCTAACTTGTTTAAGTTTTCAGTTTATATTGTCATGGTATATTACGGGTAAGAAATGAACCAGCTTCATAATTTGGGAACTCCCAACTTGAACTTTCTCTCATCTATCCTGCATTGGAGAATCCAGCCACGGTTTTGGTCTTGACTGAATTGGATCGGTCTGCAGTGGCTTTGACTGCAGTGCAGTCACAAAGGAGGGGACCTGTGAGGCTGTGGGGAGTCCGAGCCTAATGCCCTCACTTCTACAGGAGGGATTTATATATGTGAGTGTGTGTGAAAAGGTAGTGTTCCTGGTGTCTGAGCCAATAAAAGAGGGTGTCTCTGCACGCTGATGTGACAGAGCTCAGAGTCACCTAGTTTACAGATGCCTGGGGATGAATACCTTCTGTCACAACCCCTTTATTCTCTTGTTCTCCTCATCACTCAGTCTGCCACTCTTCCTCCTCATCACTCTCTCAACCTCAGTCAGCAGCCTGTCTGCAGTTTTATTTGCTGTCGTCCGTGGTACGCTTATTCATCAGGGGGGGTTACCCTCTTTTGTATGCATTTATTATACATGTGCATCGTTTTTGGGCCATGATGCTTTCGTAGCATCTTTCCCATGTAGCAAACGTACAGTAGATTTAGATGTTTTGTGAGAGTTCGTCGACTTTTTTTTTAAGGTTTACTATCTCGCCCTGTCTTTGCAAAGCATTCTAGTCTGTAGTTGTGCACTTTCTGTGTGTGTACGCTGAGTGTAAATACTGCTGAGTAGACATTGATGTGGAGCCAACTTTCCATCCAACAGGAGCAGCCCAGTACTAAGATCCACCGTTTACTGCCACAATGCAGTTTAGGCTGCTGGAGGAATGGACAATGAGTGCTGACCTGCTTCGCATCAGAAAAAAAAAATATTATTATTATTATTAGTTTAAAACCAGCTCATCTGTCAGGTTAGAAGAAACAGATGGAATTAACTATAGGTGGATAAATACTGAGCTGTTTTATGGTTTGTTTTTTTTTTAGGAAGTACATCTGGAGATTTGTTTATAGCTCTATAGGTAAAAAGCACAATTCTTTAGATTCTAGTTTTGCAAGTAGTATTATAAAACTGCCTATTTTACAGATAACACAAATAATTTGTCTATGACCTATTTAAAGTCCTTTTTTACAGCAACAATAAAAAAAATACTAATAAGTATTCAGCACTCAATTTTAAAGAGCTTGGTTTCCGCGCTCCACTGCACATTGACAGAAGAGGTTTGCAGAGGCCGCGGAGATATTAAATCATTCAGATAATGTGTTGACCTGGGGGGGAGCGCAGACACAGATAACCTCTACAGTTACAATAGCAAGAAGGGAGGATGTGACTGGACAGTCAATACACACTCGCACATACAAACGGCTTCATCACATCTTCAGAGGATTCATATATTATTCATCCCTGGTTTCGGGCCACATTTACTGCTCATCTCTGAGGTAGTGAGGTCTCCGCTGGGACAAGTTAAGTTTATTTAGGAGCACGATGGGCCTCTGCTATAGAACAAAGTTTAGGGAACTCCAGGAGATCTGAGATGGTAGAAAGACCCCCAACAACCCCTTTGCAGACTAAGATCAGATCATCCAAATTAACACCACGACGTGCACTCATAAAGCCAGGATTCCAGATAACTGAGGAACAGAGCGGCACAATATACCGTGTCAGCGTTTATATGCTGCGATCTGAGCCATCATCCCTTTACAATCTGCGCAACATTAAAACATTTTACTGCGCGCTAACAGTTTGTTTTTTTTTCAGTCCAAGTAATTTAAATCATACATGCATAGTTATAAATCTTGTCATTACTGAAGGTTTTGGGCCAATTTTTATAATATGTTACGGAATTTATTATCTAATACCTTTTCATGCTTCTATCAAAGAACCAGATCTAACAACTTAAACTGAATGTGACTCTTATTTCTTACATTTATAATAAATTAAGCATAAAATGTAATTAAAAAGGGAATTTATTCAGTAATTCTTAGACTAGAAGCACTTTCTTCTATGAATAGTTTATGATGCCAGCACTTTGCTGTTGCTCTTTCATATGAAATTTCATGGTCGCATCATTTCACCTCATTCAGCCATAAGGCAGAGACTTCAGAGGCACCGGTCACTTTATTCACATGTTGGATTTAGTTTTGCATGAATAGAAAACAAACTAATCAGATGTTTATGCAGATACTAAAAAGTATATTAAGTGACTTGCTAAAGAAAAGAGAAAAACATATATTTATATTTACAACCTGGCACAGATAAAGGTGTGTTGGTGAGGTGTGGTTTTGCAGATTTTGTGAACAGGTGAGTCCTGACTAGAGAAGCTGGTTCTTCTGTGACCTGCCAGCCACTTGTAAAGTGGTTTTCTTTTTTTCTTCGTTTCTCCCATATTAAGGTCAAAGCATACTTTATGTTTGGATGTTTTGCCCTTTAAGAGGAGCTAGTACCTGCCTGAGGGTGATTTTGGATTTTAAGTGCAGTGGAATGTTAAATTTAAAGAAGACAGAATGTGCAAGTATTAGGAAAGAAGCAAAAAGGAAGGTGAAGTTTTCTTCTAATCAAGTGCTCAAGAATACCAGAACCTGAAGCTGGAAACAGACCAGGAAAAGCACGGCACCGTGCATCCACGGAACAATTAAAGCTTCTAAAACACATGGGATGGGTTAAGATGAAGTACGATGTAACAACACTGATAAACTTTAAAATATTAGTTTAATACTGTTTTTCAAAACCAAAAGCTGTTGTAATTTTAAGTTGTTTTTGCAGAAATGTATAAAATTTGAAGTTGTCACTTTCGAACCCCTTTGTGCGACACACACACACACACACACACACACACACACACACACACACACACACACACACACACACACACACACACA
>JAVKLF010000011.1:17833896-17857200 GCA_034783495.1 Millerichthys robustus | reverse complement strand
GACCCCTCCAGGTCACAGAGCGATTCACTACATCCTGTTCGGCCATGTTTGTAGTTTGATAGCGAAGAAACATTATCCATCTATCTATCTATTATCAGCACAGAAGGTTTTTATTTACAAATTGATTAAAAAATGTCAACAACAACTGTCAAATAACCCAAATGCATAGACAAAAATTATAGTACTGACAATGAGCTATATACGTTTAGCAATGCATAAGAAACGGCAGCCCTAAAAGGATTATTGTAGCTGTAAGCTACAAAATCCAACAAGCACAACACAATAGAGTGTAACTTCAAAGCTATGAAATGTACTTTTTGTACTTAAACTCTAGCACACACATAACACAAGACATGACATGACATTATTGGTCATAAAAGGTCATAGAAACAGAGTATCAACACCAGCAGAGACTAAATTCAAATTCTCTGCACTTCTAGTGTCTCCAAGTTCACAAAAAATGTAGTTAAGGGCTAAAAAATGGATTTTGCATAAAATGTCCCTTTCAAGGCTTTTTTTGCTCAGTATCATACAATAAAAATAAAGTGATTAGACTATTTGAAAATGATCAATAAGACTATCAGACTCTCAGATTTTACCCTATGATCTGCCAGTGTAGACAAGATGAGACACTACAATGATGGAGCTCTTGAAGAGTCTCTGCAATAAAAATCTGATTGCAAGACTTTCCTTTGACCTTTAAATAAAACCATTAAAAACAAAGAGGGGAAATGTCACCAAAGTGTATCTTTCATGCAAGCAGAACATGCAGTTCTGAGCCAGATCTCTCAGAACGAAAGAGTTAAAAAGAAGACAAACTGGGCCTAAAAATGTCAAAGCGGCGTTTTCTGACTTTGTGACCTTTAATTTAAATTTCCTACATCAACAGTGTCAAAGCAAACAGAAAACGACAAAGTTGGCTGCTTGTTTTGATTAAAGAATGAGAAAAACTATTTGTCTCCTCTGCGCAACTTTTATTTACGCACACATTTCAAAGCCTGTCGCTGACAAAGCAACCCACATTAAGCAGCATGGACATTAATTTGTATGAAAACAAGATCCGGCGCATTGACACACTTCAGCAGATCGAAACACATTAGCATACTTCAAGTCGTGCATATCACAGTATTACTCCGTTGTCCCAACAGTGAGGAATCCATTTGCAATGCAGCCTGAACAACATGGAGATGAGCCTGAGCACTGACCTAAAACAAGAACTCATTATAACCACAGTATGTGGTGTGAGCGTCAAATATAATGAATGACCAAAAGGAGAATCAAATTACCTCTCAGATACACTGGTTACATTTTAATGCAGCAAGTTGTATCAAACGGTAAAAGAGGTTTTTTTTTTTTATCCCCAGATGTGTGTCCACACAAGTCGGACTTTATCTTGGCTCCAAACATCTAGACCTCTGTTCTAACTTTTCATGCTACTTTTGGTCAATCAAACAGGCAATTAGTCTCTCTAAAAACATCCTGATTAAATTAAATTGGATGTTAAAGGCAGGTTTTCAAACACAACAGGTTCATATTTTGACTGTTTCTAAGACCGGAGTTTATTTACACCTAAACCCATTTGTGAATGTCTGGAAATGGGTGACCATGAAAGACAGAAAAACAAATCTGTTCTAAATTCAACTACAAATTCGAGAGGGAAATAAAACAGAATGTACTGATTCATTATTTTGACCTTACAAGCTGATATCAGTCTAAAACTCGGGCATAAAAAGCTTTGGCTAATATGCATTCCTTCAGGTCAATTCTTAGAGTTTTGCTGTTGGTTTTCGCTGAATCATCATTTTCTCCATATCGCCACAGACAATGCTGTGGTTTCACCAATAGAATTAGTTCTCATCTGGCAAATAAAATGACGTTTGACGCTGCTCGGGTCAAACTTCCAGATGTCTGGCTATTATCTCCTTCACCTGACGGACAGCTGCGTTTCCCACAGTTTATCAAGACGTAATAAAGCCTATCTTTTGTGTTTTTTGGATGGAACGTTGTATTTTCAAATTGTATCATCATCATCATCATTATTATTAATATCGTGCACTCAGTAAGCATAGTGCACTGTTGTAGCACCTGTGAAACACAAATACAACACATGCTCATGACAGTTTACTGCCTCCTCCTTCTTTTGACAACAAGATGTCTTAATCTTTCAGAATCCTGCATCTTCTCCAGAGTATAGTTGTTGTTTTGTGATTTCCTGCGCTACAGTTTGGTAAACTAAGAGTCACTGCATCTTACGCCAGCAGACTTGAGATCTTGAAGAATGTCCTCTTTCTTTTGTTTTTTTTCTCCCCCTCTAATCTGACACAGATAAAGACAAACTCTCTGTCACGGCTTATTTCTCAGCTCTACCTGAGCTGCACGGCTCTGATTACGTCCAGATGAAAGAAAATGAACTGCGTGTGGTGACTGAAACCTGCCATGTTCTCACTGCGGGCTAATGCCTAAAAAACGGCACCTCCCTCGCCGATAATACCTAATCACACAGCCTAATAATAAAACATCAAAATCCAATCCCCACGTGTATAATGCTTGCTGGGCCTCCTTTGAGTCTTCTTTGTGACATCAAAATCTTGTTTGAAAATAAGAAACCGATGCAGAAATGAAAGAAGTATGAATTAAAAAGAGCAATAAGAGGATTCACATTTCCATGAAGAATTTCAAACAGTAGATCATGTTTCTGTCACAAAAGGGAAAATGTGACTGAGCGGGATTTAGCTTCTCATTTTGTCTGGTTAGGTGAGGGTGATTAGTTTCAGCCAGACGAGACTGGTAAATGTGCCAGACGTGAGCAACATACTGCTTCCTCTACGGAAATGCAGATCAGTATTAGGGTCGTTTTTGTGCTTCTTTTAATTATTTAATCAGACACCCTACAGAGCCTCTAAGTAGATGAGAAAAAAAATACATTAAGAGCATAAGAAGCTATCTGGTGTTCACCAGCAATAATTTTAAAAGATGCTTTTAGAGCTCCTCGGAAGAGCAATCCTGCTTCCATCATGGTGCAAACAGAAGCCTCATTAACCCGTATATATTTCCCTGAAGATCAGCCATATGACTGCAGTGGCATTACCATCTAAACATGGATCCTGCCTGGGCAGTTCTCTGTAACGGCCACCTTTTTGATGCCTGATTGGCTTCCGCAGACTAGTGCAGAAGATAAGGACACTAACCCTTAAAGAAAAGATGGTGGAGGCTGATGTAACGCTTTCAGAGCAGATCATCCATCCCTTTCACTGCTTTCTCTGGCACACTGCAGGTTGATTTGAGCCCAAACAATGAAGATGAGATTTTGCCCATTATGATTTACTTTTATTCTGTCTAAAAAGATAGATAAAATAATGGTAACAAACCAAATAAATAATTGCTCACCTCCCAGTTCTATCTAAAGTTTAGATCCATTGTTTCAATGTTTCTTTTTCTGGAAGTCAGAAGACCTGATCTTTTATATGTTATTTTGCACTTTTTATTCAGCAATAAATATAGAAATCAGTGTTTATTTATGTTGAATAAGCAATCTATATTTCTGTTCCTGTATTTCAATACATCAGAGCTTTGGATAAACATCAAAAGCTTACCAGCTGCTCCCTGGTGTTTATTCAACTTGATGATGGGAAATAATCAAAACGCAACAGTATTTTTTTTTAAATCACATGCAGTCCTCTGAATTGTAACTGAGCTTAATTTTGATGGGCCAAAATATTCACACTTCTAATATACATCAGGTTTGGTGCACAGAGTTGGGCTGCAAAACAACGATTTGACTGAGGAAAAAACAAACATCTCCTCTCATCAAACGTGAGTTTGAATTGTTTGAAATGGTGGAGATTTGCTGTTGGATAACTCCTGCTTGGAGTCCTCCATCACATCCTCCTCAGTTGTGTCGTTGGGCAAGACACTTCACCCGCCCTGCCTGCTGACGGTGGTCAGAGGGGACAATGTCGCCGGTGTGTGGCAGCCTCGCCTCTGTCATCATGCCCCAGGGCTACAATGTAGCTTACCACTATCAGGGTGTGAATGTGTGCTTGAAATGTAAGGTGTCCTTGAGTGTCTAGGAAGGTGCTTGTAAATGAAATGAATTATTATTATAATTAAAAGGTTAAAGGAAGAATCTTCCAGAGGACAAACTGGAGAATTTCTCTCATTAGTGAATTTTCTCTGTGAATCCTAATCACTTAAGTAACCCGTTAAATGCATGTCTTTACGAAGACATCCTAAGACACTGTATAATGCTTCTTATTAAGAGGATGACAAAAAATGTTCTCACTTGGATGTATCACATGAGCAGTCCTCTGCAGACACACAGAATGCTTTAGTAGATTCCATATGGTAGACAAGAATTTAGAGAAAAAGCTAGACACGAGCAGTGTTTACTCTGATCTGAAGGTGTTTGCATGTGAGGAAAAAGAGCGAAGGTTTCTTGTTCTTTAATCTTCTCTGAAGATCCTTGGGGAAGTTGAGTTGCAGCATCAACAAGAAAGGTAATTCTCCAGAGACCAATGTAACTCTTTGTCTTGGTTTTCTTTATTTCTACTTTTTTTCCCCTTTTATCTTCTTTTGGAGACATTGGGGCACACAAACACAACTCCTACCCATAACTGCACACTCACTCCAATCTAAAATTCCACTTCTTTCAGCATCTTCGTTTCTGCCAACCCGGATACCTTGTTCTACCTTCTTTTTCAAACCCTTCTCTCTCACACTTCTCCTTCATCTTCTCCTTTATAATTCTGTTGAAGAAGGGCCAGGAGTTTGATGAAAATTACTGCTGAGAATTTACTGTAATAATTTCGCAGTCTCTGATTTCATTTCTTGTAGTGCTTCATGAAGTAGTGAGATTTGCCCTGAATGAGTAAAAAGATCTTTGAATAAGCTATTGAATCCTACTTTGTAACGTTTCTAATCAACTGAAGGTAACCACAGCTGTTTTTAACCGTTTCTGCTCTTTGCACTTTACTCAGAAGTAAATGTTTATCTCACCTTGGTACTTCAGCAACGATTCCAAATTCATGTGTTCAGAGAGGCTCATTCCACTTTTCATGCTTGAACAAAGGAGCACGTGGTCGGGTTTCTCTCTCCACACCTCAGTTCATTTCAGGTGTTTTCACTCATTTAATGCCCATCTGCAGCTGTCTTAACACTGAAATGGTTCCAAAAGATGAGACACATTCAACAGGACAATGTAATTTCTTTTTTGTAAGTTTAAGAAACTTATAGCAGAGTGAGTTCCTCCTCCTCATTTTCAGGTGGACAAAAGACGAAAAAAGTTGTACTGAACAAGGTTCCCTGGATGAGTCCTGGTTACCCAAACTGGCTTTAGGAATATGAATTTCTACTTTTTAAACTAATTCGAATTCTTCTGTCTGAATTCTATACTCAATATATACGCAGTCTACTGAAATTCAATTGTTTAAAAAAAAAGTCACAACATACGTTATAATCTTTTTTTTCAATTCTAATATGATGAAGAATCCTCTCTGGAGAGGTCTAAAATACTGCTGTAATTATCACCACATACTGAATAAAAGCAGCTATGCTAATGAGGTCATTTATTTAGCTAGTAATTGTAGTAATTAGCAGATGTTTTGAAGTCTACCCATAACTCATCTGTCATATTCAGAAGAGTGTTACATTCATAATTTTCTAAAATACAATGTGCACTCATTAAGTAAAGAATTCCAACAAAGGAAAAACACACACACACACAAAGAACACACATAGACACACACACAAAACTAACACCTGGGCTCAGATGTGATCGGGATACAGAGCATAAGATGCCAGGGGAAATGTTTCCATCTAGAAATGACAAGACGGAGTCCAGAACGGAAAGAAATCCTCAGCAGAAGCCCAACTCTTGTCTGACTGAGAGGCAGCTGCTTGCACCAAAAGCTCTCCACGCAGGAGCAGGGGCAGCCTCAGGGCACAAAATGCTTCACTGAAACGGGCGAGGAGTCAACACCTGTGAGACATCTACTCAACATAAGCCGCCTCAAATGACAAACACAAATCAGATTACACACGCAGGAGAAACTCATTTAACTGTTGACGCTCTCAAAAAAACTGTCTAAGTAGGGAAAACAAATATGTTGGAAACGGACGAGCAGAGTCTCAGAGAAGACGGTTTGGTGACCCCAGGCTGCTAACACACCAGCTGATTAGCTGCATTTTGATGGCAGATTTGGTTCGAGCATAAAGTAAACATGGATTTTAGTTTGGAGCATTCCTGACAGCTGAGTTGATATAGACTCTCTTTATTTTAGAAAAGTTATCACATCTGCATTAAACTTTGACTTCATTTATAAAGTAATTCTAAATTATGACCAACTAAGAATTTTATTTTTTTGCCAGTTCTGAAAATATCTCAATTCTAACTCATATTGAAATCAAAGGTTAATCCCTTCTTAGCTGTGATGTGGCCCACTTCCTACAAATCCATCTGTGACATTGCAATTTATTCCGCAAACAGCTTTAAAACCTTGAGTCAGCAGTGTGACATTTTAAAAACATTAGGTCACATATTTATGCATGCAAACAGTATGAGCTTGACTTTATTTCTGTTTTTATACACAATAAATAAAACCTTTCTGACAACACTACATTATATTCACATTATTCAGCACCACAGTGAGGGTTTAAACTGTTGATAGGAAAATGGAGCCCTGCTGCATCATTTTTTTTTACTATGCACAAAAACTTTCCAGCTTTCTAACTTTTTGTTGTTGTTGTAAAAATAGAAATAGTGCCAGTCCTTTTTAAAATGCACTTGAAAGTCTGTGAGCATCATCTTGTCCCCCAGCCTCTTCAAGCCTCCCCAGCAGGATCAGAACTGAACCTCTGAGAAAGTATAAAAGGTACATTGAAAGATGTCTGTGTAGGATATCATTCACACCAAAGACATTTTATAATAAACCACTTTGAACACTGATGGAGCGCAGAGGCTCCATCAAACATCAAATGCTAGAAAATGGTGGTGGGTGGCAAACTCATTTTAGATAATCTTTTCAAAGCAAAAGGCAAGTGTCTCCACTCAGGAGAACCGCCTGCTGAGTCTGTGCCTTGTAGTGAAGGGCTGTGCATCGTACAGCTGTTTCCTTTGGGGGAGATTATCCCACACAAAAGCTGCAGAGAGCCGCGGTGGAACAGGACTGTGTGAGGAGCTCAGGTGCTTCTTCAGACGCCACTTTGAATGCTGGGAAAAATCTGTGCTGTTTAAATTTGGGTCAGAGTGAGGCGATTATTGTGTACACTTACAATCATTCAGCGTGCTAAATAGCTTTCTGCATCACCTGCTTGTGTACTACATCACCAGCTTCAAGTTTATGCAAGTTTATAGCTGCTCTGTTAAATGTGCCTTAACATTGGGTTCAATCAGGGTTACTGTCTTAAACAATGTGAAGATAAATGCTATTTTCTTTCTTCTAAGCGCATACAAAAAATTTCACTGTCAGCCTATTGGGATAAGTAACTTCAATGAGTACCTGTTTTGAAAAAAAGAAAAGTGACTACTATAAAGTGAAGGGAGGAACACTAAGAGCTTGCAGAAGTTTGTCTTTGTAAAAAAAATCTGCATAGCAGTTTAGGTTGTGTTTTCTATACAGCCATGTAACTCATTTGATACATTTATGGGGTTTTTTTTAGACAGAAGTTTGAACATATTAAATAAGAATCTTTCAAATTATAAAGTATAAAATTAAAAAGTAAAAAATTTCTTCAAAATATTAAAGAAGTGTAATTGAAGAAGGATTTATGCTGTTGAAAATGCTAATTTTACCAAAATGTTTGATAAAACATTTCCATCAACATGAGTCAGCATTTTCCATGAATTACATCAGACTCAACAGAGACTTCCAGCCTAATCAGCTGGGTTCCTGTTTACTTCCTGTACACAAACATCAATTACATGAACACATTTTTACTGTACTGGAGCATTGTTAGTTACAGTATTAGATACATATTTTTTAACAAAGCATTGCAAAAGAAACAATGTCTTTTTAGGATAAGTTGAAAATCATATTAAAGTCTGACATATTTAGGATTTTCAAGCATTCTTTAAAAAACTGAAGTGAAGGGTACTTTTCCAAGAAATAAGACTGTCGGTTAAAGTTATGAGAGTAGGAGGACATATTTTTGGAATGACTCCTAAAAATAAAGCAGTAAGTATCAGTCTGTCTGTCCGTATGGGCAAATCTCAATGAAAACTTTTCATTTTGACAAGTCAATTTTAAAGTAGCTCCACTGACTGTCAGATACAGACCCTGCACAGAAAAGAGAGTAAGGAAAATGGATGGGTGAGTGTAACACGTACTGGTTCAAGATCACATACGTGTACTTGTACTCATCAAAATATTCCGATACCACAGGAACCAACAGTACTTTACAGAAGCCTGATGTTCACCTCTCAGTTGAGCAGTCAGGTCGTGGAGGGAGAGTGATGGCAGTTTGGCAGAGGTAGGTTTTGGTTTGCTTTTTTATTTGAGTTGTCTCTCCTGAGCCACACACCTCACCAGTTGGTGAGGTAATGCATCATAAAGTTGTTTGTCAACCCACCACTAAAACACCACCACCAGAAGAAGAAACTTTGCGGCGGTATTTCAAAAGATGATGACAAAAGTAAAGCGGACTCAGAATTATGCTCAGCAAAGTTCGAAAGAGGAGAGATGACGTGCAGCACTGAACAACACAACCAGTTCAATAAAACATCTAAAAAAAACTACCATGTTCAAAGAGTTTGTTAACAGTCAACAGTCTCTCGTTGAGCTGAAGAAAATGACTCTTTAATTTAGTAAGTTTGGTCGGGGATCTCATTAATTTTTCTGTGTGCAGGTTGAATGTGCACTACGCGATTACATCTGAGTAAAACGAGTGTTTGCAGGATTAGAAAACTGTAGAAAGCACTGAAGTGATGCAGGCAATTTCAGTCTCCAGTGACGCAGCAGAGCAGCAGCTCAACACAGAGTGAAATCAAGACATCCATGTGGACTGGTGAGATGTTAATACGAGGTCTGAGTAAGACAGTGGTTTAAGGAGAACACTGTGTGCTTTACTTTATTCTAATGTGCAGCCCTGATAAGAAATTGTAACAAACAGTTAACCTGTTATCTTTGACATTGGTAAGCATTTTTACAATTTTATTTTCTTGAGAACAAGTATGTTCACTATTAAAAGTGCCATTATCCCACCATTAAAGTTCTGCCTTTTCTTGATAAACAAACATAGTGCTTACAGGGAAAAGGGCTCAGAGCACAGGTTCTGATGGTGTTTGTGCAGCTTGTAACACGGTGAACAACAGCAGACTAAGCACCAAACATCAAAATGATTAAGGTGCTCCTCCCATGACCTCAGTGATAACCTTGCCCCACTAGAAAGCAATTTTGTGTGTGACCTGACTGTATTTATCTGTAGGGAACAAGCTGCATGTCTCCCTGCTGTCTGCAGGACTACAGTCAGAGACGTTCATGTCTTTTATAGCCAACGTGACAGATTCAGCCGCTGATAAATGTCAAAAAGAGATCGTCGTTCCAGCTGGCTTGCATTGTGACAGGCATGCAGGAAGAAGTAGATCCCAACAAATCAATCAGTCTTCTGCCATGTCAGCACAGCCACCAAACAAAACTAAAATATCCAGAAGTTGGATCCAAACTCAATTTTGGCTGAGCCAGAAGTAAAGAAAGCGCTGACACTCCTGCTGCTGCTGCTGGCTGACAGGCTCTGAGTGACAGAAACAAATGTCTAGTAGAGTTTTAGACAATGTCACATTTGTCTGTTTGGCTCTCCCCCATCACTGACCACTTCAAGAAAAAAACTTTACAATATTTTCATCAAAGTAGTCCAGGATGTGTCCTGCAGGTTTTACTCCACCAGCTCTGCAGGACATGTCGCACTCTCAAGACTTGCCCTAAAAGATGCTTCATCCTGGTCAAACATTCACCATTAAGAGGCTACAGTTCTACTCAGGATCTCACTCCATGTTAGGCAAAAATATTCTTCAGATTCACTGGTATTTATTTGATGTTTAAAAAAAAAACTTGGCACATTTTCCTAGCTCAACAAGTCTTTACAGGAAACTTAATTTTCAGTCGCTTCCTAGAGAGACAGGCTGAATTTTTAATCCCAATAATAGTGAACGTTGTGGGAATCTGCACCAGAAAAGTAATAATAGAGCAAAATAAAGACAAATTTACATGTACATCAGTCCCTAACAATCTGCATTCATGAGCTCATAGCTTTAAGACTGCCATTATAAATAGCTGCAACATTTTACTGAGTAACAAATTTATGTCCTGTGGACTTTTAAGTATAAATTATAAAACAAAAACACAGAAAGTAAATACTAAAGAGGGAGGGAAAGATAATAAACACAAACAACTAACTGCCTATGAATTCATACAAGGTTAATCTACAGCATGTCCAATGCTTGACTATATTTTTGGAACGAGACCTGACAACAAATGTGTCCAACATTCCCTGCAGCACCCCAGATGACAACTTTATGAGGCTCAACGCCTCTGACAGTCTTCCCAAAGCCTCGCTGGCAGAGGATAGCTGTGGGGTGTCATGGAGGAAAGCCTCTCCACAATGTTATAGTGCAGCCTCGGGGCAATACACTGCAGGCTTTAGCAGGCAGTGAGTGACAGTTTCTGTGTTGGACCAATGGTGAGTGAAACACAAACAGGTTATCATGCAGCTCGCTGCCAAGAGGACGAGACTCCAGCAAACGATGAAATCTGAAACGACAGGGGTAGACTGGAGAACCTATCTGCACAAACATAGGGACGTAAAAAAAAAAAAAGTAAAAGTAAAAAGCACACACTCATACTTCTTTCTTATGAACCACAACAACTGTATGCATGAGTAGCTGACTGAACAACTGGCTCCTTATTGCATTTGGGGGTTTAAGAAACAATATTGTGTGGGTGTGTTTTTACAGTTCAGTGTGCGCACGTACATCAGATCCAGGCCACACATTACTACACAGAGTCTCTGTGGTGACGGTTAAGTCCATTAGGTATCTCTGGCGGATGTGTGTGTCTATGTGTGTGAGTGTTCGTGTGTGTTAAATTGACAGGGTGGATATTGACCGCCGTAAGCATAGTCTTCTTCTTTAATGAAGCAGTGTGCTTGCAGCTCTCGCCGGGCCATCAGAGAGCTCAGGAGGCTGTTTTGCATTTCTAACCCAATCACATGAAATTCCTGTTTAATATGAAGGACTGAAGAGGAAGCTATTTAAAAAAAGACGGACTGATGGCATGTTTTTCTATTGATGAAGCTCAACAAACTATTCAGTCATAAGCAGATCTGGACATAAGTCACATTTTAGTTTGATATGAAAGCCAATAATCCAAACACCACATAAAGATGTAGATTTATATTTACCTCAAGCTATCCATCTATTCATTTTCTAAACCACTTTCCCTTTCAGGGTCACAAAGACCTGGTGTCTATCTCCAGCAGTCACAGGATATTGTACCGACTGAAAGGGAACTGACAGATCCTGTTCATTTGAGAGAACAAATTATGTACAGGAGATCAATTCAATTCTCAGACTTGACTATTTTTTTATAGACACGTAGAATTTACCACACTAGTTTAGTCCCTTTCCCCTTCAGCCCTTGAGACTCAGGAAAATGGCCACAAATCTTGTGTTCTTACAATGTTTGTAGTAAACCTGGTTACACCCCTTTGGGGTGGTCCTTCTTACATCAACATAGGAATTATGTCATCATAAACAATGAAGTGAGTTCTCTTACTGTTTAAAGTAAATGATTACAATCGTTCTCAAAGTATAAAAATATAAGAGTATTTTACAGGAATTTTGATCTGACACCTTCTAAAAACATAAAAGATACTACAGTATACAAGTGGAAATCCTGATATTACAAACCAAATTTGGATAACACCTAAAGTTTAGAAAACCTAGGATGACTTGGGAATTTTTCTAAATGACTTCAATGATTAAAATTGCAGTGCTCTGATTTTCAAGACAGCTTTTAATGTGTGAAGTGAATCTGCTCAAGCAGGTATAAAGCCGCTCTTTTATCTTTATAATTAATTTGCCAATTGCATTTGTCAGTTTTATATTGTTGCACTTGCACCACGAATCCAGACTGGTGAGCGAGAAGCGTTTGTTCCGACTCACTGAGCAGGTGCGATCAACCAGGCGAGGAGGACTAATGTGGATTTTGACAGCTCTTGATACAATCTGGTGATGGTTAACTTGTAGGTGTGAAATGAAGCCCAGCAGGCAAATGAAGTTTCCCAGTCTCAGAAAATCTGCCCTTGACTTCAGTCATCTGAAACATGAACTAAAAGTACAGAAGGCTGATTCAGGATGGGTTTCTGGTGACTGATAGGAAATTAGATCAATTACTTATCTGTCAAATGCCTAAACCTGTTTGGATAAAATACACAAAGCTTTTACTTGTATGTGTGTAGGGGGACAGGAGCACCACACACTGACTAATGCAACCAAAGCAGAAAATCGTATTTCAGCCTTATTTACACAATAGCCAAACTTTGTTGAAATTGTAAACAGTAACACCCAAATTTCAAGATAAGGTGCGTAAACAAAATACATGTAGATGGTTACATTTTTTCATCTGTGCTGTTACTTTCAACTGGCTCTTTTTAAAGCACATGTTCCTACGAGCTGCTTTCACTGGTTTAATGGTACTTCAGTGAATATTTTGTGTCATCGACTGGCTCTTAACTTCTTTTTTTCAATCTGCAGCCTCCTGATAAGCATTTTTTAGAGTTGTTGGTGGCGGGTTTATTCGTAAAGTAAAAATGCAAAAGCAGGCCCTTAAAGCAGAAAAGGGAGTTTGTCATTTGAAGCAAAAAAAGTGTCAGGCAGTCCAACCACCCATCAGTCCATTTACTTTAACAACCTGGTTCTGGAAGCAGATAACTATTGCCTCGTGTCGTTGGGAGACAGCTGGGGTACACCCTGGACAGGTCACCAATTCAGAACCACCAATAAGCCTAACATGGAACAACTAAAGTGGGTTGTATGCATGGGAAGAGCATTTAAACTGCAGGAATGGTGGGATACAAAATTTAGTGATTTAGATGCAGTGACTTTTTAACATTGTGACATAACTTAAAACCTGTAATCGTCCCATAAATATGGCCAATAAAACTTCTTCTACTTTCACCTCAGGAGAGCCTCCATCTGTAAGTTTCATCATGTTTTTTTATTTGATCAAAAAACAGATAGCATGTTGGCTGCGAGTAGACGCATCATCTTTCATGTTGGTCTCTAGACTGATGTTTGTGACAAACATTCATCTTGATCAGTCGTGTTTCTTAAAGTGGAGAATCTGAGGTTCCCACTTCCATTCAGTTTGATCTTAATCGCTTGGAAGATTTGGAAAGAAATTTGCAATTACATGCTCCAGTCTGATGGAAATGCATCGATCCTTGTTTTGTTGCTTAATTTGTTGTTTTTGTTGTTTATGTAGGTATTGTTAAACTAAAAACCACAGGCTGTGTACTTCAATTTTGATTAAAAAAAGAAAAAAATTTGTAGGAAATACAAAGTCTTTTTTTAAATTTTCTAAATATCTTAGTTAGTCACAGAAATATATTCATCTTCAATAAAATATGTTTATTATGTAGAATTATGACACTTTTAGAATAAAACAAACCAAGTATTCTGTAATGAATGTTTCACTTCTATTTTTTTTTTTGTTCTCATACTTTTTCCAAACCTTGGAAATACTAACTAACTAAACTAATTCCATACTTTGCAAGGTTGTGTAAAAACTGTAAAACTGTATTTGTCTTCCTGGAGCTGGATGAATTAACAGACCATCAGTTTCTTTTGTTCAAACCCCTTTTCCTCGTTCACCTTGTTTTATCACCATACCTGCTGTCCGTTCAGTCACATTACCTGAGTCATGATGTTCTCTGGGTGTTGGACAGAAAATCACTTTAACACCTCCGATTACAGACGGAGGAAGCGGCGCAGCTCCAAGGCTGAAGTTAAGAACCACTGATCTTAGCTCAAGACATGGATGGAAAAACATCCAACGTGCCACAGCTGACCTTTTCTTTTCATCACTTTACCTTGTCAATCATGGCTTCCATTAAAGAGTGGAAAACAAGATGAAACGAGGGTCACACTGTGTCTTATCCTGTCTACGCTCTGCTTCAACTTGAAATATAAGTAATAATACTTCTCATCAAGCCGTTTTAAAGTCATGGCTTTCTGTCAGGTGAACATGAGTGTCTTTTATACGAATGTTCTTTTATTTAGATATATTAACATATTTCTGAGAAAACCTAATAAACCAGACCTAGCAGGAAAATATATACAGTATATAAATATATCCAGTATATATATATATAAATATAATTTTTTTTGTATATATCAAATCCCCCCGAAACAAAAAAACAATTACCTGTCCAACAGAAATACAGCAACCTCCACATCAATTTTCAGGCCCTTCTGATATTTCAATTGTCTCAGGATGGAAGGACCATTTCCCCCAGTTTAACAAAAAGTGGTTTTGAACAGGATTACCAACCCTACCTTTAACTCCTTAAAAAAAATGATTACCATCATTGATCATCATCACAAAAAACTTCTGGAGACATTTGAGGGACCCCTTCAAGAATGGTGTTCACTAACTTCTTTGATTTGAAGTTAAGTTAGGAGAGGTGATAAACCTTTAGTAGAATCAAGGTCTCGATTCAATATGTAACTGAACTGAAAAACAATCCAGCAGCTTTGGATTTCTATATGGATCATTCTATTCATGTCCTGCGTATACTTGTATATTGTAAGTACAATACAGTTGAAATAAAAATTAAAAAAATTAAAATCGAGAACGTTTTTTTGCAGTGTCCCTGTGGACCCGTGTGACAGCCTATACTGACTGATTTTTGTCAAGACATTACCAGGAAGTGCATTCTTCATGTAAAGATACACAGGCTATACGAGGAGGCAGTGACATCCACAGCAGCTCTCATACCGCTACTATAAATCTTTGATGACAAGGCAGACACACACAACTTACACAGAAGCACACACACACACACACAGCATCTGAAGTCCACTCAACACACTCCCACTCTTCAGCAGACTGTCAACACACATCAACATGCATTGACTCAGAAAGTGATGACTAAAAATAAGAAGTGCACTCGGCAGAACAGATACAAGCAACGCAGAACACAGATCACATCAGATTCAAGAGAATATAACAAGAACGTAAAAGCGGTGGCCAGAGTTCTGCTTTCTGCCTCAGAAGGAATTATTCTCCCTCTCCTGATCAAGTGTATCTCACACAGAGGCAGCTATGTGGTGCAGAAACGAATGGGTGTAGAATAATGTGCAAAAATATGCACTGTTGCGTGGCGCTAATCTCCTCCGAATGGGAGAGTCTTAGCAAAGTCAGGAGGTGCCACCTGATACAGTCTGGTAGTCTGGATATCTGGTTTCTGATTAAACAGATTATTTCTGGAAAAGTGGGGAACATAATTTTTATTTTTTTTCTGAAAGCTTCAGTGGTATATAAAGACAAAATGTATGAAATACAGTAACTATAAATGTAATAACTGTGTTGTCTTGAAGAGAAGAGGACGGAATGTGTCAAAATGCTAAAAAGGTGGCAGAAATGAAGCTACTTGCTTAAAATAAATCATGACCTTTGCTGGTATGTAATAGCCAATGATGAGATTCAGAAATATGTAGGCAAAAACGTACTTTAAAAATGAAGAATCTCTGTCCACATATTTGATTTTCTGAAACCAGTTTTTCCTTAAAAAGTCATCCAATGTAAATACTGCAGATTTGCAGCATAAAGTATATATATATAAAGAAACTATCTTCTTTGGTTTCGCAATAACTACTATATAATCAGCTTATAATTAAATCATGGAATCTGCTCCTGAGATTCTTCTCAGGATGTTGTTCAGAGAACATCTGTTTTAGTAGGAAAAAGGAGATACATTGCATCATCTGAAAATGATCGATTTCAGAAAGAAAAATGCTACATAAAAAATCGGTTGTCAGCAGAAAAAGCTCCACTTGTTACCCTCCTCCAAAAGGTAAAGATGAACGATAGCATGTTTGCTTGTAACTGTGAGTGTGCAAAAAGGAATTATTGGCTGTACGTTCACAACTGATTACACAATTTGGAGTCAATTTATTTCAAGATGGTCACCTTTCAGTTCAGCAAATCTTCAGTTCCAATCAGAGTAGATGATTAGGAAAAAGCCATCACCACTGAGCTGCCAGAACCACGACACACTGAGCTCTTAAAAGTAGCATCAGTGAAGTAAATGTGTTGTTCTCTACACCTAGCAATGCATCATTCTAATTTTAAAACCTGCATGGTGACTCTGCAGTCCGGACTTTCTGTCTCAGTAACAAACATACACACAAACACTTTCAGCCCCGCCCCCTCATGGCTCTTCATGTAATCTGGCACCAGCTCCGAGGACCGAGCAGAGTGGAGGAGAGCAGTGCGGTGAGCACTCCTGAGGCTAAATTTACTCACCCGCTGGAAGCCCGGAGTTTATGCAGATTCTATTAGGCTTTCTGAACAGTTCAGTGTGCCATCAGCCTGCCATTTGCCATGCTAATGATGAGTGTGCTTTTGTCATCCCCACATCTCTGCATATAGAGGAGCTGCACTCACCAGTGCTGCATTACACACACAAAAAAACTAATACTGCTGTAAATCTGAACATACAAGAGCTCTTACAAGTTTCAATTTCCTCAAATCTGCATATTATTCTTTACAATGAAGATTATATCTGCCACACATCTGTTCCTACTTATAAAAGAATAGTGCTGAATTGCTGCAATAACATCTTTTTAAAACCAATCTCTGTACAGTGGAAGCCGAGTCGCCTCAGCCGTATTGTCTGATAGCATCAAGATCACATTTTTATTTATGCACAATGCTGCGTCAGTATCACAGCAACAAGTGGATGCAAAAACACAAACTAAACAGCTCATTTTCTACATTTCTCCTTGAAAGAAAATGCACTTTTCTGAGTGAAGATTCAAAAAGACTCGCTTTGTCGAATCTAATAGTAAATTACTTCGGACAGAAAACACCAAATATCTGTTGCTGAATAAATGTTGCTTCATAAAATACATGCAGAGAAATAAACTGCACACCAGTTGAATTCTGCTTAGGACAATTAAAAGGATTTTTTTGTTTGATGAAATCAGGATTAAACTCCTTAAACACCTCTCATTTAGAGGACCACATTCCTCTTTTCTTTTTTTGGCTAACTTCCATGACAAATTTACAGGCCTCAGTTTCATTTGAACATGTTTGAATTTGAATCTGAATCCTGGCACAACCAAGTAGTGTGAGCTGATTACTGACCTCTCTGCAAACACGTGTCGCGAGGGTGGGGCACAGAAAATGGCGTCAGAAGAGCAGAAAGCTGTTTAGACAGCAGCAGCACTTTTGTGAGAATTTTAGCGCGAGTTTGCTGCATTTACTTGGCTTTAGTTAGTTTGACAAATCATGTGGCTTGTCATCTCTCATCAAGCGCGGTCGTTACAGTCATTCATCACACAACAATCTTCTAAACCAGTCTGATAGTGTTACCCCAAGTCTTTTCAAAATCTGTGAAAACTGGGAAAGTTGTGTCTAAAGCTGTAGGCATACCAATACACCTTATTTATTTACAATTCATGACTTAAAAGTTTAACACTGAGCAATATATAACGCTTTATTCTGTTAGAGGTTGATCCAAAGTTAATCTTTTTCACCTCAAGTGAAGAAAATCACTGCACTATACTGCACTAATGATGCTGTCATCGTTTGTAAGGATAGAAATGATGATTTCCTCTCAACAGCATTGATTGAGTCATAATTCTTAACTAAGTATTACTTCTGATTAGAGGCGTGTTCTCGGCAAGCTCATTTGAGACAAAAAAAATTAATCCTGGATCAACAGACGCTCTCAGAGATGTCTGATAAAACACAGCTCTTATCTTTCCAAGAAAAGAGTTTCTGGCTGGGAAGGCGTCTTTGCCGCAGAGCGCTCAAGCTTTTCATCAGCTCCTAGATTTCCCAAATGTTTCATGTTCGGTTAGTGAATTGTGTTCTGTCCTATTAAGTGGACCATGCAGCAAGCGTTTGTCCCACTTCTTAATGTGTGTTGACTCAGTGATGTGCATCTGAGGGGGGTAATTAAACATAGAAGTAGGGGGGTGGGGGAAACTCCTGGTTGTGGCTCACTGAAAGGTTTTATCAATGAGTAAAAGCATCCTTCAACAACAAACTAGTTTAAATTATTGTTTGGTGTGCCAAGGATGACAAGCAGGAATGCATCCAGCTCTGACTGGAATGGTGTTTTGTAGAAAGCTGAACGGACCCTGGCTGAGTTCTGGGTTTAAATTAGAAGTTGGTCAGAGAGAGCTGCAAATGGGACAACATTGCAAACACAAATAGTACAATAAAGTAGGACACCAACTGTCAATGGATTTGATTCTCCACTTGATTTAAACACTCAAATGCATAATGTGGCAAAAGGAATCCATTAATGGCCAACACAGAGAATATGAGCTCAAACAGGGGCGAGGCCAAGAGGAAATCTATATGCTGGGGCTGGGCGAAACGACTGAAAATTATTTCACAATAAAAGCATTTCTGGCACGGTTCGGAAGGTGGAAACCCAGAAAGCAGACAAACACACGAGGGACCATGGAAAATAAACTATTTATTCAAAACAAAAAACTGAGGAGGCAGCAAAACTAACAAACACGAGCTCTGGAGGGAACGCGGGAAATTCTAACAACAGGGAAGGAACACATACCTAGACTCAGACTCGGGAGGTGCACACGTAGACGTGAACATGACAACGCTCCGGGTCTGGGGCTACAAGGAGGACAAACAATTAAAAAGAAAGACTAACGAGGGGAATGACAAACACAGACAATGAGGAGCTGCACACACATACACTAAAGACAAGAGACACCAGGAGACAGACTACAACAATTTCATATCAGTCGATAATGGTATTTATTGATTAGTATTTGTTTAATCTTTTTGAACTACGGAGCAGGAGAAAAAAAGGCTGATTAATACTGTCAAATAGCTGACGCTCTCAAGCTGTTGCACTTATTTTCTCCATTCGCTTCACATCAATTCTTTTTTTTATTATTTTTAAGCAGTTATGAAACACTGCAGGGCCCTATCAAATCTGTTTTATTTCTTCAAGTAGTTTTAAATTTTTTTCCCCTATTCCATTTTTCCAGTTTTTATTTTTATAAATTCTGTTGTTTTGGTTTTTTTTTTACTGAAGTCCACATTTTCATTCTAATAATGTTACAACCTAAGAAGCGTGTAATTATAAAGTGACTGAAAAAAATAAAGTAACAAAATGAGTAGACACAGAAGTCAAAATGTACTGGATGTTATTTCACTTTCACAAATAGGTCAATCACAGATTTCAGCCTGAATTAAACAGACTAAACACAGAACGCCGACATCTGAGCAGTTCACTTTATTCAGCCATCTTCTTGCATCCCAAACCAATGACAATTCAGCAAAGTTTGATCATATTGTCCACAGCTCCCATCTGCTGCCACAAAAGCCTTAAGGTTCTCTGATGCACTAACTGTAAATAAACCCTCAAATGAGAACTAGACAATGCATTAAGGGAAATGTCACAAACTGTGTGAATGTTTGCTGCTTTTCTAAGTCTTCTGTCATTAACAGAGAAACATGGTCAAATATTTTCTAAGTCTTATGATTTAGACTCTTTTCAGACACCTAAATGGTACACATGTATCTGATGAAAGGAAAACCTTCCAGCACAGGTAAATTTAAAGCTTCCTTTTCACAAATTAGACTTTCCAGAGAAGAGGGGTACATTTTTTATCGACACTTCTTTGCATAGTCGTAGATAGGGTTTGATTCAGTGAGGGGAAAAGGGTAATTGGTTGTATTTTTCCATCTATGTAACATGCCTGAAGGGGTTCATTAACTCGTATTACTATGATACACTTCAAGATTTACTGTATCTGAGCTCTGCTGGGATGCTCCTGCAGCCTCTTTGAAAATCCCACTTTACTTAGGCTTCAGAATTAAAGATACTCTGTGCAAACTATGAAATAAAAGGTAACAAATGTTATTATGAACTCTCATCTAATGGTTTGAAAGAGGTTACTCCAGTAGTTTTCCAGATATACTGGTTTACAATTCTGACATGTCAGTATGCACTCAATGTAAACAAATCATCTGAATCTGCAGAAAAACTATGTGGAAGCTTGAGTCATATAAAAGACAGAATTGGACAAGCGTAAAGACTCTCAGATAAGAGGTTTAGGTGGAAATATAGGACTAAATCTGCCTCTAAATGTAAAAGACAACAGAAAATGTCCAGAGTAAATACTGAGGATCAAGCAGGGAAAGACAGAGCTCAACAGGCAAACATTTGCAAAAAAATTCACCAAGAATGCACCAGCAAAACAGACAAATTTTCCGTCAGTGTGGGTGTTTCTGTAGGTAAATAAATGCACATGTTAGTCAGCATCATCACAAATTTTGTTTACAAATTTTTCATTTAAGCTGATCAACCACGAGAGAAACGCTGTTATTACTTTAAGAACTTGTTTAATCTGGTCCTTTAAGGGTGCTACAATGGTCTGAAGGTTGTCAGGTTGTTTGTCAGCTTCACTACAGCCCTGGAACAACATAAGAATTGTCCGTTTTTTTGTCATTTATGTGTTTGAGTGACATGAACATTTCTGATTGATCCTGATGGGACTTCCAACATGGAAGTCGGAGAAAAACAGCAAACCTGGTGTAATGGGTGAAAGGATTTTTAAAAAATAAACTCTACAGGTGAATAACTATAGCAAAGATTATTTTAGACGTGTGTTTCACTCAGAATCCAAGACGTCAGACTTTCAGGGGATCAGGACCGGACCGGGCAGGGCTGCTGACCTTTGATGTGCTCGTTCACGACGCTCTCCAGCCGGTCCAGCCTCTCGATGATCTTCAGGGTTTCTCCTTTACTGTCCTCCTCCAACTTTCTGTCCGCCTCGCCGCCGCTCTCCGCAACTTTAGGACCGCTGCGGGCCACGTAGTTGGTGATCCAGCCGACGTACAGGAGGCACACGATGTTGGTCATGCCGCTGAGGATCACGCACGTCGACACCAAAGTTTTAGTTCTTCTTGTGCACAGCATCGCGACATGCCTCCATGTGCTCCGATGCGCTCTCAGGCAGGTGGATGAAGAAGACTCACCCAAAAAAAAGAAAGAAAAGAAAAACAAAGAAGCCAAACTAGAGACAGAGAGACGATGCTGCGCGCTCCGCTCCAGGCTGAATCATTTAGGTTACTGGACACTTTAAATGCTCCACCGGCCTGGATGAAAAACAAAAAAACTATTTAAAAAAAAACCCGTACAATTTGATGGAGAGAAGAGGATTAGAGGTGCGCTGCGCTCCGCCGCTCCACAGATATGAAACGCAAAGCCAGCATCCCCCCCGTTGCCTTCCTACGGCCCAATAGGAGGGCAGGGGGCGGGGTTTGCTGGCCTCTGCCGCCCCCCTCACAGCTGGAGAACACCAGGGAAGGAGCACCGGACCGGAGGAGGGTGATGGGTGGAATCGATCCGAACTCCATCGATCAACACAGCTACAGTTTCTCTGAACGAAGCCGGCGGCCGTGGAGTCCCCACGTGCGTAAATACGAGCCACCTGTACAGGTGAGTGGTTTGGTGTTGAAACACAGGATGAGTTACAATGATGCAAATAAAGCACTGAGTGCAACATGAAAACTAAATCTGTATTGATAAAGAAAAAATATAAAAACATATAAAAACATTTACTTAGTATAGCTAATTTACAGGAGTGGTTCAGTTGGGGTCTGGACCCCATAGTCACAAAACAACAGGTTTGAAGTCCTGAAATGAAAGATCTCTCAAAATTAAATAACATTTGTTGATTTTTGTTTATGTATTCATTTTGGTGACTCTGCATTTATACTCATCATCACCACCCTCACACTTGGTGGCTCTCAGCCAAAAGTGACATTAGTGCTGCTGGCACCACTTTCACATTTTAACTCCACTCATTTGAATCTGCTATATTTGCTAAATAGATAGGCTTCATTTAAAAGTGAGAACTTTCTGCCGGCATCTATATATAGATATAATTATGTGAGGACACGTTTTACATTTGGACAGCCATTAGGCCAAGTTAAAGCCAAATCCTGCAATCTATCCTTCTTACACCCATTTTCTATTTTCAATATTTTTTACGTGATTACACGTGTATATGTTCGCTTGTTGCGAAACATTGTGTGCTAAACAGAACACATTGATTTCAGAGCCAATTCCACCTTCTTTTGTTTCAGGATTTGTCCGAAATGTATTCTTATTCAACTGTCATTGAGTTGTTTCATCAGCACCAGGAAAACTGAACAGGACTGCCACGTTTTGGTTGAGTCTTTTCAGCAGATGGTGCTTTCCATATGAAGTTTGAAAGGGGAATTTTATAGCTTAGGAGATAAAAACAAAAATAGAAGAAAATCATGTCTTTCAGATATTCAGATTATTTTGGAAGCATTTAAGTGGCCTGAAAGCAATCTATTGTACGTGTTTCTGTCTGTGGGAGGAAACCAGAGTATCCGGAGAAAACCCACACAAATGGAGAACATGCAGAGTCCAAGACCCAGGATCTGAACACAGGACCTTCTTGGTATGCGGCATCAGTGCTAACCACTGAGCTGTTGTGCTAGCCATTTTGAGATTACTTTTGTCGTGAATCAACCCATCTATCTATTATCTGTTACCTGCTTCTTCCTTTCAGGGTCACGGGGGGTCACTGGTGCCCATATCCAGCAGTCACAGTCACTAACGAGCCACCGAGCCAAATAAACTAAACTGAGCTGAATTAATTTTTGGAGAAAGAGAAAGAAGGTTTTCGAGCTATCTATTGTTTGATTTATTCAACAGTACATAGAGGTTTTATAGTCATGACTTTGCTACAAGCAAATGAATTGTTCAAATTCCTTTCATTTGCCGCTCCTCTTCACCTGCTTAAACACACCCACACACACATGCACACACACGTGTCCGTGTATGTGTGTACTTGTACATGTCTGCTCATTGGCCACCTATGGAGCTTACCTGAGAGCTAAAGTAACTTCAGAGCTTTACACCACCAACAGATGGATCTTGCAGTTAGGGCCTCTGGGCTTCTGCTTTCATCTTTGTCTTTCATCCACGGTCTCACACACACACACACACACACACACACACACACACACACACACACACACACACACACACACACACACACAC
>JAVKLF010000011.1:17777980-17794978 GCA_034783495.1 Millerichthys robustus | reverse complement strand
AGTTCACAATATCCTTGGTTTAAACCTAGTGGTAACACCTATGCTCGAGCTCAAACTAGACATTTAAGTAGTCCATTAACGTTTGCTTCTAAACTAGAAAATCTTTTTAAACCATCCACTGTTCTTCAGCAGAATGTTGAGACAAAACATCACTCCCATCCTCAAGTTGGTTATGGCAGGTCACTTGAATCTCCCAGATTGAATGCTGTTTCTGCCTCTACAAAACCACAAGGGTGGCAAAAAGAAACTTCCCCATATCCCTTTCAGTCCAACGGAGCATCTGAAACCTCACAAATGCCCCCTTTTCAGTCAACTAGATACCAACCTGAAAAGAGATTTTCTGGACAGGATGTAGAACACAACCTGGACAAAAAAGGCAAATATGGAAAACTCTTGATTGACACTGACAGTAGGGATAGTTTTTTACACAGGCAACACTCCATTCAGACTCCGATGACTCAAAAATACACTGGTAAATGGAGTGGAAGAAATGCTGCAGGAATGACTTTGTTTTCACAATCTCCTTTATGTGAGTCATCTTCTAATTCCAGCCAACAAGATTCAATCACAAACCGTTTGAACTCTCCTTACTCATCCAAGGCATCCCAGTTGGGAGTAGGCAGATGTTCTAATGAACCTGAGAAATTTGAGCCGTCCTATAATCAATTAGGTTATTCTCCAAGTGCACACACAACTGCTGTTTCTGTTCCATCTAATGCTTTCCAAGCAGTTTTGTCTGGCTCAGTCTCACACCCAATTCCAAGTGTCTTTCATCTCAAACAATATAACGTTGGTCAAAATCAACAGCCTCTGAGGTCCAAGTAACCTGCAATTCCTTTGCTGCTGCTCCCAAAAGTCCATTTCTAACAATGCTGTCAGATAAAGAACTAAAGCTTCTATTTTTTCTGCTCCTAAACTGATGTCCAAAAATAACATAGTTTCCAATCTTGATACTGGACTTAAAAATGCAAACTTGTCCAAATGTTTTAAACCAATTTTCCCTCCCCTCAGCTCAATGTTTCAGTCATCAGTATTATGAATGTAAGACTGAGGCCTGATATTTTCTTTCAAATGGGACCCTTTTTTTTAGTTTTTATTTTTATTTTATTTTTTTTTAGTTTTTGCAAAGTTTAGCCACTTATCTTGCTTGTTGCTAGCCTTCCCAGCCTGGTTTAACAGGGAGTATTGTTTAATAGCCCTGTCTACCTCAAATTATCAGTCCTGTACCTGGAATTTGGTGGACTTCATCTAAGTGGGGGGTGGGGAATAAAACCCATTTCAAACAGGATCTTATCCTGAGATCTTATTGGAGGATTGAGTCTGATCTCCAACCTACCCCAAAAGACAAACCCATCATCCAGGATGTGCATTTTAGTTGGGGAAACCTTTTTTATATATTTCCACGTGGCAACAGCTTTTATTAGTTGAGGGCAAAGTGGAGCAGCTATGCTGGAACAGGGTGCAGGTAAGTCTTTTTAAAATTCTGAAATATTTTAACAAATGACCCTTTCATGATTTTGTTTCTTTGCTTTTTCTCATTTGCAGGTTTACCTGAAGCGGTGAAATGGTTTCTGATGCGTTCTTTAATTAAAGAAACGATGTTAAAAACTACTCTGGTTTCTTTCTCAATGGATGGTCATGGTGCTTCAGTAACATTAAAATACAAAATTGGCATGTGTCAAACTATGTCCTCACCCAAACTACAGTGACTGTTTTAGAATGTTTGTACAAAAATTTCAAAACACAGGTGCCTAGATTTTCTAGTTTGACTGACCAAATGATACTTAAAGTAAATTTGTTGCCTAATCTGTGCGTCAAGTGTAAAAAAAAAGTCATTAACACTTCCTATTTTTAGCACACTTTAAATGTAAAAGCCTTTTTAAAAAAAAAATTGGTTTTAGGCTTTATATATTTTAATTTTGGTAAAAAATTTTACAAAACAGAACAGTGAGCTGAATAATAAGTGGAAAAGTTTTAATTAAAGTTTTTACATTGCATGATGTGTGACTGTGGCAGGTATGAGTTGTCCTGTAACCAGTAGGTTGTCTGTTTAATCACTGTCCCATCTGTCTCAGTTATGTCCTTGGGCACTAAGCTACTAAACTATAGAATTGCTATGACAATGAAATATTTTTTAATTAAAATATTAATTTTGATAAATTTAAAAGTCCAGTCCTTTTAGATTTAACTAAAAGTGGTCTTGAGGTTGTTTCCCCTAAAACAAATGAGATATTTACCAGAATATTCCCCACTCACACTGCAAATTATTAAATTCTCAACTCCTTTGTTTTAGACCCTCAAAATATGGAGCATTAGTTTTATATACAGATTTCCTAATAAATTGTTTGGAATAAGCAAAAAGCATTTTAACCACTAAAGAGATCAATAATCTGCCAGAATAAAACATTAAGCACTTCTAAATTCAGAAAGCTTAAAGCCTTTAAAATATTAATCACCCTAATCATTTTTTGTCTCCTGTGACTTCTAAAACATTGCAACAGGTAAACTTGTATTTAAACATGTTTGAAGTCAGTTCACACTTGGCATAAAAAGTAAGGACATTAGTATTTGGTAGATTATTTCTTTGTAACAATGCTTCTTGGCAATATTATATTGGCAGCACTTGAGTGTACTAGAAGTTCAAGCATCAGCAAAATAAGCTATTTGGCATTTTTATCTACGTGTGCAACCCGCATACTCTACTCTGCTCATCCCACAAATGCATTCCTTACAAATGATGCCATTTGAAAGGGAAATCAACAGTTTAAGATTTATTGCCAATAGGAATTGTTACAACAAAGAAATAATCTACCAAACACAAATGTCAAGACTTTTTATGCCTAGTTCAGAATAAAAACTGAAAATGTTCCCTGTAATAATTAACAAAATTAGAATTTTACTGTGTCTGTCTGTTTCCTTATCTTAACCAGACATGTAAAAAAAAAACCTGAACAAAACTAAAGTAATAGTTTTGTTTTTATTATTTTGTACACCTTTGATTGTGTTTTCCTAAAAAGGTGACTTATTAGCTAGACAAGCGGGGGACCTTGGTTTCTCCTTGAGTGGGATGTAAAACTTTTGTAGGGTCATGTTTCCTTTAAAAAGGGAGTGTGAGTACATGCACGCTTTTAGTGGAAAGCTGTGACTTTTCTGTTAAGTATAATGATGAAAGGAGCAGCGGTGTGTGTGTTAGTGAGGCATTGCTGTAAATGAATAAACAGAAAGGTTTCAGACAATTAAATGGCTTGTACAAATTAAAGCAGTGTGTGAGATAAGACTGTTTTCAACTGAACATTACCGCAGATGACTGTCATTTGGCAACACGGGTTGCAATGCCTGGTTTAAAACTAGGGGGAGGGGGAAAGAACAGGAACTTTCCTGCTTTAGATTCAGAGAAACAGGTTTCAAGTTATTTTTTCATGTTTCAAATTCAAGGGCTTTCCAACCCAGATTAATCATTCAACATTCAAAAGATGGAAATTCAGTTCAGAGTAATCATATAACTCACCGGTCTTATGCCTAGTCTTAAAATTGGGTTTGCAGACTCCTATTAACAATTACAATTTTAGCAATATCTTAAGGAATGTATGTTGCCCACCACCTTAAACTAAAATCATTTAATTGAGATAGTGTTTTGACATTTTGGTCAAACCTATTAAAATGTGCCATGACTAATATGGTGCAGTTTTGTGAAATTTTGTGAGATCTTTTAGAACTCAGAGTAACATTGAAGATGATTTTTTGCTACTATCACACCAAACTTTAACTTATTATCTTTAATTGAGTAAAGGTTTTTAGCCATTGTCTGAGCCATTTAGTCTTTCAGGAAATATTTTGCCATGTATCCTTTTTTATTTTTTAAGTCAATGACAAGGTTTTAAAAAACGATTCTCTCGATTTTCCAGCACTTCTGATATCGCCCACATCTACAGTAGAAAATAACACACTTTTATGGGGGAACTATAGCTCCATAACATTTCTCAAGTCTTATTTATAATAACGTTGACACCTTTTTTTTATATCCTCAGTTGATTCCTTTGGTCTCAGTCAAGGTTCTTCCTCAGGTCAGCCAGTGTATACGGTGCATAATGATGCTTTGAACATCTTACATTCTGACTGAAACGTATCCACAGGACATTATTAACATATGTGGTAATGTAACAAGACATGCGAAACAAAACTAAATAAATATAAAAAAGTATTATTTTTATTTTCTTTTTTTTAAGTTAAAAGCAAACTACTATTCTGTAGAAGATTGTGTTCAACACAATTCCTTTCTGAATGGGCCAGTATATTTCCTGGTACACAGCAGACCAACCTTTCTTGGCTGCCCCCTGCAATTTGAACTTGTCCGTGTTGGATTTAATAGTTCCTGTAATGAGTCTTGTTTAAGTGTTCATTGAATAGGTGAACAACTTATATGACCTCAGGCTGTTCCTGCATTGCTACCGTGAGGTCAAATTTAAACCCAACCCTGGTAATAAAGCCTCCCACATTTACCTTACACTGCGGTGTGGATCTATCACCTTCATTGTCTCACTGATTGCTACAGGTGCAGGGAAAGCTTTTTTTTTGCCAGTACAACAACTACCAGTTTACTTTTCTAGCATTATTTTAGATTTTTGTGATATTAATGATGGATTTACCTGCAACCAATAATGCTGTTCATTTGGCTGCATACAGACCTAACCTCTCTCAGTCAGTACTTAATGGTAAGACCAACACTGGTGGGTTTGATGATGCACCATATTCTCAGTACTATGGTGATGGTAGCAGTGAAACATCCCATGCATCTGGTGCCCTGACCGGTTACGAGACTATAGATGCCCCACCACACTATGACTTCTATGCCAACACTCAGGTGTTTGGCCGACGGAGACGCTCCAGACCATCCCTGTACCAGCTGCGTGCCAACCCTGAGGTGAGGAAGCTCTAATAGATGTTAGCGTTCATATTCGCAAAATGTAAAATTAAAAACCTAAAATTATAGAGCTTGTATTAAGACTTATTTTCAAAAATATTATTTCTGCTAATTTTAACTTGAACGTTACTTAAATTCCACTTGATAATAAACTTTCTTAATTCCATTATTCAGTTTAATTGTTTATAAAAGCTATGCTAATTACGGTGCAACAGTTTTCATGAAGAAATGTATACACCCCTGTTAATACTTTATGGCTATGTTAAACTTATTTGAAGGAATTGTGATGATGTTTAGGTTTACATCATTTAGAAATGTGCTGAGTTGTGAACGTTTTACCTCAAATTTGTTGATGTTTATAAAGTTTGGTATTTGTTTGTTTATACCTTGAGTCCGTGTGATTGCTATAATGCATCTTCATTTGACCAGGATGACTCCAGTCCTCCCCTGTATGAAGAGACAGCAGCTGGACAGATGGACGGAGATACGTCTGAGGAAGATGAGGATGAGCAAACTGAACCCCCATCTGAACCCACTCGTTTTGGTTGGATACAGGGTGTTATGGTAGGTGCTGTAGGATTTGTCCAAGATAAGATGACACAATAATATGGAGAAATGTTTTTGAGACCTAAAAAAGTATCCAACTCTATAAGACAACCATTAAACATTTAAATATGCAATATTACTAAATACATATCAAATAAAGAGATAATAAAGAGGAAAACTGTCAAATATTTATATATGTGTGCATGTGTGCGGCTAGATTGATTTTTGCCGATACTTTTTATATTTTGCTCTTTTGCTATAATGCGTAACCATAGCAACATGGTGGTTTACAACAAGGAGCAGCTGATTAACATTGCAAAAGTTGAAACAATACCTCAACTGAAACCAAAAATCCCAGAGGAGTTGAAAATGAGGCGATGTGGCTGCAGAGCAGATGCAAAAAGGTTTGGGCCATCTCTTCCATCCATCGTGATAGGCGGCGTGAGATCGTTGGCTGGTAGGTTGGACGAACTTCGGGCCCTGAAGAGAACTCGGCAGGAGTGTCGGGAGTGCTAGGACATGTTACTGTTAAAAAAAACAGACCATGGTCTGTTAAACCTGGAAGACCTGATGAAACAGACTGCTAGAGGAGATCTTTCCTGCTCACAACCATCACCATCTACAACAAATTTTTAATGATATGAGTTACTACAACACTTCATTTCCCTTTGGGATCAATAAAGTGTCTTTGAATTTAATTGAATTAGAATTGAAATTTGTCCCTATGTGCGAGCAGGAACACAAAAAGCTGTTTGTACCGTTTGAATGTGCCCATGTGATGGACTGCAATCTCTCCAGGATGTCCTCCACCTCTTGCTTAATGGCCGTTGAAAATAGGCACCAGTTCCTCTCCAGAAAGAGCTTATAAAGACAAAGGAGGAATGGATGGAAAATTTTATAAAAATGTCCAGTGCACCAACAAAATCAATAAAAGGTTACTATGGTTTCCTCCTACAGACTAAAACATGTATGTTAGGTTAATTGGTAACTCAGAATTATCCCTCAGTGTGAGTGAGAATGTGAATAGGTGTTTGTTTGTCTCTGTGCATTTGTCCTGTTTGTCTCTGGGATGAACTCGTGACCTGTCTAGGTCCCGCCCCGTGGAACCAAGCACCAGCTCCTCTGTGACCTGTAAAGCAAAAAACAAGTAAAATGGATGGATGCATGACAGTATTTACTGTATAATCATGTTTATGGAACGAAACAATACAAATTTTACAGCTCAATCTCTACAAAGATTATTACCGTATGTTTCACGTTTTAACAGAATGTACCCAGTTTTATTACAGCAACTTTAACTTTTACTTTGTGTCAGTAACAGTTGTTTTCAATGGAACCTTAACACGTTTTCCTAGTATGAGAGGGGAATTGCAATAAAACAATGTGCATTACTCAGTAACTTGAAATTACAGTGAATTCTGGGTTTATATGTCTTCAGTTGTTGCATTAGCTAATCATGAGGGAAGTTCAAAGCCCCCCAGTCGAAATTTGTTTCCCTGACTATTCTTGCTTTATTTTTTATGGTTTTCTGACAAGAAACTTAATCCTAAACGTTTGTCACTGGGTCAAGAGTGAGGAGAATATTGATACGTTGTCCAAATCTTATTTCTTTTTCATCAGCTGCCAGCTGCATCAAAATCAAAGTTAGAATGGAAAAAATTCATAAAATAAAAGTGCAATAACAGCATCCAGGTCAGGATAAGCTTTTAAAGCATTTTCAAGCAATGTCATTTTATATATTTCTTTAATCTAATTTTGTAAACTTTAAATTACATTTTACATAATTAAATGATAAATAGACCCCATAATAATCTTGATACTAAAATAAATAAATGATGTAGGACATATGGCTCAAAAGGCATATACCATATTACTTAATTCATATTGTACTTTTTATTGCTTTTTATAACTTTTTAGAACAAAATGGAAATGTTACTACAAGCTACAAAATCCAAACAATATTTATTTTACCTATGAAAGCCAGTTTATCAAATCCTAAATCTTAATAAACTCAGCAATTTCTTCTGAGTTTTCACTTCATTAAACGTTTAACTTCAAGTTTAACTTAAATGTTTTGTTTATTAGTTTTCATCGCAAGACCATGTTGTCAGAAGGTCCAAATTTGACACTTTTTAACACGGTGTGCTGCCACTGTCCCTTTTACACTGTGTGATGCTGATGGAATTTTAATTTACCTGAAAAAATTCTTCCAAGAGAACAGTAAAGTTTTATCTAATCTGATCTAATCTACTCTACTCTAAAGAATTTAGAAAACAAATTCCAACCTTGACCTTTTTGACGTTTCATTAAACGCTGCACCTTCAGGCAGTCATAACAAGTATGCGGCTCACTGAACTGGTAACACTGCAGGTCTTTTGAAAATACTAATAGTTTTGTTAATGGCTTTTTCAAATGTTTCTTCCGTGTTTTTCAGTTTTTTTGTTGCATCATGTTTTAAAACATTATCCAATTATATTAGCTGATCAGTGGGCTGTTTAATAATAAACTGTAAAATGCAATATTAAAGTGTTCATATGCTCACAATTTCATTTTTACTGTTGCATCGAAATGTCTCCCACCCACAGACACCAGTGTGTCCTCATCAGATTTTGTTTGCCTGTAGATTCGCTGCATGTTAAACATCTGGGGAGTGATCTTGTACCTGAGGCTGCCTTGGATCACAGCTCAAGCTGGCATTGGTAGGTTTATCTCACTTTTAAGTGTTTCTTCAGCTATACATGTAGTAAAATGCTGTGATCATATCTGGATTCATACTTTGATACAAATGTATCCTGAAGTGGATGAAGAATTACTTTTGGTGTTTCAACAAGAGTGCCGTGGTTGAGCCCTGGTGGGTCGTGTACAAAGGGTGTGTACGAGTAAAAAGGTGGTGCATCTTGTCAGAGGACAATATGTCCAAAACCCCTATGATCTCATTTACGAGTGTCTCCGACTAACTTTCTATAAAATTCATATTTTTTCAAATTTGCAGCTATGTGCATATTGAAATTGATATATATTTTGTGCTCAACCTTACCGTTATCAGTGATACAAAGGAAATGTGATTGAATTTATTGCCTAGCCGCAATTCATAATGTTTCGTTTTGTTTTTGTGCATGTGCTATTTTTTTTTTATTTAAGCACATGTTTTAGTAGAAAGAAGTCTTTGTATATGAGACCGTTTAGTTTTTATGATAACCAATCCTTTGGCATAAAAATGTTTCTTTATCTCCTATACTGACACCACAGACATACCCTCAGATTATCTGCTCATTCTGACACAGAGGGAAAAAAAGAAACTATAATCTCCTTAATTTAGTTAGTGAAATACTTGGTAAAACTTGTTGGTTTTTTTTTTCTCACTTTTTGACAGGTTTGACTTGGGTTATTATCCTACTGTCTTCTACTATAACTGGGATCACTGGACTCTCAACCTCTGCCATAGCCACCAATGGCAAAGTCAAAGGAGGTTTGTCCTCTCTGTCACTTAAGCAACAATTTATCTAGTCTTTTTGTTCTTTATTCTTTTTACTTTGCAGTACCCAATCTGATTCTTCTCTTTGTAATCACAGGTGGGACTTACTTCTTAATTAGTCGCAGCCTCGGCCCGGAGCTGGGTGGCTCTATTGGTCTGATCTTTGCCTTCGCCAATGCCGTAGCTGTGGCCATGCACACTGTAGGCTTTTCTGAGACTGTCACTGACCTCATGAGGGTGAGAATCCTTAAGTCTTTCTTTTGCAGTTGTACCACACAGTACACAGAAGCTCTTTAAATGCAATGGTAAACCTCTTCCTTAGGAAAGTGGAGCTGTCATGGTGGACAAAACCAATGATATCCGCATCATTGGTATCATCACTGTCACATGTCTGCTGGGCATCTCTATGGCTGGCATGGCGTGGGAGTCAAAGGTGAGGCTGATATAAGGCTCTGTTATGTATGCAATGACTAGTTGGGACTTTAAATGGGCACCTATTCCCTTTCATCATAAAACCAGTGTGCTCTAGTCAAACAGACCTTTCCAAGCTGGTATTTCATTGGAAAACTCTATCTTACTATATATTAATTTACGGGCACATAATTCTTGTCAGAAAATATCACTGCACATCTATACAGTACTGTAGAATGTTTCTTCCACAGGCCCAGGTTATTTTCTTCCTGCTCATCATGGTGTCATTTGCCAGTTACATTGTTGGAACGATCATGCCGGCTTCAATAGAGAAACAAGCCAAAGGTTTCTTTAGCTACAGAGGTAAATGTTCAGTCATTACAGAAAATCCTGTCTTTAAATTTAGACGCTCTTCATGTTAAATGAAGAGATGATCTTTAATGACAAATTACTTGACATGACTTAACAATCTAAGCAGCTTTAAAGACCTTTGATCAAAATATTAATTTTCCAATTGATGGCAACTAATGCATCTGTTCTTGTTACAATTCTCTTTTTAACTCGAACAGCGGATATCTTTGCAACCAATTTTGTGCCAGACTGGCGGGGGCCAGGGGGCAGCTTTTTTGGCATGTTTTCCATCTTCTTCCCATCTGCAACGGGCATCCTGGCAGGAGCAAACATCTCTGGAGATCTGAAGGTTTTTTATTTGCTGATTTTCTTGTTCTGGCCATGTGGAATTTGTTACATAATACATACATTTGTTACATATTTGTCTATTTGTGCATGCAAACATGCATCATCATTAGTGTGAGTGATCATTTAGAAAGTTAACAGTGATATACTTTGAGAAGTGTCGAGTTTATGTTCTTACTTTCCCAGAATCCAACAGTGGCTATACCCAGAGGGACACTGATGGCAATATTCTGGACTACAATATCCTACCTGGTCATTAGTGCAACCATAGGTAAAGCTTAGGCCACTTTCTAAAGTTTGCATTTCCTTTACCGTTCCATGTACCATCAAAACATCCTTATTGACACGTGACATTAATATTTCAATGGCGGTATTTTAATTAGGAGGTGTAACTACAAGATGTGCATCTTTCTCGTTCCCCCTCCTGAAGGATCCTGTGTTGTTCGGGATGCATCTGGCTCAGTAAATGACACCCTGACGTCGTCCATCGAGTCCTGTGTTGGAGTAGCCTGTCATTATGGTTGGGACTTCATGGAGTGTGCCACTAATAACACCTGTATCTACGGCATCAGTAACTACTATCAGGTCAATACAAACTCAAACACATAAGGAAAAGGAATGAAATTGATAATCCTTTGTTACATCTTCCTTTGCTTTTTATTGTCAAGTATTGTTTAGACAATAGGGAATGACCCTTTGATATGTTGCAGACAAGTATCGGTATAACAGCACAGGACGTTTCTGTGCCACTTGTGAGAGAGATGAGGCTAATGAGTAAAACTCTTTCTGTGACAGTCACTGAGTATGGTGTCAGCATTCTCCCCGCTCATCGTTGCTGGGATTTTTGGAGCAACTCTGTCCTCCGCTTTGGCCTGCCTGGTGTCGGCTCCCAAAGTCTTCCAGGTAAACTCCACACTCAAACACGTGAGATGAGTTGTTATGTTGTCTTTGATGCAAAGAAAAGATAAGCCCCATGTCCTGTTTTTTCTTTTGACAAAAATGTTTGTATTTGTTTTTTTTCTCTCAGTGTCTCTGTAAGGATCACATCTACCCTCTTATTGGCTTCTTTGGCAAAGGTTATGGCAAAAACAATGAACCTCTCAGAAGCTACTTGCTGACATATTTAATCGCTGCCTGCTTCATCATCATTGGTGAGGATCTAAAGAGAATCTGATCTCTGACCAAATGGAACTGTCTCTAAAACCAAATTGGGCTGACTCAGCATCCTGAAACAATTAATTGTGATTAAAGATTGCGATATTCTCGTTGTAGACCAGAAAATCCTCTGTCTAAAATAAAAGACACGTTTCAGTTTTTCCCTACAACAAATAAAGTTATACTTTATAGAGTCTAAACTAATATTCCTAAAAGATTCATTTAATTTTAGCAATAATTCATCTTTTTTTTAATCAAATTTTATTACATAAATAAACCATTATAATAATTTCTGGTACAGATCATTCTTCAAATATAACAATTTATTATTGAATAACTTTATTGTGACAAACTAGCAAACAATGACGATCTGAACATGGCTTCTTGACAAAATTATACGTATATAAAAGTCATATTTTCTCTTGTTTTACCTCATGCCAGCCGAGTTGAACACTATCGCACCCATCATCTCCAACTTCTACCTGTGCTCCTACGCTCTGATCAACTTCAGCTGCTTCCATGCCTCCATCACCAACTCCCCAGGTAGATCACCCACACTTTATACACCTGGCTTTAACAGAGAGAGAGATGCTCCAAATGCATAACCAGAGTAAAAAAAAGTCAATGTAGGAGAAAGGTTAAAACGTTGTGTACAAAAATGTTGCAGAGATATGATTGCAGAGAGTTTTGATATTTGTTGATTGTTGAATCCTAAAAATTAATTTGTATGGTGTATAATGGATGAGTCATTCTTTCTTTGCAGTCAGTCCTCTACTGACCTAGTGGTCATTTGAACAAAAAAAATAATTTCCTTTTATTTGTACATTATGTCTCGAGTATATAAACTGTTGTCCAATCAATTTTGAAGCATCCCTTGAGCTCCATCATTTTCAACAAAATCATTTGTGGCTTCAAAATGATTATGATTGCAACTATACATTTTCAGACAGGATGAAAAGACCAGGGAGTGTTACTAAATACAGTGATAACCACCAGGGGTCAGTAATACTGTTTTGGCTTAAAAATCAATTATAAATGTGGATTACAAAAAAAGCAGTAAAACATACCATCATAAGTCTAAAATATACTTTTATATTTGCACTTTGATAAACTTTGCTTAGACTCACCTTTCCAGAAGTTTCTCCCCTCTCACTGTCTGTGACCCTCTGTCCTCCTGACTCCTACAGATCAACAGGGACGTGATTATTGTTAGTGTATTATTAAAAAATAGGTCTAATGACGCCGCTGCTTTTAACAGTATTTCTGCATTATTTTTCACATTTAGTCAGTCACACGTACTTTTCAGTGTTTAGAAAATGACATGTTAAAACGTTGTTTCTGTGCATGAAATACCACGTGGAGCCCAGTTATTGTTTGTCAGGTGTGCTCAGTCATAGTAAGGCAAGAAATGTAACATTTCACATTCAGTTAAAGTCAATCACAAATCGCATCATGACGTTTGACACTTCTGTTGTAAAGTGTGTTTGTTATGTTGTGTATGTGTGCAGGTTGGCGTCCGTCCTTCAGGTTCTACAATAAGTGGATGTCCTTGCTGATTGCTGTGTGTTGTGTGGTCATCATGTTCCTGCTGACTTGGTGGGCAGCTCTAATTGCCATTGGTGTTGTTGTGTTCTTCTTGGGATACACACTCTACAAAAAGCCAAGTAATTTCCCACACAAAAATGTCATTAGAAGTCCAGTGCAGAGACACACTGCTGCTTCAATCACTGCCTCTCCTGTGTTCAGACGTGAACTGGGGCTCATCTATGCAGGCGAGCTCCTACAACATGGCTTTGAATCAATGTGTGGGTCTGAACCTTGTGGAGGACCATGTCAAAAACTACAGGTCAGTCAAGAAGGCTATTATGAAACTGTTCTTGCAGCTATTTGTGAAACAGATTCACTATTTTATGACACAATCAGGCTCAGGTTAGCTGAGAAACTGGAGGAAGTTTTCATTTAACGTTTCTTTTTCAACCCTGCTCTCCATTTCTGCCTCTGAATGTTTTAGACCCCAGTGTTTGGTGCTGACCGGACCTCCCAGCAGTCGTCCAGCTCTCATAGACCTCGTCAATTGCTTCACAAAAAATCACAGCCTTCTGATTTGTGGAAATATAGTCACTGTGAGTACAGGTTAAAAAAAACATTTAAATATCTAAAAGCCTGTAATGACTTGCCACTTTTCCTGCCTTTCTCAGGCCTCCACAACTCCATCAGTTTTAGAAAAGGCGAGCAGCAGTAGTCACACCTCGTGGTTGAACCAAAGGAAGATCAAGTCGTTCTACAGAGGAGTGGTGACTCAAGAGTTCCGATCTGGGGTTACCATGCTGCTACAGGTCAGAGCTACACCCCCAGTTTACAATAAACTCTTGTTTGCCTCCAATAAATAACTTGAACTAACTGTGAAGTCAGTCTAAAGTGAAAAAAACTTTGCAATAATGAGGTTTATAAACTGAAAAATATGTGTAGATGCTGATCTCTGCTCTCGATCTGAATTGAGGATAATCAGTGGTTCCTAATGGGACCAATAAAGTTTGGTCCATGATGGTTCATGATGTTTGGAGGGAAGCTTTCTAACAAGTCCATGAGAAAATGAACTGCTTACATAGTTTCTTTTCTTGTTACTGACTGTTCACCAGGGGGCAGGTTTGGGTCGAATCAAGCCAAACGTTCTGCTGATGGGTTTCAAGAAAGCCTGGCGCAGTGACCCACCTCTGGCTGCTCACAACTACATAGAAATCCTCCAGTGAGTACATCCAAAACTACTATATGTGGTTTAGTTTATGACCTGCATGATATACTGAAAAAGATCAACTATATTTCTAGAAAAAGCAAGTTATTATCACCTTGTTTTTTGTGTCAGAACAAAATGAAGCTTGTTTCATTTGTTCCATCTGTTTTTCAGTGATGCATTTGACCTGCAGTACGGCGTGTGTCTGCTAAGAATGAAAGAAGGATTAGACGTCTCTAAGGCATCTCAGTCACATGGTGAGTGTGACTGAGATAGAACCTGTCGTCAAAATAATTGTAACATAACTCCTGACTGCTACAGCAGTTTCTGTGTATCCATGTTAGTGTGTTTGAAATAAACTGCAGCCCACTTTCATCTGTCATTTAAGTGACCGCATGTGATTAAATCGACACTCGTCTGTTTTATTTCAGTTAATGAAGGTTTTGATGGGGGACCGGACAGTATAAGCACCGTCTCTACCGCGTCATGCATTCGAACAAGTGTTACATGTATGTACAATGTGCATTATCATACACAAACATGAGTTATTAATATCACTAAGTAATGTTTGAATAATGTGTTTATTATGCAGCTTCTGTCACTATTGAACCTGAGCCTCAGACCAGTTCAGTTTTCCAGCAAAAACAGGGAAAGAAGACTATTGATGTGTACTGGATGTCTGATGATGGAGGTGTGATGCTTTTTCCTTTTTCTCACTTTAAGTCCTTATGTATTAAACTGTGTGAATTATTTGACCTTTCTTTTTTTACAAAACATGTTTTCAATTAAATACTCTGGATCCGTCTATTGTTGAAAACATCGTTCTCTGAAGAAGTAGAAGACACATGCTTTGTCTTCTACTTTTAGCTACTTGCTTGCAAATTTTAGCTTTTCGCTACATTTTAACTCATTTTAACTATGTTTTGCTAGTTTTAATTCCTAACTACCTTTTATCACTTTTATTTTGTTTGGTTTAACTTTTGTCCATAGTTTTGTTGATTTTTGGTTTAAGTTTTGTTTTATGTAACTTTTAGCTCTGGTTTTACTACTTTAGCTGTTTGTCTGATTTTAGTTCTGTTCTGTTTGTTTTAACATTACCAACTCAGTTTCAGCTTCTTCAGCACAGTCATTCAGCATTCAGAAAATGTCCTTTCTCCAGTTTTTATAGATTTCCTCACCGGTTTCTGTGTTGTTCAGGTCTGACACTGCTGCTGCCGTACCTGCTGACCCGCAGGAAGCGCTGGGCCAGGTGTAAAGTCCGAGTGTTTGTGGGAGGAGAGCCAGACAAGAAGGAGGAGCAGAAGGAGGAGTTAGTGTTTTTTCGTCTGTTTTCGAAACATGATATTCTGCTTTTAAAAACATCCAAAACTTTCTTTGCATCATTATAGTTTTGTTTTTTTTTCCGTTTGATTGTTTGTTTGTTTTTTTTTAGGGTTTTGTCACTCATCAAGAAGTTTCGTCTTGGTTTCCACAATGTTGAAGTTCTTCCTGACATCTACCAGAGTCCTCAGACAATGAAGTAAGAGAGATAAAGTGTGTGTGTGAAAATGTTTTTATTGTTTTACAAAGCTGGAAATCCACTAAAAATATTTTATTGTCAGCCAAACGAAAATACCCATACATTTGATCATAATATACAACATGAGTTGTTAGAAATTGAGTTCAAGCTTTGAAAGATTGTGACTCAAAAAAGATGAACCAAGTTCAAATCAGTTCCTGTTAACTTGAAATTGATTTGCAAAAGCAGACTAGTTAGTTGCTTTTTAATGCAAAAATGCAACTACTACATATAAAGAAAACTAACCCTCGCTTGTCTCATTCTGCACCAGCATCCATTACTTTGAAAACATGATCAGACGCTTCAGGCTAGAGTCAAACCCCAAACAGGAGTCCGACTCCGACCCTCCAAGGCAGCAAAATGAACCCTGGATGATCACTGAACAGGATTTAGAAAGAAACATGGCCAAGGTCTGGTACAAGTTGATCGGTCTTACGATCGTCGTCTTCCTCTCTGTTCTGGTCTAAATGTAACACTTTGTGCTGGCTTCAGTCTCTCCGGCAGATCCGCCTGAATGAGGTTCTGCAGGATTACTCCAGAGAGGCTGCTCTCATTATCATGTGAGTGCACCATCTTTGTTGCTGCTTCGTCTTTAGAAAATGAAAGTTTTAAAATGTTAGATTTCTGTCACTGTGTTTATGGACAGCACCATGCCGGTGGGGAGGAGAGGAGTGTGCCCCAGTTCTCTCTACCTGGCCTGGCTCGACATCTTGTCAAGAGATCTTAGACCTCCAGTACTGATGGTCCGAGGAAACCAGGAAAGCGTTCTTACGTTCTACTGCCAATAGAATGTTTCTTTGAGCTTGTTGTTAATATAATGAAGCAAATCTGACGTTGTAGTAGTTCTCAAACCTAATGACATCTGATGTTTTTAATATAATATATTTTTTCTGCTTGTTTGTTTAATCCAGCATCGCAATGCCCATATACACTAAAAACTGCTGGGTTATTTTGATAAATGTTAAGTTGAATTGTTTTGACTAAATATTGAGTCGAAAAGTTTGAACCAGTGGTTAAGTTGAAGATAAGCTGTGCCATTCTTCACAGTGTCACGTATACCTGAATGGACTTATGCTGTAGGATGTAACAATTAAAGGTATTAGGGTAAAAAAAATAACTTTTAGGACTTTTTACCTGGTTGGCTTGAAAACTAGTTTGCACTAAACATTGAGGTAATTAAGTCAATTACTCAATTTACCACAATTTTGACAAAAATGTGTCATGGGGTTGTTGGGGTCAACCCCGTGACACGGAAAACAGGTAAACAGGTAAAGTAAATGTATGGTTGGTTGGTGGGCGGGTCAAACTGAAAACTTAATCCTACTGAGTTCAAACTTTCCAGGGTTGGCTTGGTCCAAATTCAACTCATTGTGTTGGATCAACCCCAAGTCCTGGAAAGGAAAAGTCAGATAAAGAAAATGCATGGTTGAGTTAGTTAGTTAGTTAGTTAGTTAGTTAGTTAGTTAGTTAGTTAGTTAGTTAGTTAGTTAGTTAGTTAGTTAGTT
>JAVKLF010000011.1:17726748-17744509 GCA_034783495.1 Millerichthys robustus | reverse complement strand
TATACTAATAATATATGAAAGTTTAAATTTTGCAAAGAAAACGTTTCATGGTATTCCAGCTCCTTATCACATTGAAAAGAAGTTTATTAATGGTTCAGCAATTTACACATTTAAACCAGGGGAACATCTAAAACCTATGTTGGATTATTGCTAGAATATTTAGAAAGAAAGTCCAGATGAATGCATGAAAGGTGAGTTTGATGGCACAATAATAGGTAGCTAATGCACGTCATAGTTTGACGGGAGGAAATTAGGTTTAAATGCTACTTTATTGCGTAAATAAATGATGAACATTTTGAAAAAGAATGAACCTAAATGTAAAACAAAATAAAACACAAATTTGATGAGACAATTAGAACAAACTTCTGGACGGGAGACTTCCCTGGCGCTGCTTCAGAAGTCTCTGACTTGTTAACCATCATCCATTTCTAAATATTTTCCTTTGATTTGTTTGCTTCCAGCAGTTTCCTTTTGGTGTCAAGATCAGAATGTGCTGCTGAATGACTGTTGAAATAGCTGGTCGTGGACAACAGAAATGCAAGAGTGAATCAAAGTTATGGAATTCTGCTTCTTTTTAGAGCATAACAAGTGGCAGTTTACAGCTAAGCAGAACCATGAGAACCAACGCTCCCCTTTACACAATGAAAGAGTTGAGATTTTTAGCTTAAAAATAGGGGAAAAAAGTGGTTAAAGAAGCCCTTTATTCATCCAACGGCGAAATGTTTCCTTCAGCATTTACTACTGTCACCCAATAATTCAGGAATCATCTTTGGAAAAAGACTGAATGGACCACTTTGGACTGTTTGTGTTCACACAGTGTTTACATAACGCCTTATCTCCAGAGTGCTGATCACATGCACCTTCAAACTTTCAACGTGAATTAACCTCTTTGCCATAATCATCCTGTGGAAGCTGGTTTCATTTTTGTAGCATCAGATTGGTGGAAGAGGCAGTGATATTTAAAAAATGTACCTTGAATAACGCTGACTCATAATTCCAAGAATATTTACCTCATCTGCATCACACAAACTTTCAGACCTTTCGTTGTGTCTGGGTCTATAAGAACTCACTGTACTTGGAAAAACTCCTAGCAGTTTTCTATTTGACCTCATTAAAGTAAAACTGTTATAAACCAAATGAGTCAGGTGGAACAAAAAAATGTCTAGAGATTAAAGACAAAGTTTGACAAATTAAGTAATATATTGAAAATAAGGGCCAGTTGTTTGAAAAAGCAAATACCATCTGATGTTGAGTGTCTTTGTTAGTTAGAGCGAGGCCTATTTTTAGCTGAGGATTTGCAGGAGACATAATGACTTAAAATCAGTTCTTCAGCTTGTCTTCTTTAACCATTCAAAAGTATTTTTTAAACACAGAAATGAACCTGCAACCAAGATCTACGGAACAGAATCCCTTGTGAATTCGATCACATGCAACTGATTCTTTTTTTAATTATTAATCTTGACATTTTGCTTCTCATCTGTGGAGCTATTTTTAACTGTTTTTCACTTTAAACGAGGTCAACAAAAAGAGCGGGGACCACACTAACACAGAGAGGGAGGAAGAAGTTGATTTATGTCTTCAAACTATGTCCATTTTCATCTTATGTTTACCAAATTCTGCATCCAGAGATGTATCAATCCAAACGGCCCTGGAGGGCTGTTAACGTCACTCTTTTGATAAAAGCTAAAACCCATGAATACTTTAAACCAGACTGACGGAAAGAGATCGAATCTAAAATGTCAATTTATGGATTTTACTTTGTTTTGCCCTAAAAATTCCAAGTTTTATTTGGTCTGGGCTTTTGAGGACATGCATCCCACAAATGCAGCGATATATAAAAATCCTATTTAGCCTAAAAAAAATAGAGAAAATCTAGCAGACTTGTGGGTTTTCTTGTAAGAAAGAAAATCTCATATTCTTTAAGACAAATACTTCAAATTAAATCAAGTAAATCAGGACACTGTTGGAAGGATGACTTATTTAGTTTGTTATTTAAAGCACAGCTCTGATGAGACAGACAGGTTTTTACAAAATTCAGTCCTTTTCGCAATCCAAACATCAAATCTGAACGCACAACTTGTAACGCTGCCCTCTGACTGACTGACGAATCACCACACACGTTGAACCCAGGTCCTATATTGACTAACAGCCCAGCTGTCCTCCATCAACCCCACTTTCACTTTCTCTGACTTGTTTTAAAACAACGTTTGCTTCAGTGCAGGGCTGCTGAATCCTGGTCCTCCAGTGCAACTTTCTCTGCTTGTTTTACATCCTTCTCTGCTCTGAATGAATGAGTGATTACCAGGCTGATGCAGCACTTGCAGACGCGCCGTAGAGCAGGGAAACAACTAAAACATGCAGAATAGTGGTCCTCCGAGGGCCAGGATTGGGAGCTTTAGCGGTTTGGTTCCTTCATCTTTCATGAAGTGTAAATCATAAACAGGTCACATATTTTAAACTAGCCTTTTGTTTAAAACCAGAAGAATTTCCTCATTTCTAACAAGCACCTTCCCCCACTGTTTCCTGAAATCAGACCGGAAAGAGAAACTTCCTGTAAAGCTGGGTTCCTTTGATACCGTTTGTGTCATTTTACCCTCCGGATCACTTTCAATCCACTTTCTGCCCTTTCTCAATGTTTCATTGCACTTGCTGCTCAGGTGACTCATCAACGCTGCTTCTCTGCTCTGAGATAATTAGCGGTAGGCCTTGGAGAGACGTTGCAGGTACACCGTGAGCCCCTGACACCTGCTGCTTCGACCTAAATACTTATCTCGCCAGCTATGTGGGTAAATAAACCCGTACGGGGTGGATTAATGAGGTGACACGATCCTTCCACTTGTCTGCCAACAATAATAAACCCGTTACTGATAAGGGCTAAAATAAATTCTAATCTAGTTACATGTTCACCAATAGTCACCCATAGTGAAGTTAAACAGCTATAAAAAAAGAAGCTAAAACTGATGCAGGCATGTTAAAGTAAATTTCAAAGAGCACAAAGTTTTACGAAGATTTGAAGAATTCTATTTGAAAAAAAAAGTAAAACGTTACAAACACCTAAAGTCAAAGCTGTAATGTCTTAAATGAGCTGAATGTTTTGATATGATGTGTAATATACAAATAAAATGGATAAAACAAAGTATAGACAGGAAAACAGCATTATAAGTACTCTACAATATTACTGTGTATTTTTAAAAGCTTTCTTTTTTAATCAACAGCAAGAAGTTTTACTTTTTTTTTCTCCTATTTTTAATCAAATTAAAAAGCTGAAAAGTCAATCCCCCCAAAATATTTTATAAGCCTCAGTAATATTTATGAGTGCTTTTTATGTATATTTACCTGGCTGTGTGTCTCTTTAGTAACAAACAAATCTCTGGTTTACCAACATTAGTACAATGTTACTCGTTTGAATCGGGAGAATTTATTATGAGTTACTATGCTGCAATGAAATCTGCGAAAGGCAGTCATTGTGTCATTCAGTCTAATCCAAATTGACCAGACAGCATTGTGGGAAAGTTCACGTAGGCGTTGATGAAGGCGACGTTGTCTCGGGGCCCAGACATCAGGTCAGTTCTCTATTAGATTTAACTGTAGACTGGATTAGAGGAGGGGAAAGCTACTGAGGAGGAGCTGTAATCTCCAAGGAACGACGCCAGCGTGATAACAATAGCAGGTGACCTCACCTCGACCACATGACGAGGAGTCAGATTTGTGACGCGAGGGTCAAGGGCCAGAACCACATGATGTGTTGGAGGGTGAAAATTTTCCAGGTTGTTGTGTTTGAGAGTCATGCAGCCGGTGACTAAACATCCTGTGGTAAAGTTGATTTAAACTCAGATGTGGACCTTACCTCAAATAATCCTGCTGATGAGGCGAGTTTGTTTAATGTATAAACTGCCTTCATTTATTAAAGCACTTGTTTTTGTGAGCTTCGACACGTTGGCTTCCTGTCCTCTTTTTAGTAAAGGTTACTGATTGCTCAATTAAATAACTGTAATCTTTGTTTTTAGTTTTAAGAGATTATCAATATCCTGTGTTAGCAAATCAGATACAGATCAGAAACATTTCCCAGCTCAGTTCTTGAAGTCATGTGATGTCAGAGAGGGGGGCAGGGGTTAAATTTGTTACTGAGGTGCAGCATTATCTGTGAATTCCCCAAAACTCATGTCAGGTCCTCTGAGAAATTTTGAAGATTTTTTTTTTTTTTTTTGGGGGGGGGGGCGGCAACAGGAGGTGTTCCTCCTGGGGGAGGGTGAAACGTTGTGGCATGATGAGGCATATGTTGTGGACCGACTCTCTGAGCAGAGGAACATGGCAGCACCATCATCAGTTACTTACTTGGAAGTGATTTTCTTTGTTTGATTGTCGGGAATCCCCTTTATTACAGGACATCTATCAACAAGAGAAAAGGGAAAGAACTATCATGAATAAGTATTCGAAGCCATTCATGAGCATTAAAGCCCGAGCAGTGCAGACAGTACAGTATGAGGTCAAACCCACTCCACATCCTTTAGCTCCCCTCTCTTCCCACTTAACACCCAAAGAGAGAAACGGAACGAGCGCAGAGAGAGAAGAAACCTGCTACCAGGTGTTTACATGGGAATTGACAGGCTAAGAATGCAGCACCACATATCTTTACTACTGAGAAACACTATCTCAGCTCAGTTAATAATTCGTAGCTGTGCAGTCGGACAGGTTCCTTAATCATATTAGATTTTTGATTAGACGTCACCAATTCCTCCTGACAGGCAGGTGTATTGAGGCGGAGTTGGCTGCAGTTACCTTGGAGAGGGACGCACTGATTCGGCTCGCTCAAACATCCTGAGCAATAAAAGCTGCTTACACAGCCAATAGCAATTACACAGGCTTGAGTTAATACTTAAAGTCTCATTAAGTCAGCGGTTATTGTACTTAAGAGTCTGAGTCTCTTCACTGATGCACCAAGCCAAGGCTATGAGGCAGCCTGCATCTGTATTTTAGCTCAGGCTTTTATTTATTGCAGCAGGTTGGTCTTAAAAACACACTGCCAGCAGAAATTAGGATATGATCTGGTGACGCGGTGCGGTCCTTGAACCTTTGTCTCATCATTTGAATTTAACTCGAGAGCTCCTGACTAATCTTTATCTCTGAAAAATTTATGTTGCAAGGACGAGGCCGGAGTTCTGAACTCTGGACTCGACGGCCACGTTGTGATACAAGACAGGAAGAAATGGGAAAAGATGAGAATCCCCTACAAGCTAATCTGCACACAAACTGATGTCTCCTTCTGTTGCTGTTTCAGCTGAGGAAGATGCAGAGTCATTCCCAAAATCTTCTTTTTTTTTTTTGTCCACTACTTAAAAAATTCTCAACAGTTGAGAATAATAAAGCAGAGATTTAGAAAAAGAGAAAAAGACAGACAGGAGGGATAATTCAGCTTTATGCTTTCCCTCCACACTGTATCTCCCTGGCGTTTTGCTACGTGAATGTATGTTACATCTTTGTATTAGGCTGAGATTTCAGAGATCTCATACTGTACCGTGTTTTTTGGTGGGTTCACGGAACAAGAGTGCCCAAGGCACGCTCCTTTGGGAAGCCTACGGCAAAGAACACATGCATGTACAGCCATGGGGGTACATCACTATGTACAACAATGGCTAACACGCACACACACACACACACACACATACACTCACACATACATGTGTGAAGGCATAACTAACACATACACACTCTAACATAAGCAAATGGCGCACAAAAGAATCAGTGTCTAAATTGTACTTTCTAATGCTGTAAAATGTGCGTCGTAAGGCAGCATTTAAAAGTAGTAATAATAGACTAAACAACACTGTAGGAAGGGTTCGGGGACTAATTTTTTCAAATACACATTGTCATGAAGTGTCTGACCTACTCCTAAGTTTATGTTTGAGGGAGTGATGCAACGCCCACCTGCAGGATGGCCCCATAGAGACGCAGTAGGATGCTCCTCGGCTCGTCCCCGACAGAATCCAGGCTGTCGGGAAGGCTGCACAGGAAGAGCTTGTTGCTCAGACCACCCCTGGAGGACAAGACAGAAAACACAAACCGTGCATAAGATTTAAGTTTGCTGTTATCTGGTCTTGATGAGGCTTAAGAACAGACCGTTGCAGTCACGTACTGTACGTTCATGTTTTAAATGCATTATGCGATTTAATCAAACGGCTGAAGCTGTCTATGCTGCACTGTGTCTATTTATAGGATCCAGAATAGAAACCGAACCATTTCCTGTGCAAGACGGATGCAGAACAGCAACTCTTTTCATCAGGAAGTCCGTTGATCCGTTTTCTTTACGTTTTAGCTTTATTTTCCAGGTCACAAGGGAGCTGGTGCCTATCTCTAGCAGTCTCATTAGAAACTGTTAAAGATGCTCATCTTTAAAATTAAAGTTAAGTTAATTAAAGTCTAAAATTAAAGCCCTAGCATTTCTTAATGAAACACATAAATTTTGTCAACTTATGTTTAGAAATTAAAAGGTTGCCGCTGTGTTTGGTGAAGAGTTGAAAGGAAATACAAGTATGTCACACTGAGCTTTTCAAAATGGTGCAGTTCAAAACAGTTCACTCCAGTAGGTTTTCATATATATATCTATATATATATATATAGATATGTAATTCTGAAGTGTAGGTGAGCACTCAATGTAAACAAAGCATTTTTATCTGCATACTTTACTTATTAAATCTGAGAGTAAACATGTACAAATACATCAAAACTGTCTGATGGCCCAATACTAAATAGTTCTCCTATGAGCGTTGAAGTTGTTGACCTTTTTTTGTCTCTTTAACTGTTTCTTTTAGCAAATTTAGCAAATTATGAGGAAACAAATGTATGGATTGTTTTTAACTTTATGTTTTCTTCATACTAGTCTTTATGACACAATGAGTACTTGTATATTTTTTATATATATTTATATTTTTGGCAAAACCGCGACAATAAACAGCAAATAAGACCAAAGTGACGGTTTTATCAAGTCCCCAGTCCTCCTGAGTGCCAAGGTACAATGTTTGGACCAACAAAGAGATAAAGCTGATCTGTTTCACTGAATGAACAAATCTAAACGCATCCGGACACATGGCTTCAGTGCTGTTTGAATAATTTCAGTAAAGCAGCATCACCCTGTCACGAGGCTCCTCTGACTCAGTATTTGTGTCTGACTCGCTTTCTTTTACTAAACTGAATAAGTAATGAGACAAAAGCGTCTCAATCACGTGCCGATCATTCCACAGACACACGATGGACACGTCATAACCTTATTATGGTGATCTGGAAGTCCTCCTCCGCCAGGTTCTTCCAGGCTCCGTGCAGGAACTCCCTGCACCACAGATACGCCTTGCGCCGGGTGTCCAGTTCGGGCTGGTCGGGGCGGACCAGCTCCTTCCTGCAGTCCTCCTGGGTGTCGGGCTGGACCTGCAGGGCGTTCTCGGTCACCAGAAGGCCCAGCGACATGGACGGCGACGAAGAAACCCCGTTGATGAATTTGGTTTTCATTTCTTTAAAGAATATTTTAAACAAACGAAGAAAAAAAAAACGCAGTTAGCACGGTTAGGTTACGGGTTGTGTCGCAGGACGATTATTTTCGGTTGGTTCTTTTATGAGTTATATTAAAGGAAAGTTGATGAAGTTTAGATTTTTTTTTCTGTATTGCTAGATTCTAGATTCGTATCGAACGCAAATGTTGACCATAAACGAGAGAAAGACGCCACTAAGGGGAGGAACTGAAACGAGATTGAGAGATGCGCAGAGTATCATCAAAATGGGCGGGGCATCAATGGAAAGGATGACTACGCCTCTTCCCTTCTCCGATTGGCTAATTGAACCCGGAACAGTGAAGAACCACAACAAATCCTGTGGTGCATTTACAATACGCCGGAAAAAGAAAAACTAATGAAACGCTACTCATAGAACACAATTTTTTATATTTTACATAGCTAATCTTGATCAATCTTTTTTTGTAAGTACACTAAAACTAATTTAAAATAATCAAAAATAAAAACAAATAAACGTAATGAAAAGTACATTAAAACATAGGACACAAAAGTCCATACTAAACAGTTTAAATCAAAGAAATCACTCCTATAGATCCATCAAAATTACTGAATACAGTTAAAACTTATGTTCATCTATGTCTAAACGTAATAATACTTTACGCTTATGAAATAAATGTGGTGGGGGGAAAAATGCATATTTAGCTTCCAAAACACATTTTTTAAGAAATTCAGAAAAATATATACAAAATAAATATTTATTGAGGGAAAGAAATGCATATTTAACCTCCAAAACACTATTTTAAAGAAATTAAGAAAAATGTAATAATAAGGACAGGTTTGAAATATTTATCCGGTGGAGCGGTGAAGGCACTACGATTGTCTGACTTTTACATCATCCCGTGAACGCAACATATGTCACATTTCTCCCTCGTCGGTCACGTAGCCTGAAAAGCTTTTCAGCAAATCTTCCAACATCATCAAATATGTAATGAAGGCTTTATTATCCGCAATACTCCATAGGAAAATGTATGTACAACATAAAAAATAATAAAACAGCAATGATTGGGAGGAGAGAGGTAATTTAACGATTTTTACTAAATTATCACTACTTTTGCAATATGCATTAAAATTAGGAAAACTTAATAAAACATTGGCAGTTTTTGTGCAGGTTAAAAACTAGCATTTAATTGCGACATTTTCAAACTTTGCATTTTATCCTGCAATTTAATAAAATCAGTTTGATATTTATTACCTGTAGTTCTGTGCAGATGTTTGATCTGAGCTGCTGTATTTTGAGAATTTTAAACATTTCATTATTTTACATCGTTCGCTAATTTCCATTAAACGTTTGACCTCACAAATTAGAACATATACCTGTTGCACTTCTGTCAGAAAAATGTATTTAAACTTAGAATTTCTGGTGTTCTTAATGTGATTTACGTTTCCATTTATTTTTAAATAAAAAAATTAATCGCTTGAGAAATGTAGTTTATTTGTTTCTCCCAAATTGTATCCTGTAGACTTAGCTGTATTTTTTTTCACGAATAACGTTTTGTTGACAAATAAATTGCCAGGACGTCACTCTCTTCATCCCATCCTGTACAGTATGTGCGATTTAATTATCCAAACAAAGAACATGCGCTCTCTTTGTTAGTCCACTAGAGGGAGCTAGTTGTTCGTGCAAAATGTGCAACTCGGTGAACGCACATTGATGACATCATCACCCATGAGCCACAACCAAAACAACAGAATTCATTAGGTAAAAGCTATCTAGCCGGCCTAGTTAGTCAGAACTTTTCTTAACACCTTTTATTATTATATATATATTTTTTAACAGTTGATACCATATAATCAGGTTATTTATTCTATTCTTTTGCATTTTTAACACGTGTTGTCATTGGTTTTGGAATTTAAATTAATATTTTCGTTAGCAGGTTAGCTTTTCAACGAAGTAAAAGACGGAGCCTCTTTTAAGTGAAGATAATGACTTAATTTTGTGTTTATTTAGCACAACAAACGTATCCACATCTATTCTTAGATGAGCATAGAGAACTGATGAACTTAAACTTAAATAAATGGGCACTTGGTAAGTTAATGACCTAAACGTAACTGCTGTCAAAAGTCTTCCTACACGTTCTGTATTATTACTTATTGTTTGATCCGTTAAGACGGAAATGTTACATTCACGTTTTACTGTCAGAACATGTCAATTCGAATACTACATTTATAATGTCAAACAAAAACACAAACGTTTTATAATGGTGGATGGAAATGATCCCCTTTGGCTGAATCTGGCACAGTTTTGCTTGTTGTACTCAATATGGAGTAACCTTATCTTACCTACACCTATGGCTGTATTGCCATTTGTACAACAGTCTGCCTTCTAAACCACTTTCATGTTTCTTTTTCAGTCTGCATATTTTTTATCTTTGTGGTTTTGCAGGGCAGAAATATTCATGGCAAAGCCAGATCACAAGACCTTCTGGTAGAGATTCTGACTTTCACCAGTGAACACGAGCATTTCATTATTCCTCAGTATGTCACCACATAAAAGACTTCTTGTTCCAGCGAGCAGCCGATGGAAATCAACTGAAGACTATTTTCCCTTTAACTCCCTGCCAGTGGAGTGCCAGCTGCGTGTCTTGTCCTTCTTGAACGAGGTGGATAAATGCAACTGCGCTCTGGTTTGCCTGAGCTGGAGCTGCCTTGTCCGATCATGGAAGCTATGGCGGGTCGCAGATTATTGCCGTCGAGGTGTCTTCCATCTCAGTCAGGAGGGGATGCTAGTCTCTAACCGTGAGTTTGAGAGGTGGAAGTCCTGGGTTCATCACTACACACACCATCTGATCTCCCGCCGAGCTAGCCTGCTCACGCTGAAGGCCAGCTTTGATCTCGGGGATCGCTGCAACAAATGGAGCGAGTTGTTGAGCCACCTGCTAGATAATGTCCACTGCAGAGACCTCAGTCACCTGTATCTCAACTGGAACTTTACTCTCTTTGAGCCACTGGACCTCAGGGTCCACTCCAGCTCCAATTCTCACCAGGACAGCATAACCAAAATGGATAAGGTAGGTCATTTATGCAAATATAAATCTCTACAAAGCTGCTGCTTCACATAAGGGTGTTAAATATTTGTCACCCTGTTTGTGTGGTAATATCTGACTTTACTCTCCAAAGGAAAGGGTTCAGAACTAATCTTGTGTTGTGTAATCTGATTTTTGTTATTGTTTTGTGTGTTTTTTTGCTCTAGCTCCCATCGACTAAGATTTAAACTTCAAACCATGTCAAATGAATATTATGAAACAAATAGCACCAATTTATCTGTAGGATGGTCTAATCCTTATCTGCTGTAATAACACATGCATTTGTCTTTTAGGAACAATATTTGGGTACCAGCAGGGACAGGAATGGTTTTGCCAGTGGTTGGCAGTTAATTTTATTTGCAAGATTCAGATAGCTTCTCTAAACACAAGAGTGCAAAATAAAAAAAGTTGTTTTTGCTCCGGCCATGCTAAAAGGTTGCTGTCTTTTCTCTTTCGGCAGGTGGCCAGCTTCCAGGAGCTACTGAGCAAACTCACCCACAGCTGCCCGCGGATCTCCAAGATGCGCTTACATTTTGACTGGTCCGATTTGTCTGTGTCGCTGCTCACTCAGTTCCAGCAGCTGCGAATCCTTGAGTTAAAATATTTTTGGGTCTTCAAGCTAGTGACTCCCTCAACACTGCTGACACTAACAAAATCCCTCCCCAACCTGAAGTCTCTGACGTTACACATTCTGGTTCCACATAGGAATCTTGGGATTTCCTACACTCTGGAGTCTCAGAGTCTGGAGTTCCTAGATGTCTCACCCAGCCAAGGCCTGGTCTTCTCCTGCCTGAAGCTACCAGCTCTGCGGGAGCTTCGGGCTAAGAAGATAGTTCGCGGCATTACAATGGACCGCAGGACCAGACTCCGCATCCAGAGCCGGTGGCCCTGCTTGTACCACGTCCTGTGGGAGGGAACACCAAAGCTTCAGGCCCTAAACAACGAGAGGCTCCTTCCTACGTGGAGAGAGAGCTGCTATGGGGAGCTGACTGCCATCTTGGGACAGTCCTGTTACTGTGTTCAGCATCTAGACAGCTGGCTTTGGTAGTCAGCTGACTGACAATAAATGACCATTTGCTCACTGGTGGGTAAATTCCAGAGAGAAAAAAGCACATTTTTGCTTTTTAACACTCTGATTTTATTGAACTTTTTCCCCAGGACTCAAAGAAGTAACTCGTAGATTTAGAAAAATGCAGATAATTGGCTGCGGGCACAGTCTGGTTCTTATCAGGAATCTGCTGTTACAGTGAGAATCTTAAAAACATTTCTCTTTTTTTTTGTCTGTAAAAAGTGCTTCATTGTGATTCCAATTACCTAATATACACTTTACCAAGTGTAAAGAGTAACCTTTAGGTCTTAACAATCTTTTTAAGTCAGGTGACAGTTGTCAAAAACAGTTGAGAATAAAGGCAAAGTATCTTCAGAATATTGTTAGCAGACAAGAAAGACAGAATAGATACGGAGGAAATGATCCTCACCATTTTTTACCTTTCAAACTGATCTTGATATGTCAGCACTTAGAAAAACATTTAAATAATAAAAAGGAAATAATTAAAATTGGGTTGATGCAATTTTGCAAAAGCTTAAATTTATTTTTCAAAAAGTAAATTATATTCTTCTATGAAAGCAGGTACTAAACATAAACATACAAATTGTTATCCCAAACTATATCAAATGGTGCACTTTGAAATAGTTTACCTCAGTAGTTTTTCAGATACATTCTGGAAATATTCTAAAATGCAGGTCCACCTTCAATGTAAAAAGAGCACTCTGAATTTTGAGTAAACCACATGGAAGCTCAAGTCATGTGCTTGAGCTACATTAGGCCGGCTCTAGTCTTTGTAGGTAAATAAAATATAATGGAATTGGTCAAGAGTATCTCAGAGAAGTTGTTTTGGTGGAAATATCAAAGTTGATTTAGTGCTAAACACACATAAAACAACAACAATGATTACGACAGCTGTCAAGAATAAAATCAGGAATCAAGCAGGCTGGTGAAGACGAAATCTGCTCTTCATTCAAACATGCAGCTTGTGTGAAACTTCTGTTTGACCAGGTAGTTTGGTCTATTTTCAGTCACTTCAGCTGTTTTTTTTTAAAGGTAAACAAGCACAGCTTGTATTTAGAATAAAATGTAAAAAAAAAAAAATCTTGTCAAAGCAAAATGTCAATAAATTGTTGCTGGATTATTACAACTTCAACATTATCTAAATTCCAAATTTATTGTCTATTCTCAAACGATTATACCTTAATCCTTTAATTCTCTGCCTTTTTTGTGGCATTTATATTTAGAAAATATAACACTTTATTTCTAAAAGATTTTGCCTTCTCTACATCAGATTATCCTGAAAGGTGCATCTAAACTTTGGAAAATGACATGTACTGTAATGTAAATTGAAATAATGTTATTTGATTAATCAATTGAATTCAGTTGTGTGAGACAAACAGCTGTATCTATGCAGAATGCAGAAACTGTAGAGAAATTTGCACAAAAGTTATGAGGATCAGATTAAATATTGTAAATATTCAAAACGGAACATTCCGATAGAAAATATTATAAACAAATCAAATGTGACGAGTCAGTATAGGAACCACTAAAGTTTTTTTTTTTAAAAATCAGCTGAAAACTGAATCTGTAGTCATATTTTTCATTCAGAACTTGGTGTTAAGCTGCTTTAACTCCAATCACAACCGGCCAGGAATGCAAAAACGAGAGTTAATTCTCATGCTGGAACATATTGTTTATTTTTAGTTTGTTGAGTTTGTTGAGATGTTTCTCTTTAGGCGAACTGAGCCGCTGAGGTTTGGAAATATTTGACATGTTGATGTGAAGCCATCCTGAAGCTTATGATAAACCTTTTGCACATTTCTGTCGCTGTAGTCGTGGAAGCTTGTTAGTTGCTCAAATCCGGGCAGCTTGAGAGCGACCGACCAAATTCCAGCTGATGCTTTGTTTCACCACAGAGTGCAGAGAAATTGGTGTGTGTTGCAGCTGTCCTGACCAGCAGAGGTCTCCGTTTTCAAAGACTTGGTTTCTCTCAGGCACAGATGGACTGATGGATGCTGTTGAGTATTTAAAAGTGAGATTTGCTTGACATTTTTGTATTTACTCTGTTGTAATTAGGTTTTTCATCTTTGCTGTGCACACAGTTGTCACCTCAGATTTATAAGATGAACTGACTGACGACCAATTTCCTGTTTCTGAGGCTTTGATGTTTTTGACACATGAGCAGGAAGCACTGACACAGTTTGTAACTTCGGGTCCATTGTTTCTCATAATAAAAAAAAAAGATTGACCATTTGGGATTTTTTTTTGTAAGCACCAGAGAATTCCAGTATTTCTAGGTTTTATTTTCACTTTGGAGAACATCCAAGTACGTAGATGTGCGAAACCCCAAAATGTTCTTGGACGTGTTGTGAAATCCTTTAACGGTCTGTAAATCTAACCAGAAATGCTTCTCCCTCCACCTGAGTCTGGCCACACTGCAATATTTTCTGTATAAACAACCACCTCTTCCTCCTCTCTTCCCCAGTTTGCATGTTTGAATTTCTGCATTTCCCCTCAAAGTGAGGAATGTCAGTGCAGCCGGGGTGGTGACGATGATGGTGGTCGTGTTTCCCTGAGGATGAGCCTTTTTTAGACTATTCAGTCATTCTCTTATCTTTTTTTTTAAACTTTCCTCCACCTCTATCATCCAGCTCGTTCAGCGGTCCTCTTCCCTTATAACCTCTTGTTTGCTTGGAGTTGGTCAAACTTACAGGTTTTATGTGTGGATGCAAATCTGTGGACCCCCCCCTCTGCAGCAAGACTTCTCTGTGGATGCCAACAGCTTCAGTCAGACGTGGTATCTTTGATGCACTTTTGATTCTAATTATTCCTGCAGTGCGTGTGTTGAGTTTGTAAATAGGAGAAGTGAGGAAGCCTGTGATGGGTTGGCAAGCACCGTGTGAAGATTAAGCGTTCCCTGAGGTTTACTTAACCCGTGAATTAGTGGCGAGGACCAAGTAACCACCTCCAGATGTGTGAGAGCTCCGCCTGACTACAACAAACGTCGCCCTCTTCACACTTCAGCCTTTGCTCTTTGCTCTTTTGGTATAACCCAGGTTAATGCCTAATCCAAGTACAGACCCATAATTGCTCAGGCCAAGCCCTGTTTAAGAGGAAGAGGTTACGTGGATGTCTACAGATCACCGGCAGATTCGCCCCGAGGATCATCTCCAAGCTATCAAGAAGAGGAACCGTCAGGGCTGACCAAAGGAAGCTGCCACAATGCCACGAAAAGCCGGGCTATCCAAAGGTTTCGCCGTGGCCTTTGGTATCCTGACGGTCTCTGCCATCGCCGGCATGATCACCATGATAACGGTGTACGAAATTCAGACTGCTAATATGACCATGACGGCTGTTCCAACCACACCAACCACTACCTCGACTCCACCGACGAACATGAGGCTGCCGAGGAACCTGGTCCCAGAAAACTACAATATCGTCATCGAGGTTGACCTCTACACCAGAATCGTGGAGGAGGTGAATGTCACAACCCCCAACCAAACGCTGCGCTTCACTGGAAACACCACCATCAGTTTTCTCTGTGCCCAAGGAACGAGTCACATCTACCTCCACAGCCGGAACCAAAATATCTCTAAACCTGTTGTGACCGACATCAGCTCGAGCAAGTCCATTCGTCCCACCGACTGGCTCATCGAGAATGGAACCGACTTTTTAGTGATCGAGTTGGAGGAAAGTTTGGAGAAAGGAAGAAAATACAATTTGTTTCTACCTTTTGAGGGAGATATATCAGAAAATCTTGAAACACTTTATGTGAGCAAATATACGGAAAGCGATCGGACTTCTGAAAATGAAACAATAGCTGAGAGGTAAGTTAAAAACAAAAAGTTAAAGTTTTACTGTATTTAATAACATTTACCATAAAATGTTTACACTGTGGCTTTTGGATGCGTACTGAAAGTAAACAAAACTTTTCCTGTATTTAATATAGGAGAATATGAATAAAATATGTGAGGTATTTTTGAAATTGAAATCAATTGATCATATATATATATATATATATATAAACTTTTTTGGGGGGGGGGAAACTCCTGATCACAACATTTTACTAATTTTGTTGTCACAGATTCCTTGTAGCCACAGATTTGGAGCCAACAAGTGCAAGGAGCTTGTTTCCTTGCTTCGATGAGCCAGACATGAAGGCTTTTTTTCGTTTGACACTCATCCACAGGCGCGGCACAACGGCTCTGTCAAACGCACAAGCATCTAGTAAGACATTTTTAAAAATCTAAATCTCTTGCCTCAACTTGTTTTTAGCTGATGGTTTAAATGTGACATTCTGACTTATTTTGTTCTTTATATTTTTCTCTCCCAGGGAAAAATCAAATTTTAAATGATGAATGGGTACTCACTGAATTCGAAAGTTCACCAAGAATGTCAACCTACTTGTTTGCTTTCACGATTTCCGAGTTCACGTCAATTGAGTCCTCAAGTAATTCAAAAATAAAAGTAAGTTTACGTGTGATTTGTTTACTAAATCCCTCAGGGACTTGTGCAAAACATGTTAAAGTTTCATATTACTTTAACTGGTAATAAGAGGTGAAACTCTGATTTTTTTACATGTAAAGTTTTTATTTTGTTTTGAATTCATAGAGGAAACATTAAAATATGTATCTTATATTTCACTTATTTCTCGTGTCATATGTTAATTTAACATGTTCTCTTGTGGGTTTGAGAAGTTGTTTTTGAAAAAAAACCGAATCAAAATCTGTTCTGTTTGATTATAGCAAAGGTTTATATTAAACTCTTGTGATGCGTCTCAGTAATTCAGTTAGAAAAAAAAACTGAGTCGGTCCTCTGGATGGGTCCTTTGTTGAAACATTAAGAGGGGAACAATATTGCAAGTATGACTCGGCCCTCTGTAAATAATAAGCGACCATCAGACCGCTAACAATCTATCTTTAGGTCCTCTTTTCCATGTAAACAGTTTTGATTGATAACTCCGCCATGTAAGGTAGTGCTGCTAAGGCTGAGTTTAGCTGTAACTCCTCAGACTGAAGAAGTCTGTTGGAGAAGAGACGAAACATTTCAACAAAGCAAAGCCCGCCAGAGAACTTACTCTATTTCTTTTAGATTTATATAAACATATTATTAATAGCAATAATTGTGTTTTTCTCGTGCAGGTTTACGCCCGTCCTGAAGCCACTGCTGCAGGCCATACTAAATATGCAACTGAAATTACCCCAAAGATCCTCAGCTTCTACGAAAATCATTTTGATCTTAAATATAGTCAAAGGAACCTCTGTAAGACCTTGCCTGGATTTGTTGTTATATGTCAGATTCTACATGTGAAATAGAGTTGAATTTTGTTATTTTCTTTAAAACCTGTGATCTTCTGAGAACCACCCATTTTGTGTTGCGTAACTGGATAATCTCTTCATTTCTGTGGGATTCTTTTAGATCAAATTGCTCTACCAGACCTGGAACCCTTGGCCATGGAGAACTGGGGGCTGATCACATACCAGGAAGGAGTTTTGCTCTATGAGGAGGGAGTGTCGTCATGGTTACACAAGGAAGATATTGTTTATACTATTGCACATGAGCTGGCACACCAGGTAACCGGAAACAAATATTCATCTGTTTCCTGAAATAAAGCTGATATGAGATGAATTTTATAGATCATTTGGATCACACAGCTGACTTTGCAACATAAAAACAATTTAATTCAACTGATCATGTTGACGATTCCTTTCTGTTCTAACAGTGGTTTGGAAACATGGTGACAATGAAATGGTGGAATGATCTTTGGCTGAACGAGGGCTTCTCCTCCTACATGGCATACTTTGCAGTGGACCATGCTGAGCCCACGTTCCAGATAGTAAGTTCCGTCCAATAAGAAATTCATATTCCATTATTTTGAAAGTCTAATTAGTACAAGTTATTTGTCTTAGGAAACAAGCAGAGTCCACAAAGTTTGGATTCACAAAAAAGGAGTCTGATAACTGAAACTCTGCCTTCCGTTCTGCTTTTGAAAACTCTGACAGGATCTTTAATATAAGATGGAGTTGGGTTGTTTAGAGCTTTATATGTGAAAACTACGGTGGCCCTGAGGTGCAAAACACTACAACATTAGCGAAAACACAATTACAAATTCAAAAACACAACAACATTAA
>JAVKLF010000011.1:17696447-17709068 GCA_034783495.1 Millerichthys robustus | reverse complement strand
TACCAACAGTGACTACACTTTCTCGTTCGTTTTGATAAATGAACATCTGAAAAAGCACCAGACATGGCACAAGTAATACCAGAAGTTAGTAGTTGGTAACATTATTGATAAAATATGGGTTTCTGAGTTTTGAAAAGCATTGTGTTGTTTTTATTTACATTTTACACAACATTCCTATACTTCTTTTCTTTGAATATGGGGTTGTACATAAAGTAAAGCTTTTCCTGATCAGATACACGTGTTGACAGTCCTCCGAGGTCTGATGTTGCTCAATGTGAACGGTTTCTATTTTTTACAAGCTGACTTTTGTTCTTCTTGCTCTCTTGGACTGTTTCTGTGTTCCCTCTGAGTTCTCTGTGCCATGTTTCCCTGATGAAACAATCTTGGCTTTCAGTGTTCGCTCCATGATAAGGGGCCTGTTGGGAGATTTAAAATCCAGCTCATCGGAGTGAGCCGCAGAAAAATATCCTGTCTCAGAGATTTCGTTGCTCCGAGAACATTTCCCGTGGTTCACATCACAACAATTGATGCGTACCAGGGGAGATTTCATGTTTCATGTGCTGAAAGGGGTCAAGTCCTCCCCACATTCCTAGATGGAGACAGAAACAGATTCAACAGCACTGCAGTCAGTTATTCTAATTTAATTTTCCCTACACTGTTATAACTCACCCTACAATTTATAATCAGCTCTCACAAAACAGATTATACAGAACAGGGAGTGTTCCTGCAGCTCAAACTTTTTCAATGTAATCTTGGAGAATCTTCCCACCTGCTGCTTGGACGGGTAGCGACCCAGCTGGATGTTGAGCCAGACGTTCCGGCGCTGAGTCCAGCCTCCCGGGGCCTCCACCTCATACAGACGCTCCCGATGTTCCTCGTGTTCCTGCAGGAACCTCCTGATCACTGAACATTCACACGAAACATCTCCATTAAACATGAGCCATTCTTCATTCTACACGCATCGTTAAAAAAGTCATTCTGTTTTATTTTCAGTTTGTTGCAATTCATTTTTATACAGTCTTATCAGTCTCTGTGAACATCCACATATTCCTGTCAAAATGGAAAAACTCTGGTAACTAGTCAAAATTGCCTTGGATGCTGACCCAGGTGTCATCCACTTTTTTTGTCAGATATATTAGAATCTGAGCTAAGGAAGTAGAAGCTTTTACCTCACACATGAACTCTGTTTACAAAACAAAGTGAAAAATGATAAGAAATATTGTACTTTCTTCAGCTTCTATAGGGCTGTTTGTCAACATCTCTGAGAAGTCTGTGAGTTCAGTTTCGGAATGGAGCATAAAACGCCACAGCAGGATGGTGTGTCGTGACTGGCACCAAACATAATTGATCATTGCTGCAATAAGTGCATGTATGGGGGGGAAAAAAACATTTCTAAGTAATTGTGATACTGCCAGAGCTGTGAAGCAATAATCAGACAACCTATGAAAACTGGAGAAATTGCATTTTTTTGTGAAAATGCAGAGACAACGTTAAGCGCCGAAAGGCCTTACTGAAATTTGCTGAAGAAACTCAAACTGAGTTGGTAAAGTTAGCAGAACTCTACATAAAAGCTAAAAGTAGTACAAGGCATGAAGAAGGGACTAAAGTGAAGATGATGTGAATAAGAAGATAACCAGGAGGACTGCAGCTGACCTGCTGCCATGCTGGGGGATAACGGAGAGCTGATTCCGAGAAACTCCTCTGAGGAGAACGAGGAGCAAAAATCCTCCAGAATCTGCAGGCCGAAGCCTCTCCTCCTGCAGCTCCTTCTCACCAGCACCGTGTCCAGGACGGGCAGCAGGTAGCAGCAGCTGCTCCAGCTGTCGCACAGGCTGCCTGAAAGCACACAGGAGGGAGTCGCAGCATTCATTTCATACAAATAATAACTGGTCCTCTCATTTCTGTCTTTACCTGGTGCATAAATCCCCTTTGCAATGGTTGGAGACCACCTGGCAACTTAAACTTCTGAGTAAATAGGCAAATTTTCAGCTGCAGTTTCGCCAAATTGAGTGTTTGCAAAAAAAGTGAGCAGCAATAAAAACTCTGTGATTTGCTGGGAGATAGCCTCTGAGACTGACGTGAGAAAATAGAGAACCCCAGAAACGTTTTGAGACATTTACACAACTCTCTTGCGATCACTGTTTGCCAACCAGTTGCCAGAAGCCGTATCCCTGTGCAGTACTACATTTAGTCACCTAGAAACTGTCAGCTAGAATGTGTAGGTCAAATGGCCACCATGCAAAAGACATCGTAAAGAAAAATCAAGGTTGTTGGTTGAAACAATGTTTGAGTGGTCGACCATTCCTGGACTTCAGACTGAGACTGGAGGTGGAAATGCAGATTGAAAGTTGGGTTGTTAAAGTGTTTTTGATCTTTGAATCTTTTTTAATGCTTTTTTTTTATCTTGCTCTAGAAAATTACTTTTATACCAAGCAGATTTGATGCAATGCTACTTTGAGTTCAAAGTTTAACTCAAACACTTTCAGACTTCACTTATATAAGAACAGGAATCTCCAGAGTCCTCAATCTGGTCTTTGTCAAAACACACAACATAGTTTATGAAAATGGATCGGCCTGACACTGAGCACAGACATGTTACTCTGCAAAGCTCTTTAGCTGCCAAATATCCCCTGAATATCCCATTCTGTGTGTGTGTGTGTGTGTGTCTGTGTGTGAAGCAGAGCAGGTACTGTAAATCATTATGAATTTTACAGCTGCTGCAAAAAACTTTATTAATTATACTTGTTTGTTTGAACGATAAATAAAAAAAACGTGTGTGATTTTCTGCTGCCGCTGCTTGAAGTTTAGATTGTAATGATGTGACATGCAATCTAAGAAAAATGCATTGTGCTGACAAAAAAAAACATGTTTGTAGCTCTGCACAACGACTCATGCATCATCATACTTTCAGATGTTGAACTTGTAACAATTCTTCCTCAGATGGAAAGTTCTTCCAACGTCTGTGTGTCTTGTTTTGTTAGAAGGATTTTATCTCCCACCTTTGTGTTTGACGGTGTAGAAGCCCACAGCCTGGTTGTCCACCCACAGCACTTTGCAGCTCTCTGTGGGGGGGTGCAGGGAGAACGACACCTCCCCCAGTGAAGAGGATCTCTCAACAACTTGACTGAGCAGGAACACAATCACCCTCTCTGTAACAGACTGCACCTGTGGACCGGACAGTTTTTATTTCTTTGTGTTTTATTCTCAATTTAAAAAAAATACATGTGTTTCAGACAAAAAAAAGTAGTATCTCACTGTATTCACTCCTCTGTCAGTAAAAATCGATGATAGATAATTATTACTTTATTTCTAAAAATTGCCTGTCTTCATTTTAAAAGTGTTTTGCAGTCGATTAAATGAAACATGTGGGGTTGGCAGGCCAGGTAGATATAAAGAGGAATGAGGAGAATGTTTCCGGGTGAAGGTGTTCCGTAATGTACACAGCCAAGAAACGGGTCGTCATTTTCAGAAACTGGCCATTCACAATATAGCCACATGACTCGCTGGTTGCAAATGCTCAAATTCTGTGAGGCTGCAATATAATTTTTTTTTATATATATATAGTTTTGAGATGTCAACTAGACTCTGAAAGTCACAGCACATTGAAATAAACTTTAAAATTTATATATTTATATCAAGGCTTTTGATTGTTGATTTAATTTGACATTTTAAAGATTAACTCAGCATTTCATAACCAAAGGTACAAGTAAGCAACAAGGATTGTTTGGACATGACAAGACCTTTGCCTACCTGTGTAGGTAATGATTATCTAAAAGCAGTAATATATGGCTGAAGCTTCTCATGCTAATTTGACAAAATGTTTTAAACTCTGACTTTAACATGAGAAAAACAACTGAAAGCTCTTATTTTCTGTATTAACATGAAAAAGCTTTGAACAGAACAAAGTAAGCAAACCTTATCTTACTTTGACTGAATGGTTGTGGCTCTAACCTCCTTGTTGTGGCCTTATTATATGAAATAAACATTATTTGCACACTTACCAACACCAAGCCACTTCTGGATTTACTGGATGTTCTCAACACATCATCCAAACACCACCACTTGTCACGCAGGTACAAAGCCACAACTGGAAGGGGACAACAGAGCAGCGAGCATTAGTCGTGATCTGGATCAAAGTGTCCAAGGAGACAGGTGTGCCTCAAAACCTTGTGATGGATCTTCTGGAGGATGAAGCGCAAGAACCACATGGGGAGGATGGTCATCCTCGAACAGCTGCAACTGTCTTATATTGGCTGTTGTTATGGCAACCTGTGCAGAGAGGAAACATTTTGAGAATTCATAATTTTTTACATAATATCTAACTTTATTGTGAACACTTGAAATTCTAATTAGCTATAAACTATAAATGAGTCCTTAAAAGTGTTACCTTTGAGGTCTGGGATGACTGAAACCACTTGCAAGGTTTTGCGTTCAAGGAAGTGAGGTAAAGTTCAGGTGCAGATATCAGCTCATTGTCGTCCACAGGTGGAAAATCAACAGGATACATGGCTTTTTAGAAGGACGCAGCAGTTTTAGGACGTGGTTATACAACAACATGAACAATGTATTTCATATCAAATGTGTTACGCTTCATAACAAAACAATCATACATTGTCATTTCAATCAGGTTTAGACACAAATTTGCCAGGTTACATATAAAATCAAATTAAGTACATACGAGAAGAAGACAAATTAAAGAAATTAAAATTTCATCTCACAACCTGTTAGTCCCTTGTTTTAAATAGGCTACCAGCCAATGAAAAACGGGTGAACCAGAAGCAACGTCACTTCTAATGTTTACAGCTCAGCTGTTGTAGTTTAGGAAGTTCGTGATTTTTACTTGTCTTGAATCTTTGTACCCACAACAGCTGACACGTGTGCAAAACAGCTGTTTAACCGTGACCTCAGCAATGACAACATTGACAAACACGTCAGAACGCCATTTTAAACGTTCATAGCTGCTGACAATAACAGATTGCAACATATTTTACCTCTCTTTCTTAAAGAAATTAGAATTTTTAACGCTATTTGTGAAGTTTCATTCCTGTTACTTTGATACCACCCCTCTTCGTCTTTTTTTGTTTTTGGCCTGCAGCGTCATCTTCCGGCGGAAACCTTTTCTTACCCTGGTCTGAAAATCTGGATGCTACCAAGCAAGAGGCTCGACATTAGTTTTATTTTGAAAATTATGTAGCGGAAGTTGCTGGTTGTGAACTTTAGTAATCCGGAAGTGCCGGTGATATTTTATTCAATAAAAATGTTGCTCGGACGGAGTCTGTGTCCCAAGCTGCTACCTCTGCGGAGTTGTTCCCTTCTGAATCGCAACGTTAGTTCAGAAAGCGCCGCGAGGGTGAGTTTTTTAATACAAAACTGAGCTGCTGATAGTTTCACATGTTAATACGACAGAGGTCGCGTGCGCACTAAAACCAAACAGGACAAACCAAAGGTTATTAGTATTGCAGAATCGGAAATTTTAACTCAAAACAAAACATTCAGCATTTTACAACTTAAATTACTGTCATACAAATACTGTGTTCCATTCACTGACACCTGACTAATTCTTGTTTTATTTTAAAAAGAAGATTAATTCATTTTTAAAATGTTTTGCTGTTATATATTTTTTGCATTATACACATCCTAATGTTTTTGTTTAAAGAGGCTTATTAATTATAAATTTTGAATATCCATCATGAACTGTTAATTTGGTCGCATTTTGTGTCACTTTTGAAAACAAAAGCAATCTAAATTCAAAAGTTGATTTAGTTCTTGCACTATTTTGAGTAGTAGACTGATCCAATTAATATTAAAAGAAAAACATGTCAAAATTTGGCACTTTATATTTTTAGATACATATGAACCACAAGACAAGTGTACTTACTAAATAAATATTTTTTGTTCTGTTTTTAGTAACATTAATTACTGTAGTTTTAGTTTACACAGTGGCAGATTTATTTTATTCGAATGGCTCTGATGGTCTCTAATACTCCACATTTTTTGTGTGTCCACACAGACCGCTGCTGTGGACAAAGTTCTCTCTGTTTTCAGGTCCATATGTGGTGAGGACGGCGTTTCATCGGGTGAAGCGGTTAGAGAACAACATGGCAAAGATGAGTCTGTACACAAGTAAGTCTGGTCAGTTTCCTCAGTTCAGCTGAATCTTACAAGCTCGGATCTAAATATGTGCTCTTCAGTAAAGAAACACGAAAAGTGCTGAGAATTTTCTAATGCTGCTGTCCAGGTGTCGTCCTCCAGATGTGGTGGTGTTTCCCCGCTGTGTGGAGGAAGTCAGTGCTCTGGCCAAAGTCTGCCATAAGCACAACTTTCCCATCATCCCCTTTGGCACAGGGACTGGCTTGGAAGGAGGGGTCGGTGCTGTGAAGGTGAAGGAATATGAGTTCTGAGAAAAATCAGCAGTAATAACAGTTTCTATTAGTAAGCAGTTGTGCTTTAACATGAACTCTAAAATGTGTTTCAACGTTGAAGAAAGAAAATAGAATATTTATTCAACTTGTGTCACATTCTAGTCAAACGACAGAAGGATAAGCATGTGTTGTGCATCTGTTTATTTCCACCCCCAGGGCGGTGTGTGCTTCAGTTTAAGGAACATGGACCAGATCCTGGACCTTCATCCAGAGGATTTTGATGTGACCGTGGAGCCCGGTGTGACTCGGAAAGCCCTCAATGCCTACCTGCGAGATACCGGCCTGTGGTTCCCCGTGGGTGAGTCAGACAGTTCCACTGTAACAGCACAGTAAAGTATTTACAGAACAGTTTCAAAATAAAATTTATCCTCTGGAGGACTTTAAATGATCTGACAAGTAACCTATTTACCTGTCATCATTCGCTAGTTATCGTTCTTGATTAAATGTGTAAAAATATAAAGAACTAAATATAATTATTTAATTTATTTATTTGTTTATCTCAGATCCCGGCGCTGATGCCTCTCTGTGTGGCATGGCTGCCACCAGTGCCTCTGGTACTAATGCAGTGCGATATGGAACTATGAGAGAAAACGTTATGAACCTAGAGGTGGTTTTGTCTGATGGAACTGTTATCCACACAGCCGGAAGAGGCCGACGCCCCAGGTGTGGATCAGACGTCACAAATAAACCTTTCATAAACGCCCAGTGAGACTTCATTGCCTTAATTTTTGTTTTCTGTTATCAGAAAAACGTCAGCTGGCTACAACTTGACAAACCTATTCGTGGGTTCTGAGGGCACCCTGGGGATCATTACCAAATCTACGTTACGCCTGTACGGCATCCCAGAGGCCATGGTGTCAGCTGTCTGCTCGTTTCCCTCCGTCCAGGCCGCTGTAGACAGCACCGTGCAGATTCTGCAGGCTGGAGTCCCCATCGCTCGCATAGGTAAGGAAGGATCAAGGGAAACAGGAAGTGTTAAATATCCTTAATGATTCTAGTAAAAAATAATAATTTATTTGGAAGAGATGTATGCCATTTTCTGATCTATTATATGTTGAGTTGTTCTTGTTTCTACAAAAGACAAAACTACTCAAATAAGAACATAATGAATGTAAAATGTAATTTGCATAATAGAAAAATTATTTGCTTGAACACACATTTATATATTTGAAGCCACTCAGTAACATGGTTTTTTTTTACACAAGATTAAACACTTTGCTGTTTATTGTTGCTTTTGGAGGGGTAAATTGTGAATCCAGTTTTAAAACAGAGCCTTTACAATTAAGAATTGATTTAAAAAGGGCAACAGAAAATGAGCTGTTCAGGTGTATCACTGTGATATTTACCTTCCCATCTGGTTTGTTCTTTCCGTGATCCAGAGTTTTTGGATGATGTGATGATGGATGCCTGCAACAGGTTCAGCTCCCTGTCCTACCCCGTGACTCCGACTCTGTTCCTGGAGTTCCATGGATCCGAACGAAGCCTTGAAGAACAAGTCGCCACAGCTGGTGTGTACATGTGCAGATGAGAGAATGGAGAAAAGCTTCTTTGTCAACTGACAAACATCTTATCTATTTAAGTGTAAAGTTATGGCGACTGAGGGTTTAGCTTAACTTTTAGACATTAAAAGTTTCTAACTGGAAAGTTCAAAGAAGAAAGAGCAATAAAGGGGGCTTGATTAGTCTGAAATGACATAAACATTTGTTGTCACTTACAGAAGCAATAGAAGAGGCTACATAAAATTTAAAAAACCATTTAAAAGGCACTTGGCTGTCAATTGTGAGAGCATTTGAAAATATGCCCATTTAAAGAAGGATGAAACATATTTCTAACAACATCTGACTGAATCAGAGTCCAGCAAACACTGGCCCTTTATACATACAGAAAATAAATTCATCTAATCAAATTGTGGATGTTTTCAGACTTGAGCTATTATAAAGATTAAGTGTGTACAGTTACCAATGTGACATTTTTTGTGTAAAATTAGAACGTTAACCAATCTAAAAAGATTTAAAAGTATGTTTTTTCCTGAGGTATTTCTAGATCTATGTGTGTGTTTTTGCAGAGGAAATCACTCAGAGTAATGAAGGTTCAGACTTTCAGTGGGCTCGGGATACAGAAACACGAAATCAGCTGTGGAAAGCTCGCCATGATGCCTGGTATGCTGCACAGGCTCTCAGACCAGGCTGCAAGGTAAACCAACCAGGATGTCACAACGTGCAGTAAAACCTCCATAGGAGGTGGAAGGTAGAATCAGTGTGGAGAGTTAAAAAGCAGAAAACCAAAGTGTGAGAATAGTAGCTTCACTGGAGCGGACGCTCAAATATTTTTGAAAACTGTGACTTTGTCTGTCTTCTGTGTGTGTGTGTTCCTGAAGGCTTACTCCACAGATGTGTGCGTCCCATTGTCTCGACTGCCTCAGATCATCGTTGAGACAACGGAAGACCTGATTGAAAACAGACTGACTGGTGAGCTCTGAGCAAAGTGAAATTTTAGTTTTCATTTTTTCAGTAACACAAACTTGTGACTGGATTTCAGTCAGCGTAATTTAGTTTTATTACTCAACGACCAAGGATTAGGGGCTCCTGGTATCATGGCGGTCAGTGCTGTGGTGTCCTAGTCCTGAGGATGCGGGTTTGAGCCCAGGTTGCACCAGAAAGGGCATCTGGCAAAAAAAAACAATTGCCCAATCTTTCTTGCAACCCCTGCAGAAGGGATGTATAAAAGGTTTTAAACTTGAACTTCTAAAATATCACAGAACTCCATGTTTATAGCCATGTTCTGTGAAATTGACAGTGATAGAGGTACGTAATGTTAGCCAGTCCTCAGTGGACCATGTGTTTAATGTAACTCGGTTGACTGAATTAACAATTTAAATTTAAAAATCATAATCAGGTATGATTAAAATATTTGCACTCTGTTTCAGGTCCAATTGCAGGCCATGTGGGTGACGGTAACTTCCACTGTCTGATGGTTGTGGATCCCAGTGACCCAGATGAGCTTCACAGAGTCCACCTGTTTACAGAGAGGCTTGCCCGGTAACATGACAGATACCTTTAAAATGAATATTACCATTCAAAGATTGCAACATAAACTCAAGACTTCATACTCTTCAGATAGACATTTTATGTTTTTGTGTGTGGTTAGCTAAATCATAAATGAGGATTTTACTTCAATGCATTTTTATATTTATATTATACTTATATTTTGTTGACATGCAGGGTTATTTTGTTCCTCTGCAGGCGAGCGCTGGCCATGGACGGAACGTGTACGGGGGAGCACGGAGTGGGTTTAGGAAAGAAAGTGCTTCTGTGTGAGGAGGTGGGACCGCTAACCATCCAGGTCATGCAGGGTCTCAAGAATACTCTTGACCCAAAGAACCTGATGAATCCTGGGAAAATCCTGCCTCAAGGAGAACTATAGACTGCAGGAATTACAGCTAGAACAATATTAGAGCAAATTTTAGGAGAACTTTCCTTTACAAAGTAAACCTTATGTTTGAATCAGAGTTCTAATGAAATCAGAAGGATAACAATTTCTAAATTGGTTTTCTAAGCAGCTTGTTTTTAAATGTGAACAAGCTCTATCCACTGACATCTACAAGGTGACACCAGATAATGTAAAACATTGTGACTAAAATGTATCATTTGGTTTTAGATTTTAACAAAAATAATGAAATATTTATTGTAAACTGTTGAATTAATCACATTAAAATCAGTTAAAATAGTTTGAACTAATTAAAAAAAGGTGTTTTGCTGATTAAGGATCCAGCTCTTCCTGCACTTCCTGTGGGCTCACTTGCATGAAGGGCCGTACGTGTCGGGTGCATGGTGCCATGGGCAGTAGCCAAAGGCGGTGGTCTACTAATCAGCTTTCGGGACCTGCAATATGATCTCTCTGGTAGGGAAGGAGCCTAAGCTGTTGCATGAAGTTGCAAGGCGTCAACTAGATATAATTGGAGAAGAGACGAAACAATTCAACCAAGAAAAACCCATCCAGAGGACCTATTCAAATTTTTCTATTTTTTTTTTCTACCTAGATTATTGAGATGCATCAGGTTAGATATAGTTGGACTCACCTCAAAGCACAGCATGGACTCCAGAACCAATTTCCTCTAGAGGGGCTGGATATTTTTCTTCTCTGGAGTTGCCCACGTTGAGGGTGTGCTGGGCACACCTGGCAGAGAAACCTGCCAGAAAGCTCTTCAGCTCACACCTCCAAGAGAACCGTTACCACATCCCAGCTGAGGTGGCGGACATTGAGCCTGAGTGGGCCATGTTCTGTGCCTTAATTGTTGAGGCAGCCACCATGAGCCGTAGCCGTAAAGTTGTAGTTGCTTCTTGTGGTGGCCGTCCTTGAACTCGGTGGTGAACATCCCAGGTTAGGGAGGTTGTCGAGCTGAACGAATCGGTGCAGCTTCAACAGTGGTGAAGAGGGAGCTGAGCAATAAGACAAAGCTTTCTGTTTACCGGTCAGTCTACATTCCTACCCTCACCTGTGGCAACGAACTCTGGGTACTGATTGAAAGAATGAGATCACGGATACAAGCGATTAAAATTAGTATTCTCGGCACAGTAGCTGGCTCCTTAGAGATAGGGTGAGAAGTTCAGCTATCCGGAAGAGACTCAGAGTAGAGCCGCTGCTCCTCCACATTAAGAGGAGCCAGTCGAGGTGGTTCGGGCATCTGGTAAGGATGCCTCTTGGACATCTCCCTAGAGAGGTGCTCCAGGCATGTCTGACTGGAAGGAGACACTGGGGAAGACCCAGGACATGCTGGAGAAACTTTGTCTCTCAGTTCTCCCTGGGAATGCCTTGGAATCCTCCAAGAGGAGCTGGAAGAGGTGGCTGGGGAAAGAGAGGTCTGGGCTTCCCTGCTCAAGCTGCTGCCCCCCACAACCCGACTCGTATTAAGGGGAAGGTAATGGATGGATGGCCCGAGGATCCAGCACTGATCCTCTGACTGTGCAATATTTAGTTCCCCCACACGGTGTCAGCAGCAAGTCTCTGTGTGACAGATCTCATGTGAATAACATTAGAAATTGATCAAATAAAATGTTTATTTCTGCCATGGCGGTTTGTTACTATTGTTGTTCCAGTTCACAGCCATAAATTGAATAATAAGAGTGGGGTAACAGTCCATAAATGCTCGCGGAGCTTCAAAGCGACAATAAAAAATCTCTACATAAGCTTGAAGTAGTATCTCCTTTTATAGTTGTTTTTTTATTAATGATTTGTGAAAACTTTCAAGTGCCTTTGCATACAGACAGATCACTGAGTGAATTATTCTTGTGAGACCACAGGGGCCAATCCTCTCATAGTGCCACAAAATTACCCTCAATGGGCCTGTATAACGACTCAGAGAGCTGTCAAAAGCTCAGATGAAATACACACACACACACAAAGATTACAATGAGACGAAAACAGTCAGACAGAGACAAAATAACTCCATATCTGTCATTTTGGTTTATCTTCCTTTGATCATTCTGTTTGCAGTACAGCAGCATCATGATGACTTCTTTAAAGGCAGAGATGACTGACAGTTTGCACGGCATCATGGTCATCTTATTCATAATCTTAATTTGTCGGATTGGAATTATCTGTTTACACCCTGTAGTGAAATTGGTCTCAATATGGTTTACAGAGTCACTTAAAGACATTTAAATCCTCTCAACTCAGAGAATTTTCTATCAACATTTAAAAATAGTTTTATAAACTACTAAGAATTTATTAAACCTGATTTTTAATCTTTTATGTTTTAGCAATCAAAATGTTGGTATTGGTGAGAGGCTGAGAGAAATGTCATTTTCTGTAATACAGTTATTAATACCTCTGATTTTAATATTAATTTCCAATTCTCCTTCTAAAAATCTACATTATTGTTTGAGACTGCTTCCTGATTATGTAAATTATCTCTTATTTTTTAATTATAACAGTTGTTTAGAAAAGCAGTAGAAAGGAAGTAGAAACAGTAGAAATAAAAGCTTTTTAAAAAATATTAGGCTACTAAATTAGTTTGTATTTGTATACTGCACTCATAGTGAGTGTGTAAGAAAGTATTTTAGTTGTATTAGGATTTCAGATTTTCATCACACAAAGTTTCACTTCTGGAATTTTACTTACCACTCCTGAGAGATGTTCCCAATTTTATTATTTTGTTTGTAGTAAACAAGTAAATTAAACCAAATAATACAATTTCTGG
>JAVKLF010000011.1:17426347-17437053 GCA_034783495.1 Millerichthys robustus | reverse complement strand
TGTTAAATTTATTTGTTTTCTCAGGTTTTTAAACCCATGGCTGAAGCAGCTCAATGTATCGTGAAGAAAAATGGCTTCTCTGACAAGATCAAGATAATTAACAAACACTCAACAGACGTGACGATAGGACCAGGTCAGGGAGAAGCAACACACACTCACACACACACACTGAGAGTGACTGGTAAAAACATATGTCCACACGTAGTTTAATTATTCAGTTATAACAATTTAATTCACTTAGAACTTCTTCACAATTTGCTAAAAGCGCATTTTCTCTTGTTTCTCAAAAGATGTAACTTTAGTTTAAAAGCGTGATTAATTCATATTTTCTTAAAGTATGATTTGTGGCTTGTTTCAACAGATGGAGATATGCAGGAAAAAGCCAATTTATTGATCACAGAACTGTTTGACACGGAGCTGATCGGTGAAGGAGCACTGCCCAGTTATGAGCATGCTCATCAAAACCTGGTCCAGGTTTGTGCTTTCATCCTGAACATCCACAGAAATATATCCGCCGTGTTCTCACCTCTAATGACAGGTCCGATCTTATCTTTTCTCAGAGTTTAGATCTTGTTTTAAGGCAAATAAATCAATACGACACACTGCATCTAAGTCATTTTTTTATTTAATAAATAGTACAACTACCACCAGAAGACAGTCAAGTCGTGTCTTGTGTTCTCGCTCTGTCTTGGGCGTACTTACTGTGACTTTACTCCTTGCAGGAGGGCTGTGAGGCGGTTCCTCACCGGGCCACCGTCTACGCTCAGCTGGTGGAGTCGGAGCTGCTGTGGAGCTGGAGGCAGCTGCAGGCGGTGGAGGTGGAGGGCACTCGTCTGGTCCCGCCGCCCGCCATCAGCCGCTGTGCCGGAGCTCATTCAGTGTGTGACATCCAGCTGAGCCGGGTCAGCCCCGCCAGCTTCACCCCACTGAGTCCAGTCTGCTCCATGTTCAGGTACAAGACGCAGAAGCAGCAGCACATTCGGCTCCATCGTTTTCTCCCTACAGTCATTATTTACGCCTCTCCAACTTTCTGTCATTTCCAGTGTGGACTTCAGTAAACCAGTCAGCAGTGCCTTTCAGGCCCACTCCTCCAAATTTGTAGCTCAGTCTGGAGGTCGGGCTCAGGTCGTCCTGTCCTGGTGGGACCTGGACATGGATCCCAGCAGAACCATTGTGTGCACCATGGCTCCCAGCTGGACGTACCCACAGCCAAAGATGGCCCCCGTGAGTTACTGAGCATGTGTCAGAAGACAGTTTGTTGCCTTTACTCTAAAATCTTGTAACATGAATTTTGTAACATTTTAAATTGTTTAACTTTTTTGGTTTCATCGACATGAAAGACTTTTTAATTTGAGCTAGCTTTTACGTTTAGCTTTAATTTAGCTACAGTTTTTGCTCATTTTAACTTAGAGCTACCATTTTACACATTTTTGCTTTGTCCTGCTTATTTTAGCTGTGGTGTTTCAGTTGTAGCTTCTGTGATTCATTTCAGTCACACTGCGTTTTTGCAAAAAATGCAAATGTTTCCTGTTTTATGCTAATGTTGCTGTTCTGCTGATCATGGTTGATGTTGTGTGTTTTAGTGGCGGGATCATTGGATGCAGAGTGTTTACTTCCTGCCTGTTGAATGTCAGGTGGCTCAGGGAGACCAGCTCAGTCTGACAGTCTGCCATGATGACTACAGTCTGTGGTACGGCCTGAAGTCTCACAGGTACATTTCTATATATATATATGTCTGTTTCATTCTTCACTTTCTGTTCAGAGGCCTTCCTTTTTTATCAAACAACTGTTCTCTGTTCCACATTAGTTCAGCTGATCTTTACAGTGAAACGGTTTTTGTTCAGTCAGCAGGAAGTGCAGTGTGAGTCTCCTCCCTCTCAGCCTTGTTGCACCTGCCAGGCTCACCTGGTTTGGACTCGGTCTCGTTTTGGGGAACTTAACGACAAACAGCGGACAGACAGCTACGTCGGCGCTCTTCGCAGCGTAAGTGAAAATCCAAATCCTGATTGTGAGATTGTGATTGTGTTTGATGAGTGTTGTTGTCTCCAGGTTCTGAGAGAGGACAGCGTGGGTCTCTCCATCAGCGATGGAAGTCTGCTTCCTGTCTTTGCTCACATGCTGGGAGCCAAGAAGGTCCTCTGATTTTATACACCTTATGTTCCAAAGCCAAAACAACTCTGACACTTTTACTGATTTGTCTTTTTGTGCTTTTGTTTCTTTTCCCAGGTGTTCAGTTTGGAAAACGCCAGAATGTCTAAACAGGTTATTGAGCAGGTAAGTCTGGAGGTTTCAATTCACTAATGTCTTTAAGATAAAAACAAAACAAAACAGAGATAAAACCTTCCTTTTTTTGTAAAGACATATTAGTTAAAAGCTTTAGGACAGTTAAAATCGGTTTTAAATAATTCATCCAGAATTAGGTGAAAGTTTGCTCAAATCCAGCTGATATCTTCACTGATTCAGCATGTTTGTGTCTAAGGTGTTGGACACAAACTCCATAAGAGGAGTTGAACTTCTGGAGGTCAGACCTGAGCAGCTGACCCGTCAGGATCTCAGAGGAGAACAGGTACCATCATCTTTGTGTCTTCATTGTTGTAAGTGCTGTGCAAAACTTTTAAACCACCCCTAATGTCTTTATACTTTGCTTCCAAAGAGTAAATATCCCTAGAGTTTAGGAGCCTTTTTTTTATTCCTGAAGGATTCTTACATCAAACTTAAAAAAACTAAACAAAGATTCTTCTGAAAATAGCCAGAGATTGGACTGAAAATTGGACACGAGGTTAAACGTCAACATATGGACATCTAAGTCTAAAATAACCTTAAACGTCTTTTGCTTGTTTTGATAATTTCACAAAATATGAAGAGTGTAAATGAATTGTACCCTTTTTCTTAAAGGTTTCCGTTCTCATGGGGGAGCCATTCTTCAGCTCCAGCCTCTTGCCGTGGCACTCCCTGTTTTTCTGGTACTGTCGCACCGCTTTGGCGGGTCTACTGCAGCCCAACGCCACCATCCTGCCCTGCTCCGCCTCCCTGCACATGGTGGCTGTGGAGTTCCAGGTCAGATCATCGTTATCAACCCAAATCAAAGGCTGTGTTTTAAAGGGACGGTCCGTTTAAAGCTTGGATCTTGGCTCATCTTCAGCTACAGAACGGCATGTCGTGCTCATGTTAATGCCTGTGAACACGGTGTGCCGTGTGTGACGTCACGCCTCCTTCAGGGCCGTGTACTGTTCACGCTGGAGTTTGATGGAAGTCACATTTAATTTGTAATGTAAGCGATCACGCAACTCAATTAAATTTTAGTAAACGGTTGGACTTGAGTATGAAGACCTGCAACTTACCCTCATTACTCAGTTTTACTGTCAAACTATTTCTATGATCACAGGAAAAACCTCATTATTGTTGCAAAGGTACTAATTATTTTTTGTGTTTACCTTGGGGACGTTAGGATTTGTGGAGGATAAGAGCTCCATGTGGAACATGTGAGGGCTTTGACGTCACCCCCATGGATGAAATGGTCCAGGTAATATTTAAAAATCAGTTTAAACCCAAACAGTAGCCATCCAGTGTCCTAAATGGAGTAAAAAGAAGTATTAAATTAAAGGAAGAAGTATAAACTCATTAGCTAATTTTAAAAGTTAAAATCTGAGCTAACCTTGTAATTCCTTCTAGATTTTGTTCATTTTATATGAATTTATTATCAGATTTATTTTAATTGAAGAACTCGTGTCTCTGCAGCGGTCTCTGGATTTCCGTGAATCCCGTGAGGCGGAGCCCCACCCTCTGTGGGAGTATCCATGTCGAGCTCTCACTCAGTCCGCCGCGGTCATGACCTTTGACTTCACACAGTGTGTCCCTCAACAGCCAATCAGCAGCCAGGGTTCACTGCCTCTCATAAGGTACATTAACTTTTGTTAATTAGGAGGCTACTGAAGATCTTGTAGTATTTTAAATGTATGTATCAATCTCTTGTTGGTTATTATTTGAGTTTAGGACTGCAATGTGTTGTGACTTTGTTGATTGCTTGTTTGCTTCTTAGTTAAAAAGATCAGATCGTATTGGTGCTATAGTTACAGCTGAGATGTTAAAGATGAGAAGATTGTTGTTCTAATGTGATTTGTTGTATTTAATTGATACTTTCAACCTAGAAGTACTGTTTAGTTTTTTTTCTGTTGAATTTGAAGATTGTATAATACGAAGTGAATATATGGAAATATTGTATATTTAGATATTACAAACTTCTGTCTTCTCATAATGGTTCTTGTGTCTAACAGAATTGAACAGTTTCAGGCGCAGCACAGGTTTTCATTTAAAAGTTTTACATAAGCATGTTAGTATCCGTTTGTTTCAATTTCTGTTTCAGGACCGGTCGTTGCCACGGTGTAGCCTTATGGATGGAATTACATCTAACTGATGACATCACTGTCAGCGCTGGCCTGACTCGACCAATCAGTGAGCAGGTATCAGCCTTCATTCAGAGAATCTGTCAAACCCAGTGGTTCTCAAACGGAGATAGCAGGCCAAACTGGCAAATAAATGTCATGCTGAAAATAGTTTATTTGCACTGATCGGCCCACTAACGTCTGGCTTTTGTTTTAAGTTTGTTGATGTGTTTTTTTCCACATGGCAGGGAGACTGCGAGTGGACTCGACACAGGAAGCAGGGAGTTTATTTCTTCAGGTCAGCGTGGGACAGCTCAGGTGATGGCAGGACCTCAGTATCTTACAGCTTCACCTTTGAACCCAGTTCAGGAGACATTAAGATGGACTTTAATGTCACAAGTCAGTGATGTAGATCTGTCACTGACTGAAGAACTGACAACTCAGTTTTAGTGGATATTTAATACATTTTTTTTTATTATTGCTACAGTGACTGAAGTTATTTGTCCTTTTATGATACATCATTATCTGCAAACATCTCACATGAGAAAAAACTTAGTTTGTTTCAGAGATGCAAAACCAAATGTCACATTGTTTTTATGGTTTATATTTATTTAGTTTCAGTTGAAACACCGGACATATTTCAAAGAATGTGATGAAATAAATCTGGTGCATTTCCACTTGATCTCTACTTTAGTTCAGATTTTCACACCCACTTTGCACAAGAAGCTGCACAAAATGACGGAAGCAACAACCTGGAATATTTTGCAGCTCTTGAAAAAAAATCTATTTTGTACGTAAATGTTTGAAATATTTGTGTTGACCAATTAAAAATAAAATTTACTCCTTGGAACAATTTTAATTGCTTCCATCTGGCTGGTGTCATCAGCGATAGACCACGTTTGCCAAGATGCTTTTTTGCTAAATGGCTCGGCCAAACTGTTTTTCTGCAAACAGTACATATTAAAATCAGTTAAGTGAAATAGTTGTGCCTTTGCTCATTTTTGTTATTACATACAGAAGGCCTTTAAGTGAAATAAATCAAAAGGTAAACATAATCAGTTTATTTTTATGAAACAGCACATTAGGTGAAGACTACTTGGTCCTCATTTGCATAAATATGCTTCATTTGAAGTGCTGCTTTCTGCGCCCCTAATATATTATGAATTTATGCTGCAACAATGGCAATGGGCTGATGTAAATAAAACTAAACATCCAAAAAGAGAAGAAGGAAAAATGTGGGTAGGTTTACCCAAACTGCTATTTTTAGTTCAATCAAGTTTCACTCAAATGAAACCTTTTCTTGCCCTTGATGCATGAAAGCATCATGAGAAGACATGACACAATCATGTCTTCTTGGTGGATGAAAAAAAAGAATAATGTCTTGGAAGTGTGAAGCAGAGCCGGGTAACGTTTTAGTTTCAAGCATCTGTCAGTGTGTTGTTATCCAGAACAATCTTCTCTCCTGGTTTGAACGCTGGCATCCCTAAATACGGGCAGCTGGCACATCGGAAGGCATCGCCAAGGTAACACTGTCAAAAAGGAACGGATGACAATCATTTTCATCATGAATTTGTTCAGGTACCAAAAAAAAAATGTGATTACCACAGCTTACGTTTGTCTGTTGTAAGTATACTCACACTTCCGCACGCAGATTTTGGAAGGTCGGTTTTCTGTTTTTCTTTATTCTCCTGCTCCAACTCTTCAGCAAGTCCACATGTGCTACACAAACAAACAGCTTGGAGTAGGTCATTTTACAATTAAAACTTAAAAGCAATTTAACTTCAATAAAACTCATTATGGACTTTTAGAACCAGTTACCTGTTTTATATAAATGTTTTGTACTGATTTTAACCTAAAAGTAATAGTGTTTTTACTGTGAAAGAAAATTTACAATGACAATGTATTTCTCCTAATTCATGCAGGTATTAAATTTGAATTTCTATGATCTTTAAAACGTCCTAAATATAACTTAAACATGCAGAAAAGCCCGGGCCTTTGCAAAGGTTACCAGTTCTTGCAGGCTTTTTTCTTCTTGACACTTCCTTCCCCACAGCTTGAAGCTTTCAAAGAAGCTGGATCTGGTTTCTTCAAATCCTCTTCATCAAGCAGAGCGTCAGAGTCCAACAAATCCTTCGGTAACAAAATCAAAACTGTGACATTAGCGAAATCAGATATTTTCGATAAAAGAACCTAGCAGCAGTAGTTTAAGTTTAATTAGTACCCTTCACTGGTAATAATGAAGTTTAATACATCAGTACTTAAAAGATATATACAATCTGTGTGTAATAAACAGTTTTAACCAAGTTAATATTGACTAAATAAGCAACATTTACATCTGAATGTTATTAGATTTTAGTACATTAAGATGTATTTAGGAGTAAATATTACTACCATTCCACCAAGACAAATCTGTAAATCCAATTTTATACAAATTTAAGTTGTAATCTTCGCATGTTGATGTGCATACAAGTCTGAATGTTTCATCTCACTCACTGCTTACACAGTAAACCATAGAAAACAAATTCTTCTCTCAGAGGAAATGCTAACTTTTTTCATGAAGTAGCTGAGGTTTGACCCAAAAGCTGAATTTAAAGCAGGACTTTCTGAAAGACAAAGGTCATTAATATTTCAAGAGAAGCAGATGCTTCCATCACATTTTTCAAAAATGGTCTGGGCTTACCACGTCGTCATCATTCATGTCGTTGGCTGACAGCGTCCACATTTTTACCATGTTGGGATCCAGAGCTGGTTTATCTGCTGAAAACACAAATTTCACCCAATATTACCAAGAACATGAACTCAAAGAATTTCAGAAAATCTAAAATAGACAACACTTTAAACGAGATATTAACATATGACACATCTTTACGTATAAAAAAATACATTTTGCTGGAATGTGCACTAGAAAATAAAACATTTAAAGTGTTTATTTCTTCAAAGATGTAAAGTATAGTATATGCTTAGTGATATACAAACTACTAACTAAATTTAGTTATGAATCACACTTTTTTGTACTACAGCAGTGAAATTTCAGTCTGACAAAAAAAAAGGCTAAATAAACTGTTATTGAACCCACCTGGCTTAGGCGTCTTTTTCCCGAAGGACAACTTGATCTGGCTGGAAGATCCGACCTCGTAGTTGGGTTTGGAGGCAGAAATGCGCACTCGAAACAAAGTGTCTCCTTGGTAACCAGTTGTTGCTCTGAAGCTGCTCAACACTTCAGGATTGAGCTCCGTTTTATTGACCTGAGTGTAAAGGAAGCAGGAGGATCCATAAATTTAAGAGGAATCGTTAAAAAAGAAACAGGATTTATCTGGTAATGATATTAACCCTTTATTTATTCACATAAGAATGAGCTTTTAACATTGATTGCTAAATTAGCAAACATACGAGTAAAGGGACATGTCAAATACCAACAGAAGCATTCAAACACGCCAATAATTTGAAAATATTCACTTATGCAAACCATTTGTTTTTTTATTGAATATTATGTTCATTTAGTTAGAATGATGACATACATCCCTGTGATGATTTTCACTCCTGTAACTCTCAGATTTTATCACAGGAAAATACACTGTTAACAGAATACTCACTTTCCCATCCAAGTCCTTTCACTCACCTCTGTTACTGACATGAAGCCAGACAACTTCAGCGTTGACACAAGTTTCTCAGCAGTTTTCACACTCTGTGCTTCTATGTCTGTAACACAAAACGAAAAACAGTATAACATTGGCAGATTAGTATTAGTAAGACACTGTATTTTTCAATTTATGTTACATTTTGAGTGAATGTTAAATGTGTTAAACACAATGTTCAAACGGACACATTTTGTTTTCTGTCCAAGACATTCTCGTTAAAAGAGTTTGGGAAAGACATACAGCTCATAGTAAAACTTCTTTGTGTCTTTAAGGGACTGAGCTGAGAGGGTTTGGGCATTTGAAAAATCGACTGAAGAGATCATGAACCTAACCCAATCTGGGAAGCGTTTGTGTCATATTACAAGAAAATTATTTATGAGCCTTCTGTCACAACCAGCGAATACATGAAAAGGGACAAATTTAGTTTCTTACTTGTAACTGGTTCATCGAGGATCAGCCTGCCACCAGGTTTGAGCACTTTAACCATCTCTGCCAAAGCATCTGAACTGTGGATGAAGGAGCTGTCAGCTAAAAGGCAGGAAAGTACCCAGTCAAAGGAGGATGCTGAATGAGACGCTGGAGGGAGAACAAGTAAGAAGAGTTATGATATGATGTCCTACTGATGCTCTTCTAGGTTCTGATAAATGGCAGGGCTTTTTTTTTTTTCATTTATATATTATCTAGATACAATTATGGTAGTTAAAAATGGAACTTGTTGCAATGAAAATGTTAAGATAATGTGCTTGATATACTTCCTGAAGGTCTTAGTAAAGACATATTTAAGGAGCAGTTCATTCACTAAATGACCAAGACAGGTGTTAAAAATATAAATTAATTCTGACTTAGTGTAACTTCATATCAGTCTCAGAGTTACTCACAGAGCAGAAGTCTCGCCATGTTCTCTACAGCCACTTTTCCATCTGCACCTACAACAGCTCCCAGTTCCTCTGCATACTGTTTCAAAGCATCAGGTGTTGATGGCTGAGCCCACACCAACAGCACCTTGTCTCCTGCTCTGACACCAAGGTCTGCCATAATATCTTGAAGAAGGTTAGACGCAAATGTAAAATATTTAAGTCTGTAAAGCATATAGAATAAATAATTTAGAGAATTTAGCTGAATTATAGAACAATAAAGTCATGAACTACGACTACCACTCAGTCTGTACAGCCTGTACAAATGCTAAACGTGGCCAAGCGTGAGATTTTTTTTTTTAAAGTGAGTACCAGTAAGTAACTGAAATGGGCTGTTTACCAGCTAATCAAAAGTTTAACCACAGCATTTTAAAGCCCAAATCTTCACAAAAATGTGGATTCAGTGTCATTTTCTGTCAGGTCTAAACACTGCCATGACGTCTTGATGGCAAAGGCAAAAACGTTTTCTCTTTTTGAATAGTCAGATTGTTGAACCTATTTCAGTTTAATATTTGTTTGCAATAAAATGCTTACTCAATTTTTGGGGGGTTTTGAAAGTCTACTTAGAACCTTTTTCAGATCCAAAAGTGCACAATGTTCATTCTTTCCATTCTTCAACTGGTCTTAAAATTTCAATCAGGAGTGTGTGTGCTTAATGAGCTCAAACCAATTTAACTGGCTCACGCTTTACCAAAAGACACTGATAGCCCTACCAAATGTTACTGCCCTATCAGTGTGTTGTCAAAATTCTATCTACAGTGCAAAATATTTAGTTTTTAAAAAATTAAGAACCTAAGTATCTTCTGGACATCTGTACCATCCATTTGCTAGTTATAAAATCCATACACACACCGTTAGCAGCAGTCATAAATAGGTTTGGTGTAACGTCGGTTAGGCAATCTTACACACTTAACCGACTTCATCCTAAATCCTGTTAACTTTTCACAATTTAGCGTTTCCAGCAGAATCTGAGGTTAAATACACAAAACATCCGAAACTTGTGTTGTTTGAATAGGTTGCTAATATTGCAGTTAAACACAAAATCTAGGACAAGACTCAAATATTTAAGATCGGTATGTTAATGTAAACAGGGAGAATGTAAACACGATAAATGCACTGCACCTTATTAGTATTACAACGTTTTGCTATCTTTGGGGGGGAAGCTAAGAGTGACGCAGTTCAAACCGTTGACGACACTTTTTAGGCTCTTAAACAAATTGTTTACTATATAAGACCCTGGTAAACAACTACCAGTAAGCACAAATAAACTAAAGTTCACATAATAATATCTTAAAGCTCCTCTGTCGAGCTCTGCAACTTAAATAAAATAATATAACAATGACTATTCTCATTGACTCACCTGCTGCCGTAATGGTTGTTGAAAAGTCACGTAGACAAATATTAAGAGAGTTTCTGGTTCATTTTTCAAAATAAAATCTTTTGAAGTACGTTGCATCTTTTGGCAAAGTCGGAAATGCTAAGAAAATTGGGATTATGTAGTGTAATTTATTATGTAGCTTGATAATAATAAATATGTGAGAAAAATAATGTGTTTTTTCGACATAAAGTACATTTAAACATGGTAGTTGAAAAATAAGACGTTTCGGTTTTTAAGTTAATTTAGCACACTTGACTTCCGCTATTTAAGGGTCGCAGGAAAGTGACGTACCTGTGAGGTCAGATCTGAATATGGCGGCGCTTCTGAGAGGACTGCGGGCTGGAGGGGTCCTCCGTGGGCTGAGCAGCGGTATTACAAGTTTGTTGTTATTGTT
>JAVKLF010000011.1:17375843-17403733 GCA_034783495.1 Millerichthys robustus | reverse complement strand
CACACACACACACACACACACACACACACACACACACACACACACACACACACACACACACACACACACACAGAGTAGTTTTAATGCTGCTGATAATTAGGATAGTGCTTAGGATAATGCTTGAGTAATGATTTACTGAAGCATTTTTTTCTGACATTCTACTTGCTAATTCTAGTTTATCAAACTAGCATATGACTCTTTGTTTCACTTTTGGTTATTGTGTGAAGCAAATAATTTTTTTCATGGTATAAAAATATCTATTCTATATACATTGATGTCTGCACAATTTCTCATAAAACATTGGACTCTTAGAAATCTGCATGAGAATATTAGTGTATTTTTTTTTTTGTCTTTTTAGGCCTTTTTCAGCTACTTTTACCCTTTTGGTACTTTAGCTTCTAACTACCATTTTGCTACTGTTGCTTCACATTTAGCTTTGTGTTACATTAAGCCTAAAGTTATCCGTTTGCTGTTTTAGGCATCAAGCTATCTCTTTGTTACATTTCATTTTTTGCTACCCCTTTGCTACTTTTAGCTAACATTTACCTAATTTCAGCTTTTTTGCTACATTTTATTAGCAGTTTGCGACTTACAACTTTCAGTTTTGCTACTTTTGGCCTTAGTTTTACTTTCAGCTTTTCACTACTGTAGTCTAGTATTTTGTGTCTTTTGGCTTTATTAGATTAGATTTTAGCTTATTTTTCTTGATTTAAGGCACATTCCTCTTCATCTTCATTCTGTTTCACTCCAGGTTGATGGACTAAATGTAACTTACAGCATTTTGATTTAAAATTGTTTATTCAGCTTGTGAATTATTTGTGTTGCAGAGATACTTCAGTCTGACAGACCCAATCTAAGGAGGACACAGAGTGAGGAGACCCCTAGTCCTGAATCACACAACAGGTCAGAAGATACAGTTTATTCAGACATTTTTAATGCTCTGAAGATAGAACAGTAGAAAAACTCAATGTCCTTTGATGTTATTTTTTATTATTTTAGAGAAGGCATACTCTCATGTTGCCTTCTTTAATTAGTTGAAGAGAAGATCACCTTTGGTTTTATTTGTTTGGGAATTTAAAGTTTTAAGGTGATAAATCTTTGTACTGAGATTCTTGTTATGGTCATCTGCATTTATGCATATTCTACAGATAATGAGCAAACACAGACGCAGAAGTGAAATTCTCCCACCATTTCAAGTTAAAATGTCTGCCAAAAAATAGATCTAAATAACTAGACATGTCAGAGAAGGAGCAGAAATCTTTGCCAGCTTTTATTACCATAATCACAGACAAAAAAAAAATGTTGCTTTTCAGGCATCATAATCCATGACCGTTCTTCATATCGCCGGTTTCAAAACTCTGCAGACCTTGTGGTTTTATAATAAGAATAATAGCACAAAATTAAATTGAGAAACCCTTTTCTATAATTTTGTTTGCAGAGCATTTATTTAAAAAATGAACTCAAGACGTAACTGTATGAAAAATAAATGGAAAAAAGAAAAGAAACGAGTCAAATTAACGAGTCCAGTGCCAGTTTGGTCGACAGAAGCATTACGCAGAGTTTTAGCATGTTATTCCCCGCTGAGTGTGGTTTCAGACACTGCTCTCGCTGGCTTGAATTGTAGTGGGATAATAAATAGTGGAGCAGGCTGCATTTATTTCAAAGCATTGCTGTGGGAGTGCACAAGGTCAGTTGGTATTTCCTTCTAAGCGATGTGGGGGGGCATTACTCGCAGTTCAGCCAAGAGCTCAAACCGCTGCTGTCATAGAGAAGCAGTCAGCAGCTTCATATTGTGCAGGAGCACATGTCACCGACCTATGTATGTTTTTAAGCCACGATAAGCTCTCGCACAAATAAATTATTTGACAGCGACGTACAAATACAGTGTCAGGGATGAATTGTTGCATCCTTTTTTGGGGGGGCACGTGACCAACAATATCCTGAATCTGGTTTCCTTTGTGGCTGACGAAGCACAGCTGTCACATTCCTCTATCCTGGGGTAGCATGTATCGGCATGTATGAAAGTTTTCAATGTTAAAGAAAAGTTATATTTAGCCTCTGGAAAATATGAGAGTGTCCGAAAGGGAAAAGAAGCCTGCATCAATACATCTTAGTGTGTTTAGGTGTGCTGATTCGCTGGTGATCATGTTAGTACCTGTGCCAGCTCTGGAGTAGAAACAGTTGGTAACAGAGTATAGAAAAAGAATCGTATATATCTTTGTGTTAATATTTTTTTGTTTTCTTTTTTGTCATTTGTTTTTTTTCTTTCCTTGTTTCTTCATCTTCTTTTCTTTCATCTTGTGACCTTACATGTTTTCATTTGCAGAAACAACAGACATTCAATGGGGGGTCCGCAGGGAGAATCCTCTGGGAGATCCAGAGAAGGGTCTCTGACCAATGGGGACTTGACTGAGGAACAGATCCCAGGTACCGGCTCGTCTGGTCAACATCAATCCTCAAAAACCTATAGCAGCCCCGTAAACAGTGCAGGTAAGGAGTCGGCTCATCTTAACACTGTGTTAAACAAGCGGTTTAAATTTTATACTTTGCATTCTTTATGTAAATGTGGTTGATAGGCAGTTTATTGCAGTGAGACATTGTTTATTGTCTGGTGAAATCTCAAAAGTTGTACTTCTTAGAAACGCATAATTACAATGAGTGGTGGAAAATAATATTTCTTGTCTTTAGATCTTACTTTGTTTTTCTGTGATATAAAACATTGCACTACATGCCTGACTGTTATCTTCTCCACTGAACTAGATAAAGTTGAGTTGACATCTAATGGGGTGGAAAGCAGTCATGGACTCATGGCACATCAGACACCTCCTCCATCCTCCCCATCAGTCCGATCTCCAGCCGCCAGCAGCAACAGCAGTAGCCCATCTCCTGGTCAGGATGCTCTGGCTCCAGCCACCACTATAGAGCCTGGTCCCAATGCCACCTCCAGTACAGAGCAGGCTTTCAACAACACGGCAGAGTCCACCACAGACTCACTCCCAGCAGGGTAAGAATCACAGCATCAACAGCTCACTATTCTGGGCAAGTTTCTTACAGAAATATACATTTAAAATATGATATCTCAAGAAGGACAATTCAGAGAGTTTCCAAACTGAAACTTTTCCATTATAGTGACCTACAGTCTCACTTTGTATCTTATGGGATCACAACAAGTAAAGCACAGGCAGCAAGCACGGAACTAAACACATTTAGTTAAATAATGCAGTAAGTAATTAATTTGGAAATGCTACAAGAAAATCTTCAGTATGTGTTTGTTGTATGAGCAGGTTTAGTACAAAAAACTGTAGTATTTCACAGAGCAGAAACACTTTATTGCTTGGTTCTCACCCAAAGTGGGCAACAGTGACTGGATTAGTTACTCAAAGTTTTTTTTTTATGCAGGTGAGGGAACATGTGTCATTTTGTTTTAGTGTTGAATTAAACAATAATACAAGAATGATGGTTGTATATCACATATTGTAAAAAAGCTCCTAAAATATAACTAATTATATTTGGTCATATCACCCATCCCTACACTGAAGTTGAAATTTAATTTTGATGATTTTGATTTTTGTTACAATAAAACATGTAGGCCTACTACAATTTTTGAGACTTGTATATAGATATAGTCTGACATAACTATGGAATTTAATTTCATTGGGCACATAAATATGTCACAAATATTTAACTTGAACGGTGAGAAAAACACGATCCCATCTGTACTAAAACTTTTCATTTCCTTTACCTTTTTTGGAACAGTAATAAAACTGGGGTATATTTTGTGGCTATTACTTTTTTTAATCGTTCCAAAGAAACTGCCAGCAATCTTTAATGTGACGTCAAAATAGCCTTTCACCTAAAATACAAAGAACAAAATATTATGCAACAAGGCACCACACCATGCAGAACAATAAGCATTTAAATGCATGGGTGAAAGATGCTACATTTTATTTTACATGCTGTACAAAATAATTCACATACCTGATGTATAAAATTAGAGAATCTAGTGATATAGATAAAAAAGTTAACTTTTTACATTTTAATTTATGAAAACAAACACATGATTAATATATTTACAGACCATAGAAGAAAATGAGTTGTAGCCAAAAACCTATATTTATGAATTTAATGTTTTTCTTTATAAGTTCTTATTTAAGCTTTAATGGGGTGAATTAAAGCAAAGCAAAACTCCCAGAAATAGCTAGTAAAGTTAAATTAGATGTATCCAATAAACACTTACCACCCAATAACTTAAGTGAGTAATTACAGGTGATTAGGACAGATTTAGCCAGCTGGCGTTTTATTACTCCAATGCTGCTCTCTGTTTATTTTAATGTACCACTGTTAACTAAGAAGCAGATAATGTGAGGCTTTTCTTGTCCTCTCAGAATAACAATATTTACTTGTTTTGAATATGAAATCTTAGATCGTGTTGGAATAAATGTGTTAATTTTTCTCCGCATGCAGCTGGGAGCAACGGGTTTTACCACACGGCAGAGTGTACTATGTCGATCACAACACCAAAACCACAACTTGGGAGAGACCATTGCCACCAGGGTATGTATGCCCATTCCAATTTTTTTTTTCTGCGCTGGTTGTTTGACAGCCATTTAGTTTTTAAAAAACAGGTGGTCATGTCTTTCATACTTGTCCTCATTCAAGATAGGGGTATTTTTCACTCCACACAGGGGTTAGTTAATTGACTTTAAGTTCTGTTCGAAGTTCTGTCAGCTTATAAAGTAGACATGTTTTACTTTTATTAAAAAAAATCCAATTTGAAACTTTTAAAGACTGACCAAAAAGCTGATGGGTAACAACTGGCAGACTGAAAATGGTGGGACTTGTTTCTAATTCAAAAGGCAAGTACAAGTAAAGTTCTGAGTAACTCTTTGGATCCCAAGGTGAAGTAAATCTACAAATATCCTGCACCTTCTGGCCAATGGACAAGAGCAATGTGCTTGTTTTATAAATTACCGCTTTGGTCAAGGTGGGCAACAAAGTAACTTTCTGGCATATCTACACACATTGCAGTGTGACTATTCCCTAATCGAGAAGTTGTGGGTGTTGCTAAGCCGGTACAAAGCAAACACTTTCTTCCCTCAAGCAGTTTGACTTGCCAGGGTTCAGTCCCTTCATGACATTTTTACTTGGCCTGATTATTTATTGATTTTCACTGACTGTGTGGCAGAGGGGAAAAAAAGAGCCTGTTTTTAGTAAAAGGTCACCCCCCCACCCCCCTTCAAACTGCTACCCCCCATCTCATTTTTTCCATACAAGGACGAGTGTTGGGGCCCAGAGAACAAAAGTCCTTTCTTAGTGCCACATGTACCTCCATCCACCACTGTGTTGGCTGCCATGGCCCTTCAGAGGATCAATTAGCAAGCTAATACTGGGCTAACGCTCCAGATGTACACACCAGGAACTGTTTAGAAGCTGAGCGGAGGCAGAGTGGGGGTAGATGGGCTATTGAGGTTTGGAAACTGAAATAATGAAAGCCATCCAAAGCTAGGACAGGGAGAGCTTATGACTTGTACTCATGTACTGTTTTATTTATTTCTTTTTAAGCAAGTATTCTGTTGCACATACATGCATTACAAACACAACCTCTCTGGCTTTTGAGTTGCAAGTAATTAATTTTTTTTTCCGCTGCAGAAATATAATTAAGTCTGTCTTCTCGTCAAGTTGGGCTCCTCAGCCTTTCACAATACGAGCCCAACACAATGTTTCAATTCCTTTACATGATTTTTATCATGTAAGGTTATTTAGGCAATAGTGAGGAGATTGTAAAGCTACATATTGTGGTTACACCAAGTACTACTTTTCAAAGCATCAAATTGTTAAATTTTAACTAAACTATGACTTCTCCGAAGTTCTGAGTAGAAAAGAAATGGCAGCCTAGAAATGGAGCAGTTCTGCCAAACCAAAGTATAGCAGTGACTTCCACTTAAAAGTATTTTCTTAGACAAAATGAGCAGATTAAATAAAAGAGCTGTTTCTTTTTGTAGAACTTAATCAAAACTGTGATCAGTAATCAAGACCAGTGGTTAAAAGTGGCCATGTCTTTGCACAACAGTCACTTCTTCTGTTTTGTTTGATACAGATGCTTTAGACAGATTCATGCCTCAAACCATCAGATATTCGTGTTCAAATTCAGCTTGTCTTTCACAAGAACGTCTCAAGAAAATGCTTTGTATTCCTGAAATGCATTAAGGCACAGTAGTATTCATTTTTCTTTGCCTCTGTAAACTCTGTAGCATGTAGTTTAATATATATATATATATATATGTATATATTTCAATAACCAAAAAGTACAGTAAACTTTTCTTTTTGAATTTGGTTCCTAGATATAATTCAGTATATATGACCAGAGCTAAAACAAGTGAAATACATTATTAACCTTTTGTTGGTCTTCTAAAACCTGAATTTTTGCTCTCACCACTGAATCCTGTCTTTGTCTTTCTGCAGAAAACGTTTTCCTCGTTTTAATCTCGAATATTTAGAGGATGTTTTTACAGTACAATGCAATTTCAATTGAAATCGTGTGAAATATGTCGGTTTTGTTTACTTTGTATCATCCTACAAAGAAGACAGTCTCATGAGTAGAGCGTCCAAAAAGCATTGCGGACAGCTTTTGAGCTTAAACTGGCAGTTCATAGTTTTGTAACATTAGACTTGTAGTTCTAAGAGAGAAATGGAGTGGATCATTAATGACAGGACTGGTACAAAGATATAATCCGATAAATAACAGCATACAGAACCACCAGGCCACTGTGTCCTCTATGATTTTATGACCAGTAAATAAATGAAAGTCAATGCAGTCCCCATGAGAATAGAAGGTGTGTGTGTGTGTGTGTGTGTGCGCGCGCATGCGTTAGCCTTAATGGTTTTGGCGCAACAAATGTGAATCTGTTCAGAGGTCTCGAACCACTGGGAAGGTCATACAAACTAGAAGTCTGTCTTCACAGTCAAATTGAGACTGGAACCGAGAGTTTTGAGTGCCTCTGTGCAGTATGTTTTACTTCACCTCAAATAGTGACTAAATTACAGCTGTAATTTAATTTAAAAATATATTATTTTTCCTAAAACTCTATTTATGAATGGTTAAAAGTTTGGGTAACACTTTCTGCCCGTGCAGATTTCCGAAGCTTGCTGATATCTGCAGTGTGTGTTTTGTTTCTGTAAACGGAAGTCGATGCTTGTTTCTCCTCTAAATTCTGCAGCGCTTAAGTCAGAGATATGAGAATAGCAGCAGACAAGTAGTCAGTCTTTGTGTGCGCCGGGAACTAGTCTCTGTGAGGGTGGGGTTTCGTTCATGACCTTTCTTTATGTGCGCATGTGTTTGTGTTTCTGTGTTAGTATCTCAGCTCATGTCCAGACCTCCTGTCTCTGGGGAGAATTAGGGTATGGTGGACAAATGCATACTGTTGCACATGGGTACTGTCAATGAAAAAGGTATATTCCATCATTTTTTTTCCTCATCTTCGCTATTGATGGCCTGGCTGTTGCTCCCCTATTGTTTAGGCAATAGTAATTTCAAATTAATCTTTACAATGTTGTACATCACAAGAGGTGGTGGAAAAGTCTCATTTCACAGGTGTTTTTGTTTTGTTTTGTTTTGTTTTTATGCGTGTGCATGGAAAGAGCACACCATGCAAGAATACAACTCTCAAAAATATAAACAAGTAAAAAAGTGTCTCAAAATTTTGTAAATGTTACAGGATCCATAATCACACAGTTTCACTGCCCAAACTGTAAATAAGTACATAATGAAAATTTACTATTTTGTCTTCTCAAACTTAATTTAAGAAGTATAGACTATTGTTACATAGGTCATAAATCATTTTCTTCACTAGCAGTTCATATACTAATGAAATAAAAAAGAAATGTTAAAACATTTACTGACTGTACGCCTACTTTCATACCATTTATACATCTTTACTTTTTTATCCCCTCTTCCCATCCTTTTTCTTTCTTGGCTACCACTCATTTATAACCTACTTAATGTTTTCTTTGCTTTTCTTGCCCTTGTTTCTTTTTCCCCCTCTCCATAAATCAGTGCTATTATCATCAACTTTTTTGATAGAACCACCCACTTTTCACATGCTTAATAAAAATCTTGTTGAAAGCTACAGCGTTTTTCACTCCCACCTTGTTTCTGTGCCCCTCCAACAACCTCCAGCTGGGAGAAGCGAGTGGACCAGCGGGGTAGATTCTACTACGTCGACCACAACACCAGAACCACGACGTGGCAGAGGCCTACGGCCGAGTCTGTGCGCAACTATCAGCAATGGCAAAGCCAGCGCAGCCAGCTGCAGGGTGCCATGCACCAGTTCAGCCAGCGCTTCCTCTACCAGGTACTTCAGGTCTTTGCTGGTTCACATGCAGACTTCACTAATTATTTTAATCTTGCTTAGCTGAAGACAGCAAGGAATTGATACTTATTTGAAACTCCTTCAATATATATGACCCATCACATCGAACTGAGAATTACCGTAAGTCCCGAAGTGGTCGGTGGAGAAATGGGCAGATCTAGTGTTTTGAAACATTTGCAATAATTGTCAAAATAAAATGAATAAATACCTTTTTAATGGATCATTTGAATGAACTGTCTGAAATATAAAAAATTTTAAGCATATAGGCCTCAAATTCTGGATATTTTCCTTGTGAGGAAGCAAAGCTTTTTCCTCAGTGGAATAAACTAAAAGCAGGATTCAAACCAAATATCAATAAGTTATTTTGATAAGGAAGACCGATCAAGACCCACTCAAAGTATCAGGATGGTTTAAGTATCAAAATGAAGATTGCAATGCCAGAAATCTGAAACTGTGCTTTGGTCATTATGATCAAATTTGACTTAATCCTTGGTTTGATATGATGGTCACATGTTACCAATTAGTTCTGTCTTGTTTTATGCCTAAAGTTTAAAATGCTGCTTGATCTGTAGCCTCATTATCTTAACAATCAAAGCTAACATTAATTTACTGAGTGATCAGTTGGATACAATGTCATGTTTATAAATGTAAAAATGTAGCAAATTTTCTAACGCATAACATAGAAAATATTTCTGTTGAGGTCATTTTTAAATGTACTGTAGCTTGGCTGCCAGATACCTCTTGAACATTCGAACATGCAAAAAATGGGGTTAGGGCTAAGAAAGAAAGGGGAAGGTTTAAATTAGGATTCACCTATAGGGATATTGTTTCCTTCAACATCTTTACAGCATACCTAGGGTGGAATCACTAAGTTAATTCAAGCATAGACAATGGAGGAAAAAAAACACTTCCTATAAGAAACATAGCTTGTATTCAGAGTTGATGGCAAAGACATTTCAGGTAAAGTATTGAACTTTTTTTTATTTGAACTACAGTAGTTTGAATTGAAACATGGAAACTAAATAACAGCAACGTGTGACAGTTTGCATCAGTGAGCAGCGTTTTCAGATTATTCAGCACTAAATGTAAAGGTTTATCAGAGGTTGTTGGCTTTGTTCATTGTGATTTTTCACTGGAGTCAGTTGAGGTTTGTGTGACTCTTGTAGTTGCTTTTTTTCAGTTAAGCTGCCAAGGTCAGACTGCAGCCAGATTAAAACAAAGCTTTTTCAAGGACCATTAGTAAAAACCAGTCTTAAAACTTATACAGGCTTCAATAAAATTACCCCACCCTGCTCTTTATGGCTAGTGATTTAGTTTTTATTAAATTTGTGTGTCTATGTCTTTGTTCTGTCTTTCCTTCATTTCAAGGCTGTTTTTGTGTGCATTCGAGTATAAAGTTATTTGGTTTGTCCTTTACAGAATGCATGTCCCTTGGTCTATTGTTTAACCCCATCCATTCACTCTCTTGTTTTAATCTTTTACTTTTCAATAGAACATAGAAAATATTTAAATTCTCTGCCTCATTTTTATGTGTACAGTGCACCCCAACACTGTCTTTAAAGAGCGATTGTTTGAAAAATGTGCATTAATTGAAGAAGCTAAAATGTTTATCATTCATGTTTTTCAGAACAAAGATATTTAGCTGAAATTACTCTGACTTCTTTCTTTCCTTTTCCCTCGTTTCCTCTCTCCTTCGGCATGTGTATACATGTGTACATGTTTTTGTTACCTGGTGGGGACATTTTTTGATCATTGTCCCGGTACACATGGCCTTGTGAGGACCCATTGTGCCTTATTGGGGCAAAAGCTCGATGCCCATAGAGGGAAATACCATGGTCAGGGGTTTGGTTTAGGACTAGGTTGTGAATTGAGTTTAGGTTAGGATTAGAGTCGGGTATCTACCTGTGAGGTTAGGTGTAGAGTAAGAGGTCAGGAAGAAAGATGTAGAAATTAATGGAAGTCAATGCAAAGTCCCCATAAAGTTAGCTGTACTAGACCATGCGTGCGTGTGTGTGTTTGTATGAGAAAAAAGCCAAGAAGCAGGTCTTGTTTGTACACTGCTCTGTCTTGGAATGTCCACATTGCTGATAGTGGTGACTATTTATGGCCCCAGTGTGTGTGAACACAAAAACAACACACAGAAGGGCTCATAACTATTCTGTGAACACAACAGGATGTTTGAGTGCCTCACTGACACTTTTAAAATCTTTCTTCCCAAACACTCAAAGGACTTTGTGGGTGAAGTTGTGATGGTCAAAGATTGTAAAGTTTAATATCTACGGCTGTATAATAATTAACTTTACTATACAGTGCATGCACTCAGTTATTTTTTTTTTGTGGTTATGTTGATGCCAGCACCTAGGTGTTTGACTTCATTTGTTCACAGAGTTGTAATGTTGAGGACAGGTGTGACATTTCTATTGTAAAGCACATGACTGCCAAAGAAGGCCAGGGTGTGTGTTCCTAAATGAAAATGCAGTCATGTCCAAAGTCTTGAGTTAGGCTTCATTTTCTTAGTTTGCTTCCAAGTAGGCAAACCTTTTTTATATCTCAAAGTCGTCTGTATGGATAGTTCCCTAAGCTTTCTGTAGTTCTTTTAAGTCTTTTGTTAGTAATTTGGCAGCATTTTCACTCTTTTCCTGTTCAGCTTCTGACCATTTGAAAATTAATACTCATGCTCAACACTCAATTTAATCCGGAACCATACCAATTTCTTGTACAAGTGGATTAGCTATCTTTAAGTAAAAATACAAATTTAGTATGTCTCAGTTTCAGATATGAAATTATTTTATCTCTTATGTTTTTACTTTTCGTGATTTTCTTTGACTAAGCACCTTAATGTGAAACTAATTATGGCATTAACCGTGAAAACATTGACCAGTGTAGATGTAGTTTTACAGAGATAGGGGTCCAAATGTGTGTTTGCAGAGTAATTGCAGCTTGTTAGAAGGGCAGACTTAAAGTCATTAACTGCCGTTTTCATCTTTCGTTCATTTCCTCCCCCTCTGCTAGTTTTCTCTTCCTTGTGCACTTTCCTTTAACCCTTTCTCATCGTTTCGTTGCCTCTTTAGAATCCCTTCAAATTCCACTTTCTGTTTCCTCTTCTGTATTTGTTTTATTCAGGCTCATATCAGACATCCTCCTTTTCTATTTTATTTTATTATGTGACTTCCACCCTTGATTTGCTGCTGTTACATCTGTCTTTCACACTCACTTGAACCCCAGTTTCCTACTCCCTCACCTCCTCCTCTCCTCCAATTATGACCTTCAGTCTATTTCTGCAAGAACAAGCGGTCCTTAACAGCAGCACCTGAATCAACCCTGTGTTTTATCACTCACAGAAAACACACGTCCACACTGCCTGCATGTACACGACTTGTCAGCTCTCACATTTCCATAAATGACATTGATTCCATGAAAGGACAATGAACAATATGTCTTAAAACTGTGCAGATTCTGGTCTTTTTTAACACTGTCCTCTCTATACTTTGGGAGTATTTTATGTGGAACATATTGTAAATTACCAGTTGTGTAAAAACAGTTTTCAGAATTGCAAGGTTTTCAAAAAACAAACAAAAAAAACAAAAAATTCACTTATAGAAGCTTTCAAAAATAAAAAAAATTTTATTTTAGAAAAGATCTGTATTGTTAGCTGAAAAAGTAATAGATGCGGCTGTGCTTTTGTGCGCTTTACAAAAAACGCCTCAATAAATATTTGTAAACTGTAAAACCAAAATATGCTAGGGCACAAACTGCGTCGTTTCTCTGTGTCAGAATATATGATTGCAAAACAGAAATACAGTGCACTGTTTTTACTTTTGTATAATTTTAAAAGTAAACTGGAATCTATAAACACAAAAATTCTTAGATCAAATCTGTTTTGTTTTACAACTTCCCTGTTAGCATTGGTTTCTCGTTTTAGTCAGAAACTCTCAGATGAGCAGGCTTTTTGTTTCTTGCACAATATAAATTTTGTTCTTGCTTGCAGAGTCCTGCTTTATTCAGATTTAGTGAAAAAATTATCTTTGCAACATAATTTTTTATCGTTAACTTAAGGGTCTAGCTAAAAATCTCAGCTTTTAATCTTTGATGTCTTAACTCTTTATGAAGTATTCTTTCCAGAATTCATAACACCCAACATTTACTTCACACATTTATGCCAACACGCTGCTTTTCCCTTGCTTCCTCTCCCTCCCTTGTTTTCTCAGTCTCCTTTTTTTCCCTCCAGCCCTGGCTCTGTCTGGAAGCTACAGAGGAGCTGAATGGTCAGAGCCAAGATGAAGTCATCATGTCTTTATATCATTATATTCTCCTTTTACCTTTTTTAGTCACAGAAAGCCCATACGGGTGGGGCATAGATTGGCTGTCGATGGGAGAAACATACACACACACCCTTTAACCCTATTTTGTGCCCACTCTGGCTCCTCTGCAGCCCGGTCCTTTCCATCGCGACACCCTCAGATTTTCCATGACAGAGCTTCTCAAAAAGCGGAGAAGTGGCAAAACCTAGACAAACAACACATTTGGTAGTTGGCAGGCATTTAATAATTGTCCTGATAAATTTTAAAATAAGGACACATTAAGCACTGATATGGGAAAATTATTGTGAAGATTTGGTATCTTCCTTTATAAATGTTTTTTGGCAAGTATGACATTGCAGTAAGTACCTTTTTTAAATTCAACATGTCACAGAAAGCCCTTTGAAAATACATCAGATTTTATTTGGGAAAATGATTAACTGTGCCAAAGCCAGAACTGTCAAAATTACAGTTTCAGATTTTTTTTTTTTTGGGACAAATTTCTGCATAATTATTCATTTCACACAAACAGAGGGTTGTGCCTGCATTCTGCTTGGTGGCAACGTTTATGATGCAGAATTTTCTTATGACCAGTGCTTTAAAAAACTTCATTTAGCATGAAAGCTCACCATTACCATTTAATTCCCAACAAGCATCTTTTGAGCTACTTTTCCACTCTTGCTAATATATTCATGCATGTTGGTGTGTATTCACACTGACTGACTGTTTGCCACGAACAAACTTTCCACACTGTAGCACACACACATTTTGTGTGTGTGTGTGTGTGTGTGCAGGCTGAGTAAACCCCACAGCAGTTTCCAGGCCCAGGATGAATAAAGGTGCCTTTTGTGAGAATTTGGGTGGGTGGGGCTGGAGAGGAGGTGGGGTGTCCAGTCTGGAACAGGCATGAATGTTCTCTCAGTTCCTTCAGACATCACACTTCCCTGCCTAGTTTCACAGCAGCTCTAGAGAAAGGAGGAGGTGGAAGAGGACCTGAGCTTGGGGTTGGGAGGGGTGCCTCCGTGGTGGTGGTGGTGGTAGGTGGAAGAGAAGGCGGCGGCAGTGGAGGGGTGTATGTGAGGTGTTGAGCGGGAAGCTGAGGGGTGGGGGTGGGGCTTGCATCCAGCCAGTGAGCTCATTGGAACAGCTTTGTTGTTTTATCCTCCTACCGAGCGTGTCGTTTTTGGAAGCATTCAAGCCGCCGGCCGGCCAGCTCGCACAGTCGCCCCTTGCTGCTGCTACAGAGAGGAGCCACCCCCCTCCCACCACCACCTCCTCCTGCCTTTCTCACACTCCAACCTGGGCCTCGCGTCGTAGGGAGGTGAAAAGAAGACTTGAGCTCACACTTTGGAAAGGTGTTAATTAGTAGGTTCATCCTAATCTTTCCTAACATATCTTTTAAACCTTATTCGCTGAAAATTTATCACAAAAGCAGCAGCGAGAAACCCAGGCCTTCCGACAGAAGAAGTTAACTCTGTGCAGTGAAACGAGGACAAACGCTGAGGAAAAAGCATGGAAAAAAGTGAGAGAAAGGTACACTGATTAGGTTTGTCTCTCTCTGTTTCTCCCTCAGCCGTCAGGCGCTCCGGTGGAAAATGACCCACTGGGCCCGCTGCCTCCTGGATGGGGTAAGTTTGCCTAAAACACTTTGTGCAAATGCTCCTAAACCTTCTCTCTGCAGAAATGTTCTTTATAATTGGGATAGTTTTTCATCCACCTTCATTCTAATATCTTTTCATTTTAAAAGCTTGCACACTCAAGCTGTCTGTTGTTTTTTTAGCAACTCTTGTCAGTAACCAACAGTGAGGCTTGTATTTGGATTAAGTTGTTTAAAATGTGCTTTTATATCTGCAATTAGCTTCGAGACTGAGGTTTGTGTAAAGTGTTGCAGAATTACAAAGCTTGCAGCCTTTTCTCTTTGATTTTGACCCTTTCCCAAACAACAAAAACAATGTGGTTTGTCTCATTTCCCTGACACTCTTCCTTCCTGTCTGCTGTCAACAAATCAGTCTTTAATTGACTTATTTATGTCTCTACTTGACTGATTCAGATTTTCATTCTGTTAAAGAAAATCTGATTGAAATCTCTCTTGGTTTCTGTTTGTTACTCCTTATTTATCACTGTAAGAACTCCCTTTACTGTAAAGTCCACAAATTACAGGGCCTGCATTACTGATGGGACATCTCATCATTCAACATCTTCCCAAATGAGTAATGTAATCAGATCCATACAGAGTAATGTCACACACATTCATTCATAAACGCTCCACTTACATTTTCACAAACTTTATCCCCACAGCCTTGTTCTCTCCAGAAACCTTCACCGTCTACTACCCATGATGCCTTTTCAACATGTTGCGGTACCTCAAAGAAGAAAACCTCAATTATATCATTGGCTCAGATTTACTTCTCTGGCACACTCTTTTTTTTCTTCTTCTTCTTCTTCGTCTTTTTCTGCGGTCATTTCCCTCCTCTTTTTTAAGGTTTGGATTCAAAAAGAGAAAGATGGGAGAAAAGATAGAAAGATTAAGAAAAAAAATTGGGTTTCAAGCTGGATGGTAAAGAGGGGGTTGGAAAGAGTATAGCTAGTGAGGATTGCAATGTGAGCACTACTGTTTCTGGGCCCTCCACACACTCCTGGTAATGAGAAAAAGATGTCAGAGAGATGGAGGGAGGAGGATGGGGCACCAGCAAACCTTTCATGAAACTTAATGGACTACTGCTTTCACATAAACAAAAAAAAATACACACTCTTAAACTATATTTTCTCTGTTAAAAATTAAACTTTAAGCTATTAATGTTATGACCATTTCATCAAATTACTGTAGTTACGCTCAAAGGATTTACCCCCATTGAGGTATTTGTTCAGTCAACAGTGAAATGCCACACAAACACGCTGGTTATGTCTAGTGATTGTGACATTTTAGTCTCTCTTCATCCAAAAAACAATACTCAGGTGATCCCTCTGATTTCTGCCTGTTGATTGAATCTTTTTTTTTAACATCTTTGTGTTCGCAGAGAAACGTCAGGACAACGGCAGAGTGTACTTTGTCAACCACAACACACGGACAACACAATGGGACGACCCTCGGACCCAAGGGTGAGGCTGCGAGCAAGAAAAGTGTGCTTGTTCGTGTGTGTGTCAGAGAGAGATCAGTGCCCACCTGCTTGTTTTGTGATACATTGCTTTTAGTGTTTGCTCTTCTGATGATAATCAGAAAAGAGATGGTCATCTACATTATGATTAAAGACATATGTTAAAGTGATATCCCCTGAACTGAATTATATTTCAAAAGACGAACATTTATGAAATTCCAACACATCCCAGGCAAATTTAAAACATGGCAACAACCGAATGAACTTATGAAGCCTTTGTGAACTAAAGTTTGATGTAACCTTCATTTTGATCACATTTTCTTTTTTTGGCATTTAAAGACATTCAGTTTTTGTTTTATTTGATTTTGTTTTACAAGCAACAGATGTTTAATTTGCAGTTGTTCTTAAGGTCAGGCTTCTTGGCCTCGAGGCTTTTTCACCTTAAAAACAATTTGATCACAGAAAATCATTACGTTGGCAAAAATTTCACATGTCCACTCCTCTTTGTCATTTCAGTCCTATGTTTCTTTTAAAGCAGCTATTTAGCTCCATGACTCCATATTTAAACATAATGCACAATTTAGACACAGTAGATTATTTTTTGACAACATAAACGTCGCTGTGACTCTCTCCAATGAAGGATGGATTTTTTTGTCTCCAGCTTATAAAATTAGTCTTAAAATCTTAACATTGGATCTAAATGTGGCATTCAGCACACAGAGTTTCAACTCCGCAGGTTGGCGAGGGACGCATGTTAGCTTTATTCCACCGAACGGGGCACCTCCGATCGGGACCGTGCTCATTGCCCCTCTCCCTGTTGCAGGATGATCAAGGAGCACCCCCTGCCCCCTGGCTGGGAGATGAAGTACACCGCAGAAGGAGTCCGATATTTTGTGGACCACAACTCTCGAACCACCACCTTTAAAGACCCAAGACCTGGGTTTGAGTCAGGGTAACTATTCTCTCTCAGGCCTTCCTGTAAATCCTCCTGAAATAAATGGATGTCACAGACTGAGGCAGATTTCCAACAAAGCTATTCAATCAAATTATAGATTTAGTTTGTGTCTTACTACTTGAACAGAATTAGTTTACACAACTCTCTTGTTTGCATAAACCCTAAAATAATTCTCAAAAAGAGAAAAGAAATGTTCCCTAATCTGAGTGACATAAACGTTTTTGTTTTGACATTTTTTTAAGTTCAGGTTCACTGCCTTTCATATTTTTTTTCCTGTGTATAGCTACTGCTTTTGTCAAATTGAATCAACTTTAGCATCACAAATGTTTTCTTAAAAACATTTTATCATAGCAACATGTTCATTTAAACGCACACTCACATATGTGCACACAAAGACTGCTCTTCTCCTCAGCATGTGGATGTTTGCTTTGCCTGGAAGTCTCAAATCTCACTGCAGCAGTCAGGATAATGTGCAGATGTGCTCCAGCAGATCCACTGCAGACGGCTCTGGCATGTGTGTGGGTGTTTGTGCTTTTCTGTGTTTGGCACCAAATGTATATTTGCTTGTGTGGTTGCCACTGTGTACTTCATTTGCGGAGATGTATCTGCTTTTCTGTGATATGTGCTCGTATTTTTAGGCCAGTGGCCGTAGAGTGCTCCTGAAAGAGTCTTCTCTGTTTTATACTCGGAGTCTTGCAGCGGTGTGTGTTTCTGTGGACCAGGCTCTGCCACTGCGGTCTCCATTTCCTAACCCAAACCAAAATGTGCCTGGCAGCTCTGCAAGCACAAACCCAACACTTTTCTTCTCCTCTTCTTCTCCCATCATTTAAATCTTTTTCTTACTTTCTTTCATTTTGCATCTCAGACTTTCTGTTTTCTGCTGACAAAGCACGTGTTCGGTCCGTGCAAAATGTTGGTGGAGCTTATACTAACACAGCTGCCGCCTCAAGCTCACCTTTGTCTTTAAGACCCAGACAAACTAAATCAGAGCCTAATGATTGGTGTGAAATTAACTTTGCAGGGACTTTCTGTCTGAACCGTCAGGGATTCTGAGTAGAGATGATCATATTTCTGCTGGTTTTAGACTTTTCTTGTAGATTCTGTGGAAATGACCACATTTCTTTTTGCGTGTATCTGTATATATATGTGTGTGTGTACAGGTCACGGCAGGGGGGTTCACCGGGCGCATATGACCGCAGCTTCAGGTGGAAATACCACCAGTTCCGTTTCTTGTGTCATGTAAGTGTTGTTGCATGTTCATTGTGATGAGAAGTAAAGTTAAAGAACACTTGGAGTTGTCACAGTTTATACCGTCTGATACCATTCCAGAGATTGTAAATTGTATGTTAATAATGATTTAAAGACCTAATTTCTTTCTTTCTTGACCATTAACATCCTGATTCTTTCTTGTCTCTATGCAGTCCAATGCCTTGCCAAGCCACGTGAAGATCTCCGTGTCCAGACAAACGTTGTTTGAAGATTCGTTTCAGCAGGTCAGACTGAAACCGACAGCTCTGCATTTAACACTCTGAAAAACACCCGTTGTCCGTTTTTTTCCCCTTCAGGATCAGTGATGAAAATTTTCTAAATCACAGAAAAATATTTTATCTGGGCAATAACAATTTATTTTTTCATTTTGACTTGATAACTGCACTAAAAGAACATGGAATTGTTTTTCAAATTGTACAACATAACAGTGTAAATGCTCGTCGTTTTCTGTGAAGTGTTAATGTGGATTATAAATTTGTAATCAGATCATGAATGTAAAGCCGTACGATCTTCGGCGCCGACTCTACATCATCATGAGAGGAGAGGAAGGGCTGGACTACGGTGGCATTGCCAGGTGAGTTATAATAAAGCAAAGACCTCAGCTTCATTTTTTCCCCCACCATTTTATATCTGTCTGCTTTTCGGGACTTGTTTGACCTGTTTATCCCTTTTTAAAAGCTTGTGATGTTAATGTCAGTGAAGGTTTTTTTTATTTTTCTGTTCCTGCTGCTTCTCGATCTTTCCACCAACTTTTTTCTGGACGCATGATTCATTATTAATATAAAAGATTGTTGTTGAGTTGTTGAGAAGATAAGGGTAAATAGTATTATACTGTAATGTTACTTAATGTTGTTACTATAATGTTATACTGTAAACCATTGCAGTTTTATTGTATTAATATTCTTTTAGACCGGAGTGTAATAGGTTGAAGCAAAATGTTAGTTTAAGTCTAAAGTCAGATAAATCCACATTTGTGAAAAATAAACCTACCAAATTAAAGCTAATCTCAGATATATTTTTCCTTGTTTTTATAATGTTATTTGAGCCTTAAATGAAGAGCATGTTGACTAAACAAACTAGTTTAAAACAGTATTTTTTTCTTCATTCAGCAGTTCTATACATTTTTCTACTGGCTGTCAATGTTCATCAAATCTTTAGTCTTAAATTACTTTTATTTTTTCCTAATTTAATCATTTTATATATTAGTTAAGAAACTGAGGTATACTATTTGTCTGCTAAAAAAAAAGTTCAGCTTAATGTTGGAATTCTCAGTTTGACCTGATGGTGGCAGAGTTGGCATTAAACTCAGACACAATAAATATTTTTAAATAAATACTTTTTTTAATGACACTGGAGGATTTTTATGACATTACTGCAGATCAAATTGTATCTGAGACAATCCAGAGTTAATGTGTGTTTTGATTAAAAAATTGTAATAGTTTTTAACTGAATCAAATCGGAAAAGTTGAGGTAAAAGCTAACGAATCTGATTATTCCTTCAGCTGCCTTCTGCACTGAGTGACATGTTTTCAGGGCAACGTTTTTAGTTGGAAAGCCAGAGTGTTTTGATAACTCTTTTAGCTGCATTGGCAATATCAGTAAAAAGGAATGGAGCTACAAATTGTAGTTTAGTAAAACATTTACATTTCCTGCTTAAGTGAAGCATGAATGCTGAGAAATTAATTCACTGAAATTTGTTGAAAAGCCAGAAACTCATTTATTAGTGAAAAAGCATAACAGGAACTAAAGTTAGCAAAATAGTAAGTAAAAGCAAAAGTGAGCAAAACCACAGTTAAAACTTAAACTAACAAAACAATAGTTACAAGCTGAATCTAACTGAATCAGAGCAAAAAAAAAAGTGGCACAAAAAGTCAAAAATAAAGCTAATATTCTGACATGTCTTTCAGTAGAAACAATGTTTTGAAGATGTTAAAGAAATCTCATTTTTATGGTGAATTTATTTTGTTAACAAACAGAATATTTAGAAAAGAATTAAGTTACAAAACCCAACAGGCATAGCCTACTATTCCCAATCGAGCTGAATGTTAAAATAGCACAAAGTGTGCAAAATTAGCTTGATTTTAAAACAGGTAATAAAGAAGTCATACATATATGAAAGCTGACTCTTCATTCACACAGATGTAGGCTTATGATTTTAAAATTTAAACAGTTTCTTTGTGACAGATGCATATTTGCTTTATTGTTACCATAAATTTCCACTCTGAATATGTTTGAAATTTAAATATTTTATCTGGTTTATTTATGACAGCTGCAGATGTTTGTTATAGTTTTCGTTTATTAGGTTTATTTATTTTGTATTTTTTCAATTTTCATGTTGTTCAACTCATTAAACGCATCATCCTCCAGTATTTCTGTCCTCCTCCCCCATCACATGTATCCATCCTGCCCCTGCGTCTGCTGTCCTTCGGGTCTTCCTCACTGTTTCTGTTGGTATTTTATTTTTTTCTGTTTGGTTTCACATTGTGTCTCTGTCTCCGATGTCACGTCAGTGGTTTTACCCTATGGTAGGTGACATCATGCTGTTCTACCACAGGGTAGAACCACGGACGGGATGTTGGGAGGTGTCTGCGTCCGTCTCACCGTCCGTCCGTCAGTCCATATACTCTCCCCACCTGGTACACGTGAATGGGTGGGCGGGGCTCCTGGGAGTGCTTGGTGCTGCAGCTGGTGAAGGGTCTTCATTCACTCTAACATGCATCCCTCCACTCGTGCCTTTTTTTATCTACCATATTTTATTTGTGTTCTGTTTCCTGTGATTCATGGATGAACTTTATGTTTTCCTAATTAATCTGGTAAAATCTCCATTTGTAAATTCCAAACAAAATTTGTTGTTGCGTTGAAAACTTAAGGTTTAGGTTTAAAAAGCAGATTAATTCTGTTTTCGTGATGAGTTCAGTTTAAAATCTGATGACTTTGAGGCTGTAATTTCTGCCTTTATTGCAGCACTTTGGTGTCTGGAAGTTGATGAAAAAGCAGCAGTTCTACTTTTGACAGAAAAGTAACAGAATGATCATATCCCACATCTACCTACCACACCTCTTCTCATCCATTTCAAAAATGTTATCACTTGTTTTTAAGAGTCTTAATGGTAGAGCTCCAGTTTACTTTTCTAAACGTTTGCTCTAATAAATTACTTTTAAACATTTCTTTGTGAAAGAAAAAAAGGAGATGATAGAGTCCCTAAGATCTGCCCAGTTGATTCAAATCACTGCTTAAAATATAATTATTTTTTGACTTTAAAAATACGACAAATTTGTAGTTAATACATTTAAATTCCTCATTTTTTTGTAATGCTCGGGTTCACTGTGATTGTTTTCTTCTATTGGTTTAAATGTGATGCTGTTATTTTGTCAGTGTTTGTAAAAATTCTGCTTTTTCTTTAAATTCTGCACTAAATGCGTTTCGGTTCTGCTTCCCTTGACTGCTCGGCTCTGCTCACATCAATTAAACTGAATCTTTGTTTTCTTTAGCAGTCTAAAATTTTTTTAAAATGACACCTTTTTGTCACACAGTAATATGTTGAGTTCTACAGATTTCACCGTGCTGTAATACTCTGTCCTGTCGATCTTCAGGGAGTGGTTCTTCCTGCTGTCCCACGAAGTCTTGAACCCCATGTATTGCTTGTTCGAATACGCCGGGAAAAACAATTACTGTCTGCAGATAAACCCCGCCTCCTCTATCAACCCCGACCACCTCACCTACTTCCGCTTCATTGGTCGCTTCATCGCAATGGTAAGCTTCATTTTAGAATAGTTTATTTAAAATAAAGCAACACCTTCAAACTTTATTGCTATTTCTTAATAATTACTTGTACATCAGCACAAAACTAATTGCACCAACAACAAAAAAATCTTAAATCTCAATATTTCTTTTTTGTTGTTATTGGTAATGTTTTTTTTTTTTCTTTTTTGAATTAGAATCTTTTTGTTTGTTTGCTTCAGACAAACAGTTTAGTCACTTTATGTTTACCATACCAACTTTATTTATTAAAGCACTTTATATACCCACAGGACCAAAGTGCCATACACAATCATGAAATATAATTATAAAATAGAAAAAAGAAAAATACTGAAATAATTAAAATGCAAACAGAATACATCAAAGTCAAACATCTCGGATTGTGCTGAAAGCCAAAGAAAAAAAGATGGGTCTTAAGAAGGGATTTAAAAACATCAAGTGAAGAGGCCAGAAAAAGAACGGTCTCCTCTGAGCTTGTGCTTTGTCCTTGGCAGCCCCAGTAGCAACTGGTGACCTAATGGAACGGCAGAGTGTGTAAGGATGTAACAGCTCAGACAGATAGGGAGGGGCAAGGCCATTAAGAGCTTTAAAAGCAAATAAAAGGATTTTAAAATGAATCCTAAAATGTACTGGCAACCGGTGTAAGGAAGCTAAAATAAGGGAAATATGGTCAAATTTTCATGTACTTGTTAGAAGACGTGCAGCAGCATTTTGTACCCTCTGAAGATGGGAAATGTATAAATCACCGACTCCTATATTTAACATGTACAGTATGAGCTAAATGTCCTTCTCCAGGATCCACTCCAAATAATTGTTGGTCACAAACTATCAACTGCTCTCTCACCCACACCATGACCTCACTGCTGCACCGAGCCTACACCCATCACTGCTGCCTAAGTTTAGGCCTGGAATTTCAGCAGTTTGCTCACTTGTCTTTTAAAGACACTTTTCTCCACCAAGCTGTTTTATTTTGTACTCACCCTTAACTCTCCACAGCCTGAAATACGTTAGCTGTGAGACTCCTGGTCAGTCGGGTCAGAACGAACTGTGACTCAGTCAGTTCGTGGACGTCTGTGTTGTTGTTGGCTCCTCGCAGCTCTTAACTTTTTGGGAGTTTTTCAACATTAAACAGCTTCATCTGACTGACTGTGAACAAACACACACCCAAAAGGGATTATTACTTTCTTTAGCTTCCCACGCTTGTGTCCACATCCTAGTTTAAGTGACTCAATATTTTCTTTTACCTTAAAAAATAAGACAAGACAGTCACCAGGATGTCATATGGAGTGCAGTACAAAGCAGCGGTTGTTGCATGAGAAAAAAACACTGCTGTCATTTTTCAGGAAAGTGGAGGCAGTGAATCTTAAAATAATGGAGCTGTTAAAACATGTTAAATGCTGGAATGAGCACTGAATAATCTCCCTGTGAATCATCAGCACAAACATTGAATGCCTGAGTTAAAAATGTTTTCACTTGTTAAAGAAAACTGACCTGAACTGAATGTCAACAGAGGCCATAAACGCCACTAAAATATCCCAGCTGGAGGCTGAAGAAATTATCTCTGCTTTATTACATACTTTAACGCCAACCTGGCACATCATCAGCTTCACCTTCTGAGTCTGTGTTTATCTTTTTAAGGAATGTGAGCAGATACTTCCAGGAAGTGTTCCTTGTAGGAGTTTTGAATGAAACCTGTTCTCTCTGCAGGCTCTGTACCACGGAAAGTTCATCGACACCGGCTTCACGCTGCCGTTTTACAAGCGAATGTTGGACAAGAAGCCGACTCTCAAAGATCTAGAGTCTATAGACCCGGAGTTTTACAATTCCATCATGTGGGTCAAGTAAGTAATGAACCACGAGGAATGCAGGATCTTTTATTGTGTTGTTTTATACTCACAAAAGTAACTGACACTTAATTTAGAAGTTCAATTGCAATTCAAATGCTTTCTGAGCAAAGATGTCTGTAGGTTTTAAGGTTTAAGGTTTTGAAAATATTTCATTCAGTTCATTTTGAAGTCTTGTCTCAAAGCTTGGGTTGGTAATTTTGGAGAGCTAGCAAGATTTGAAAGGGACAGCTTCTCTAAGCGCCACCCCTCCTCTCCCTCTCGTTCAAAGCCACGCCCCCACCCCCCCCACCCCACCCCATCCCTGCCATTTGGTCCAAATGGGGAAAAAAACAAACTAATAGTTACCTGTCCAACAGACCCTTCTGATGCTTAAATTGTCTCCATCGCTCAAAGATTTGAATATTTCTGGCATTGGTGAAACATGAAACTATAGCTTTAAGGCTGCTGTAAAAGAAGATTGTATGCTTTTACAGCTGAAATTCTGCTCTAAACTAAAAAGTAATGTTTTTCTGGTAACTTCTTATCTAAAAGCTGATCCATCTCTTTTTTTTTGTCGTGATCCTTTGAGTCCAGATGACATGAACTTAGCTCTGTTGAAATTGCTTTAAAATGTCAGAAGTTATTTTAATGACAAATAACCTTTGTTGAGCTTTAACTTTTTTAGTTTTACACAATTTTTAGTACAGTTTGTGTTAAAGATTACATGGAAAGTAACGCTTAAAAGTTTGTAAATTCACTAAAATAAAATCCCGCATTTTCTCAGTCCTTATGAAGTCATCTGATCTGTATCATAAATGCAAACCTCTTGGTTAAAATAAGTATTCTTCTTGCATTTAATATATAAAGGATAACTTTGCTGGCATTTACTCACTTCTGATGAGTTCCAGATGACTTGATGTCTGACAAGAAGTGTGTGCAGTTTTTGGAACTAAAACGTCTTTATTTGTATGTCCAGAGAGAACAACCTTGAAGAGTGTGGAGTGGAGCTGTACTTTGCTCAAGACATGGAGATCCTCGGAAAGGTTTCCACTCACCAGCTGAAGGATGACGGAGAGAACGAGCTGGTCACAGAGGAAAACAAGGAGGAGTATATCAGGTGAGTTGGCAGAAGCTGTTGGAGCTGGGAGCAGACGTGAAGGAAGATCAAACTTTCTGAGTGAGCTGATGTTTCCTGCTGCAGCTTGCTGACGGACTGGAGGTTCACCCGAGGGGTGGAGGAGCAGACCAAAGCTTTCCTGGATGGCTTCAACGAGGTGGTTCCTCTGGAGTGGCTTCGCTACTTTGATGAGAAGGAGTTGGAGGTGAGAATGACTAGAAAACTCAAAGCAGGGCCTCATGTTTCACAAGTATTTAAAAATATTTCATTTCTAAACAGTGTTGTACATTTCTGAATAAACAATTGGTTTCGTCATTCTGATGGATGACGTTTACTTGGCCCAAGCTTTTAACCAAGCTCTGAAAGAAAATATAAAGCGGTACAATGAAATCCAGAACTTTTTAAGTACTTGTGAAAAGGAAGATACATGAACTTCTGATGAAAATAATCTGTAAAATTCGAACTATACATGTTGCATCTTTGTTTTCTGTGTCGCAGCTGATGCTTTGTGGGATGCAGGAGATCGATCTGGCCGACTGGCAGAAAAACACCATCTATAGACATTACACCAAGAACAGCAAACAGATCCACTGGTTCTGGCAGGTACAGACCCACTGAACACACATACAGATTATTATAAAAAATATGAAAAAAATGTCTTTGTTGTAAGGTATTAGATCAGGGTCCTGAACGAGGCATGGTTTGATTGATCAGGAGGTTGTTTTCAGTGAAACTTTAATTTCCTTTATTGACACTACAATGTGTTTAATGCTGCACATCATTAGAACAACAATAAACATGGACGTTTTTTGTGTGTTCTAAAAAATATACTTACAATTTAAAGACTTGTTAACAAAGACAAAGATTTGTCCATGTTGATGAAAAAACTACAGGAGAGAGAAAAAACAAGGATCATCACAAACAAATAATTTCAGCTTTATGATAAAATAGTTGGCAGCTTTGTGTTGAAAATGCCTCTGATGCTTTATGTATGTGGCAGTTATATTGCGATGCTTAATTATTGTATCTTTATCTAATTTTGTTTTATATAATTATTGCATTTTTGATTGGACATTTGATACAGCTCCCCGATTCTGTTGAACCTGCACAAATCCAGAGTCAGAAACCCTCAAAGCTGTTTACAGCTCCCCCACCACCACCACCACCACCCGGTCTCAGCCTCAGATGATTTGGATCTGTTTAGGGAGATTTTATGTACATCTTAAAAGGAGATCTGCTAAAAACTTATGTTTGTTGGAGTGACTTTTTTTTTTGCTTCTGCAGGTTGTGAAAGAGATGGACAACGAGAAGAGAATCCGTCTTCTGCAGTTTGTAACAGGAACCTGTCGGCTGCCGGTCGGAGGCTTCGCTGAACTCATAGGTACACAACACTCCGTGTGTTCACATCTGAATTATATGATTTCACTTCATATCCATCAAAATGTGACACAAGACACACATTTGTTATGATTTTTCTTTTTAAGAGCCTGAAATCACTTTACTGAAGGTGTATGCTTTGATTTGAATTGCTTTATTTGAAATTTAGAAAGAACAATTTAAAAGATTTATTCTGATTTGTGATGACTTTTTATTCACTCCTGCAGGAAGTAACGGTCCTCAGAAGTTCTGCATCGACAAAGTTGGGAAGGAAACTTGGCTTCCAAGAAGTCACACATGGTGAGACGTCGTCCCTTCTTTGTTTGTAAATATTACATTTTTAAAAATTACAATAAAATTCTAAAGAGGACAAGTATGTTTCAGTTTATCTGTTTGTGCATTTATTTAAATGAGTTGTGTAAAAATGTTGGATTTAAGTATCTGTAAAATTGTCTAAGTTAGAGCCATGTCTAGTTTCTTGTGGTAAATTTTGTTCTCTGCAAGCCCACCATCTGTCATTATGGGGTTTTTTATATTAAAGTGCAAAGAAGAGTAATAATTTTTTATTAAAGGTATTAAGTTGCAGAAGTGGTGGCAAGAAAAACTCATTCCCGCTGATATTATTACAAAAATCACTCGAATGAATACGAATAATTTTTCTCCTGCCTGTTTGTCTTCTCTTTTTAGCTTCAATCGTCTGGATCTGCCACCCTACAGAAGTCTGGAGCAGCTTCGAGAGAAGCTCCTATTCGCCATCGAGGAGACGGAGGGATTTGGGCAGGAGTGATGCATCGAACAAAAATAAAAGTGCAAAATAACTTCTGTTAATTCAACAAGATTTTACTTCTTGATTTGATTTTGTTGTTTTTGTTGTTTTTGTTTTTTTTAAAGCCCTGACCTGCAGCAGGATCATCTTTATGACTTTAATTGTTGGAGGATGAGTGTGTTTGCTTACTTGTTTGTGTGTGTGTGCATGCGTGTGTGTGCGTGTGTAGTTCCTCGTGTTAATGCTGTTTCATCTGCGTGAGTTTGACCGGATAGCACATGCAACCCCACACAGCTCCACTCCCAGCTTAGAAACCGCACCAAAACCCCGACGGCATACAGCCTTAATGACGACACAACTTAGCACAGCTCCCCGCAGATGCAGTATGACATGTCTACCAGAGAGAAAACCACTTTTTAACATTTTAAGTAAAAACGGCAGCGTACAAGAGGGACTGACATGTTATCAGGAACTAGTGCACCTCTGTGACAGAGGTTAGGGAGGCGAGAACCTATCTTTTTGTTTTTCTGTTAATTGTAATAGTCAGCGTTTTCTTCTTGTACAGATCATAAATAAATAAGATTTCAGTTGTAATCCGTGTCTGTGCTTTTGTGTAACAGTTCAACACATATCAATCACACTTTGGTTAAATTATCAACAGTTTTCTGTGCAAAAACTTCTTTATCTATAATAACTTACAGCTACCGTTGCATTGTTACTGTAAGTTTCAGCTGCAGTTTTAGCCTTCCTTTAGGCCTTTATTAGCTAATATTTCTGAAAATGAATTGTGCCAAATAAGCCTTTAAAAGTTCTGAAGTGTTTTAATTCAGAATTGTAATTACCGCGATGTGCAATTACTGAATTTCAGTGTAAAATTAAAATGATTAGTATTTTGGGAAAAATAGTTTCAAAAATACCAAAGCCAATATATATATATATATACTGCTGTTTCAAATTTGCCCTATTGAACATTGAATTTTCGTTTTTGCCTAGATTCAGAAAGGGCCATCAATGCTTATTTACCATTTGCTTGTTTGTTGGTATTTTCACTTTATAAAA
>JAVKLF010000011.1:17291634-17307236 GCA_034783495.1 Millerichthys robustus | reverse complement strand
AGAGCCTTACATGAATAAGCTGCCTTGTCATGTTAAAACTTTTTGGTTTTATCGTGAAGCACTTTATGATTTTATATCGCTGAAAAGTGCTTTGTGAATACACTTTACTTACCTACTTAAAGCTTCTAAAGCTGTATTGATTAACTTTTCTCAAAAAGAGCTTTGTTTTCCTCCACAGTTCTCAGAGCAAATCAACAAACAGCCTCTTCCCAAACTCATAACTGAAGTTAGGGAGTTTAACTATTTAAGTGAGCCCCTCCTTCAGTGACTGTTAACCTTTTCTTACTTTAGCAGAAACATGTGTCTGAAGTCCTCCTCCATCCAGTCACCACCCACTCCCCCCACCTCTGCCACTCCCTCATTCTTCTTCTGTTATATAATCACCTCCTCTGGGCCTCTAAGCAGCCTTTATGTAATAATTACCCAGCTGTCTTTGTAAAGATAGTTGCCGGCCAGTTGGAGGGAAATGGAGCATGTGTGCTGATTTGGTGTCATGTTTACCTGCTAACACCGGTCATCAAAACCCAACAGTGCAACTAGAAGAACAGAAATATGTTTTATAACCGCTAATGTTTAAGTGTTATTTAATCACAGGAACTGACCTTAATCTTCTCATTAGTGGCCTTGGTGGGGCTGCTGCCCCTCTACTGCTTCATGTTATGTTTACATGTTGGTCTCTTTAAATAAGCTGAAGCTTAAGTGTAGCGTTTTCCCCCCCAGATGTTTGGCTGATATACAGATTAAGTGCACCGCGTGTGTTTTTTCTGAACACTCTATCGATAAAAATCTATTTTGAAATTATTGTAACTGAAAAGTTTTAATGACAGAAAAACTGGACATCAGAGAAGTTTGAGTAGCATCTTTTGTAGTTATGTCTCTAACTCTATCTCATTTCTGTCTTCTGTGTCTGCAGGTCCGTGCGAAGGCTAACTCGCCACTCGGTGGAGGAGGAGTTCCCGCACCTGTACGCTAACGGCTGCACGCTGCGCGACGTCTGCGCCGAGTGCACCAAGTTCATCGTCGACGTCATTTCTTCCAGCCGCCGGAGCCTGGACATCCTGAACAACACTCCGAAGAAGGAGGCCGCCGCTTTAAGACCGCAGCTGCAACGCCAGTCCAACGTCGAGGCTTTCCCTCATCCGTCCGCACTGCGTCACCCTCAACACAAACAGCTCCACGCGTCCTCGCCAACCCCTTCGCCGCAGTGCCACCACGCCGAGACGATCAACAGCGTGAGCCACTGAGTGGATTCGACAAACACTTTGTCCTGCACTGACCACACTCTGCACACATTTAGACAGACATCTATAATCCAGTAAGGTGCTTTAAAGTTAATTTTGCTGGGTTGAAGCATTAAATGTATCATTTATTATGTCATGTTTAAATCTAAACTCAGTTTCTGAAGCTGTATAGAACCTTTTTATAGAGTGAATTTCCACGTCTGCTTTGCACAGCTGCATTATCTTCCACGTTTCACATGCAGAGATCTGTTCACTTGTAAAGGTTTAGGAAAGAAGTTCTCTGCACGCACCCAACACTCACAGCTGCTGGTGTGGGGTCGAGCGGAGAAGAAGGCCAATCACGAGAGCGCAGGAAGTGAAGGGACGACGTGAAACTGAGGAGAACTCTGGCATTTTGTTTAACATCAGAGCTCTGACTGTTTTGGTCACGAATGTAAGTTACAAAAAAACAAAATTGTAAAAGCTTGTACACAGCAAAGCAATGTCGATTTTTTTTTTTTATTTATCCAAAAAGGGAACTAGAAACAAATAGCTGCTGCCGCCGCTGCATAACGAGGCGCCCTCCCAAAGCTTAGAAAGCCCCTGGTCCTGCTGGCGGAGACACTGTGAATGTAACGTCTGAAGCTGCACCTTTAACCCACAAAGCATGACGATGAGGGTGGTGAGAGGCGAGCAGATGAAACTCCTGCCTCCCTCACTCCCTGTTGACGCTTGTAATCTGTTCTGGTTTTATAAACGCCCAGTTAACCTCAGCTGCAATAAAATTTGACAACAAACACGATTGATGCGGCATCTGCAAATTTGATTGTTTTTATTGTGTTCAACCTACAAAAGACAGATTTATGGAAGAAAAACAAACCTTTTAAGATCAGTTTTGTTACTTGTTAAATACATTTAAACCAATATTACCACACACTGACAACATTGTTGGCTGTTTATTAAATATATTCACATTAATAAAGTTTCATTTGTTTCTTAAACTTGCTGAGTATTTTACCAAAAAAATGATTGGACAAATTGTAATTTCTGTGAACCACTAAGATTCGATATAGCTAAAACTGGCTTATAGCTAAAAAGGAGAACAGTAGCTAAAATATATTAGTAGTAAAACATTACTGCTGAAAGCAGCAAAAGATTAGCTAAAAGTGAAAAGGCTAGTTAACATCTAGAGAAGCAAAAAGCTAGCAGAATGGTAGCTAAAAGCCAAAAGTAGCAATAGATTAGATAAATGTAGCAAAACTGCAAACTAAAAGTAGCAAAAGACTGGCTGAAAACTAAAGTCAGCTGAACAATAAAATGCCAAAAGTAGCATGAAGACAAGAACAGAAGCACTCCTGAACCAGCATTAAATCCAGGACTAGAGGAGTCCATCTTTCAGCAGAGGATGACTGTAACATGCAGACTGCTGCTGCTTCAGTCATGGAAAATTCATGAAGGTGAGTTGATGGCCTGCTGAAATGTTCACAGGTGAGACTCAGTTGGTGCAGAAGAACAAAGACTTCTGAATGGAAAAGTCATGTTGTGTCTCCATTGGAGGGCAGCAGAGGAAATTTCATAGAGAATCTCATGGCTGCCCAGTTAACATCTCAGTCTGCACAGGTGTTGCTTGAAAAGATCCAAAAACTCAGAAAAATCTTTCTGCTAAAAGTCACTTTTCAATAAAAGATATCCACAAATATTCGTCTGATTCTCTAAAAGCTTTAACAAACATTATTTTTGTAGATAAATTTTAAATACAAAACAAACAACATCAATTCTAAATTAAATGCTTTTTAAAGGTTAGTTAAAATGTGATTCTGCTGTATAACTTCCTTAAGGCCGAACTGACTGAGGGGAAAGTGAAAGTCCTCCTCAGGCAGCAGAATCCATTATTAGAGGGACCACAGTGTTAAGAAGGCTTTGCTCTTAGGCGGTCAAACTCCGCCCCTTATTATGAATAATTAATCAATGCTGCATGTCTATTGGCTACCTTTAATCTGTCTGCTGTCAAACGACCGTGTGGAGATTGAAACAGGAAATGGGGAGTAACCCTTTTACAATAAAAGCATAGAAACATCCATCCATTATCTGAACACGCTTCTTCCTTTTAGGGTCACTGGGGTCACTGTTTCCCATATCCAGCAGTCACAATGCGAGGGCCGGGGGACACCCTGGACTGGTCGCAAGTCCATCACAGGGACACATAGAGACAAACGAAACTAACAACCATTCACTCTCTCACTCACACCTAGAGACAAATTAAAGTTGCCAATTAGCCTAACGGTTATGTTTTTGGTCTGTGGGAGGAAACCGGAGTACCTGGAGTAAAACCCACGCAAGCATGCAAATCATACCTGGAAATGTCGATCTTCTTGCTGAATTTAGGGACCAGTTGTAAAACTTATACCATCTTTGTGATTATTAGCTACTGTGGGTTTTAAGCCACCTGTATCACAGCTTCAACAACAAAAAATGGCGCTGCTAGTTATCTTTAATTTTTAAAAATTGATTTGATATCAGGCAGAGTGAAGCACTGATCCCCACAACTTCCTGATGAACTCAAAGTTTAACCCAAAAAAATACTGAATGAAAATAAACATGCTCTCTTTTAACCCTATGAAACTAACAATAGCTTTCACCAAATCACTGATTTAAGCTTCTTGTTTTTCTAAATCAATTGTTTACCTACTGTTTTAGCTTTCAGATACTGTTATGCTGTTTATTTTTTATCTTTGAGCATATATCGTGCTTGTTTTATGCTTTTTGTACGATTTTGTTCATTTTAGTTTGTAGCCATTGTTTGATTTAGCTATTCTTGTTTTTGATTTTTTTACTGTTCTGCTTAACTGTGCGTTTCTTTTGACTGTTCATTTTGGTTGTTTTTTGTTTGTTTGATTGTTTTCAACACGTTTCAGCAGTCTTTCAAGGTTCATCATTTACAATCGTTAACTACGCATTAAGATGGTTTTATTTTGAAAGTTCAAAGCGGATGTGACTTTCTTGCGCTCATGCCAACTTTTCTGGTGGAAGTTGGAGAGCTTTACAGCTTGAACTCCACAACAAGCCCTCCGAGGTTGAAGGCTGGCCCATCGCAGCAACTTCTCCTCCTCCGCTTGTTTTCTGGGAGTCCCTCTGTCCCGCTCCCACCCCCTGATCTCTCCGCAGTCACGGCGGGAGTGGGTGTGTCGATCCGAGGCAGCAGTTGCTGCTTGTGTGCACTCTGAGAAAGAGGAAAAAAAGTTGGTGATGAGTTTAGAGTAAGAGCGGCCCGCCTCGGAGCAGGCTAGCAACAGTCCAAGAATGGCAATTTGGACCAGAGCGGATAAAAACGGTCAACTGGACCTTCTGCTCCGGGACCGCTGGATCCGAGTGGCAGCCGAACTCACGCGAGAAACGCTGACTTTAACGGCTGAAGCGGATGTAACCGGACAGGGGAGCAATCACTGGGACTACTCTTCGGCAGGCCTGCGAAATGGCATGTCGAACGGAAACGACCCGGGAGTGGGTCCGGGGAGCCCTGGCCGCAGTCCGTCGTTTGGTCAAGACCAACTTCAGAACCATGGGGTTCGGGGGCGCAGCAGCAGTCCGGGTCGAGGAGGCGTCAGTCGGGGTCAGTACGATGGCAACTACGGTATGAACAGCTCTGGGAAGTACCCGATTAACGGCACAAACTCTGACTTCGGGAGCCCCGGTTCCAGCTATGGCAGTCCTGGGTCAAGCTTCGGGTCGAAACAAGGCGACTTCCCCGTCAGCCTGGATGGCTCATCCGAAGCTGTGCGGAAAGTCCGAGTAGTCAAACAAGAGTCTGGCGGGCTGGGGATCAGTATCAAGGGTGGGCGCGAGAACCGGATGCCCATCCTCATCTCCAAGATCTTTCCCGGGCTCGCCGCAGATCAGAGCCGGGCTCTTCGGGTGGGGGACGCGATCCTATCGGTGAACGGGAACGACCTCCGGGAGGCAACGCACGACATGGCGGTCCAGGCGCTGAAGAAGGCTGGGAAAGAAGTGACGTTGGAGGGTAAGTTGGCTAACGCGAGGGCGGGGATTTGAAAAGGCCGAGATTAGACTCCCTGAGTCTGCTCTGACCACACACCTAATATGAACTCAACTTTGTCATATTCTTCCAGGTGCTGGCCTTGATGCCACTTAAATAATAAAATGATATAAATAATAGTAATAGATTGGTCTTAATGTTGAACATTTGAAATAATTTAACAAAAGCTTCAAACCAAGCTCAACAAGTTGCCATTTAGAAATTTTATGTCAGCTGATTTTTCTGGAGGGACTTTATTTGTGCTTCCTTTCATTTATGTATAGCCCGCGACCGAAAGCCTAATGCGGATGATGGTGTGTTTCTTCTTTTATCCCCGTTTGAAAGTGTTAATATCTCATGTAATATTACAAACCACTGCACTGATTTTAATGAAACATGCAGACAGTATTCAGTAGATGTACATCTACAACTAATTCACTTTTAGAGTCAACTTGGATTCAAAATGGCTACAACATCCATTTGAAATAAGAACACACAAAATGTCTATAGTTAATTTTTAATTATTGAGTTAATTTTACAGATATTGAGCTAAGATTTGGTGTGGTAGTAGCTGAGACTGATCCCTAACACTAGAAGATTGCACAAGATCTGTGCTTAAAATAGAGCAAATAATTTGCAGTCAACTCTTAGGAAAATATTTAATGAACTCTTAATGAATCTTTTGCGAAATAATCCTTAGCTGTGCATCTAAATTTATAATCAACCACAGCCAACTGACCTTAAAAACACAGGGATTGCTTCATTTCTGCAGGTTCTGTAGTAATTGTGTTAAAAGTTTGTGTGGCGCGTTCTCCCAAGTGTCACTCATTGCATAGCTTTGTGTAAACTTTTGCAAGCAGTTGTTGAGGTCAACCCTGTTTGTCAGTTGGCATAAATACTCCCACACCACTGGATAGATTTTATAGAAACTCACACACCATAAGCTGATCTTTGCCCTAAACTCAGACACTAAAGGTGGCGGGTGATACGCACTTCTTCAGTGAATGCTGAGCCATTTTTTTCCTGTTGTGTTGTGGTCTGTTCAGTGTGTTGGTAATTTTCCAAACACCCTGTTTACTTAACATGCTCTAAGGCACAGACCTCAACGATCCCGGTCCTGTGTTGATCTATGACCAAGAGGGCTTAAATCAAATCAAGTGAACACAAAGCCTTTGATTAGAGTAAACAGGAACATAACCACAGATGTGGTCAAGGTTAGTTACATTACAGTTTGTAGATTTGAAGGATTGGTTTGGTTGAGATAAGCGGCCACTGTAATCACAAACAGAGAACATTTCTTTTTATATTAATCTACTTGTGCTGTCATGGGAGCGAAAAGATGCATCTTCATTTTAAAATTATTCAAACTATATTAAATGATCTCTATCAAGAAAATGTAATAGAATTTTTTTCTACTATATGTGGCAAAAGTATGGAAAAAATGGGCAAAAAATGAGTTTAGAGGATGGGTCAATATGAAGGTGGACACAAGCGTTAAAATTAAAAGCTGATCAGTGAAAAAAGCTGCTGCTAAGGACTTCCACAGAGGTTTTTATTTTTTTGTAACTGTGCTGATTCTGGTTCAGCCTTTAGAAAAGTTTTGAAAGAGTAAATTGTAGGCAGAGGGGCAATAGAAGCCTCAGGGTTTGGAAACTTCAGTTTGGTAAAAGCTAAAAGCTGTGTTTAATGGTTTGGAATAAACGTGTAGTGAATACTGATCAATGTGGGCCACGTTTCCACTGAAGTCTGAACGAGGCCTGCTTTGTACGTCTCAAACTCCAAACTGAGTCGACGTGACGAACATTCAGAGCTGATGAAATTCAAACGTTAGCATTTGTGTGGCCATTTCAGCTTTTATCGCTTTCAGAATTATTCAGATTCAGGGGCAGTCAGAACGATGAACCGTGCACTGCCCCGGGTCAGGCGTCTGTTCGCAGGAATCTGTCACCGGACTGTTTGTGGATTTTCCACTGCTTTGAGAAAAGATCTGCGCTCGGTCAGAACGAGGCTCGGGTTTCCAGAACTTTGTGCAAGTACACAATACACGCACTCCCAGATATTCATACAATTCGCACAGGAGCCCCACATTCCTGACCTCCGCTCACATGTGCTTATTTAGGTCAGAGGTCAACAGTACCGGCTCTGACTCCAATGTTTTGTAAAACTGCAAACTGTTCAGTAATTTCTGTTGTTGGCTCTGCAGAGAATAAGAGTCAGGACACATTTTTTCAGTAATTCAGACAAAATAGACGACAATGATTTCAGCTCTTTGTGCACATTTTGATGCTTGTTTTTCACTGGACCAGTTCTCTCATCTGTGTTTGATCAAGAACAGCTGGAACTGATCCTTTTTGAGCACTTTGTTGTTGTGAGACGTGTTAAACTGGACCCATGTGTTAAAATCCTGCACTGTACATCATGTAACAACTCCTGGGATCACAGTTAGTATTCTTCTGTCACAGACTGGCTCAATAAACCCCTAGCTGTGGGACAATATCGAAAAGTTTTATTTAGTTTTGACAGTTTTCAGTGCTGCATTGTATTGCTGCATTCAAAGACATTTGGGAAAAAGGACTTTCCAACTGAGAACAAAACCAAAAAAGTCAGAACTTTGACTGCTACCAACACAACTATTCTTAATACTCTACATTGTGCTGTTTTCTTTTAGCTTTGTAATTTCCTGATGACTGTAGAGATAATTAAACTGATACCGCTCCTAAATAAAATTCCAAGTCACACAGGCTGTCTGTGTAGCGTCTGTACAGTTTTCTGCCAACTATTTAAACTTGATCATACAAACTGAAGCTCCTTCTTCACCGCAGCTTCCCTCCCAGGAATGACTCTTATTCTGTGGTTCCGATCCTCAGCACAAACTCTGTTCAGACTGTTCTTCTCCTAACCACTTTTTAAACGCCTGACTCTCACTCATTTGATACTTTTTACTTGTTCTTTAAGTACATGAAGCACTTAATGCTCCCACCAGGGTTTGTTACAGTCCTGAAGCCTAAATGTTTGATTCTGCTGCCAGTTAGCAACAGAATAGCCGAAAAAGGAAAGAAAGACGTTCGCAGTGGTTGGACTTAAATGTTAAAGTACGGCTTTACGTGAGCTGGGCACTTCCAGCAAACTTCAGTTAACTAAAACAAAGTTGTGGAGTAGAGTTTGAGCTAAATTTTTCCCAAATGATGGGAGAGACTGATGGTCAAACAGGAGGCGGAGCTGCTGCATCAGGTTTGTGTCTGGTACCTGAAGTCATTATTAGCAAAGTTCCATATTTAAAGACTTGATTTCAGCCAAGCCAAGATAAGCTGCATTGTTAACTTGAAGCATGTCATTTTTAAGCCGTTAACGAAAGTTTACCCACTAAAGGCCACAAGTTTAAGCTGTTCTTTGATTTTGACTCACCTATCAATGCATTTAAATCCTAAGATTTATGTAGCCGGCACATCCTGACACGGTACTTCTCCTTCCTGACCAAAAATACATCAAGAATTATGTAAATGTTAAACTGTTTTTGTTTCTATTTTTCATACGTTTTTTGAAAATCCTGTTTTTTTGCACGCTTTCTGTGTTTGTCTTCTTCTTTTAGCTCAAACTACTACTCTGCTACTTTTTGCTAGATGATCGTTACTTTTATCTAGATTTTCTTTTCTGCTTTGAGCTAGCCTTTTGCTGTTTTTAGCAAGTGTTTTGCTGCTTCCTGTTTTTTGTTAGCCTTTTGCAAATTTTTGCTTTTCGCTAACCTTTTGACATTTTAGTGAGCTGTGTACTACTTTAGATTTTTATTTAACACTTAGATGCTTTGAGCTAGCATTTGGCTACTTGTAGTGAGCTTTTGCTACTTTGAGCTTTTAGGTAACATTTTGCTTCTGTAGTGTTAGCTTTTTTTTGCTTGTGTTCAGCTTCTTTTAGCTTTAACAACTCAGTTACAGAAAATTTTAGCCAAGTCATTCAGACCTCCTCAGTCACAGTACTTTTTCACAGAAAAAGTTGGTTTTTTTTGGTCAGCTGCTGCAGCAGCCTGTGTGTCTTATTAATTTGCTGCTCGGTGGACAGAAAAACAGTCAGTGTCTTTTGTACGGGTAATTGGAGGAATATATAAAGAACATACCAAACACAGAGGGCATTGATGAAACGAGGACAGCCCTGCTGAGGAACACTTTGTTTCTTTTTTTTTTCAACTCTTCGTTCACTGTCTTGGTTGTCCTTGTGGGGAAAGAGATCCAGCAGAGTCTGCACAAACTGAATCAGAGCAACGCCAGTTAGTCAGCGCTGTCTCCATACGAACTGCTGCACTGATATCCAAAGGGCTGTGTTCAGGTGTCAGTCTGATTCTTAAATCACACTTGATGTCAAAATTAAGTATTTGTTTGGTTGTAAATAAAAAAAACATGATCTCGACATGTATTTCTGTTTTTTCTTTCCTCTTGTTCATGTTGCCAAATTTCTTTTTTCAACCATTTAGACTAAGGATGTTTTTGCGCATCTATTATCACATTAGTGAAAAGCCTTTAGTGTCGGGTCAATAAAGTCCTCACATCAGTAGCAACATAGAAAGGCAATGCTTTTTTTTCTTTTGTTACATAACCTTTGATGAGTGGTTGGTTAACAACAACTGGTTGCCTGTTGTTTTCCACAATAGTTGAGGTCCACCAATGAGTCAACAGAAACAAAAACACCTCCGTTACACCGGACAAGACATTACTGGAGATTGTAAAAGCAGTGTTTAGTAGTGACTGTATCTAGCACTGGGGTTGGGTTTTGTTTTGAACAATCTGCTGGGTGGGTTTTTATCAGAATGCGTCCACGTTGCACAGCTAAAAATTCAGTTGAACCCCCCCAAAATGTGGTTTTTGTTGCAGCTCAGACGAGTTCAGTATCTGGTCTCTTTCATGTTTACAGCTGCATTCTTGCACTTTCTTGTAATCAGATAACGTCTGTACTGCCTGTTGTTACTGAAACCTCCTTGTAACCTGACAGATCAGAACCTTTTTTTCACAGAATTATAAAGAACAATGGTCCCCAAGGTTTTATGCTGTGAAATCCCAAAGTGAAGGAGTGAGACTGCCTCTAGAAATATAATCATATTTAAAATTGAGTACTAATAATACCCATAATGGTTTACCAACTACTGATCTGTGCTGTGGAGAAACTGTTTGGACGAGCTACTCAGCGTTTTACTCAGATAAACAAATCTTGAGAGCACCAGTCAGCAAGTAGGAGACAAAATTTTTGTTTCAGCTGCATATGAATAGTTTGTGGAAATACATTTTTGATTGATGTAAATCTCAGAAGTCGTCTTCCTTTTGTGAGCTCCTGCTGCAGAAAAAACCCTCCTCAGTCTGTGCTCTCAGTGCAGGACGTTGGTGATCTTTAGTCACCAGTGATGATGTGTGATTACTTCTGTCTATAATCTGCTTTACCTCGTGTACAAAGCTGACACACACATTCACTGCCACTTTTAGCCCACTGAATACACTGATCTTTTACAAAACTGTACAGTTAAGTAAATGTGACAGTGTGTCTTCTCTCTGTGTGTTTAAGGTAAATCACATTGAAATGACAGATGCAGATGAGAATATAACAAAGATTTTAATCTAGGTAAGGATGTCTGATTTAGGATGCCAGTTAACTGTTGATTTTATTGTTAAATAATCTGTGGCTTATTTTAAATAATTGACTGAACAATTAATCTACTAATGGTGGCAGCTGTGGTCTAGGTTTTTGTCTTAATCAGTCAATAAACCTTCTGGTTTTAAGATCCTAGTTAGGATTTATTTTGGTATTCTTGTTTTAATTTGATTTACACGAGTTGAATGTAAAATATGGGCCTTTGTAATCATTATTTGGAACCCTATGCCAGTCAATACTTGAAATCTTTGTTCTTAAACTTTCCTGATCAAATGACAAACCAAAACAAATTAGTGGACGTTGTAGATGATGTTCATCGTTTGAAGGCGAACCTGTTCCACACGTTACGTCTCAGCTGGATCTACATTCGGACACATTGTTCTCATTGTGTTTTCTGGATGAGAGACCTGAAGGCAGGAAGGAGGAAAAGTAAGAAAAAGAACAAGTGAGATAAAGATGTACTTGGAGCTGTAAAGGAATAAGGAATAAAAATGAAAACGAAAAATAGGAACAGTGAAACAAAAAGTAGAGCTATAAAGAGTGAGAGACGACTGAGGGGGGAAAAAAAGCATGTGAGTAGAACGGCAGGCCAAACCACGGGGGGATTTCTGGGTAGTTGTGGAGTGGGGGGCAGATAATAAAGGATGGGGTCTAACTGAACAACTCTGTTCTGTAAGCTATTATTTCAGTCTTACCATAAAATGATTGCTTCACGGTCTGCGGTGAGGAAGAGTAGTTTTACGGGTGGCTTTAACCGCAGCTATCGCCACAACCAAAAATGTGTCAAGTCAGACTGTCCTCCTCTGTCTCCACTTCGAAATCTTTCTTTTTCTGTCCGTCCTTTCAGTCAGCCTGCAGGCAGCTGAGGTATGAAGGGAAGCAGATGAGCCAGTCTTATGGGATGTTGGTTGGCATCACTGGGGAATCTCTTTCCAAACGCACTAATATAGAAACCCACAGATACACAAATACATGCACAGAAGGGCTAGTCCTTCGTGGACAGCCCTAATTAGATGCAGAAGTGGAGCTGAGCAATAGGCCAAGAGCTAATGAGTTCATCTGACAGACGATCAGAGATTCAGCGCAAAAGCACAAATTCTGTCTGTAATAGTGGGAGAGGAATAAATCAGTCCGTCTAAGAGACACAGGCTGTTAGGAGTTATTATGTCTGGCAGCAACAACTCAGGAAATAAAAAAACACAGGGAAAAATCTTTAGACAAGAATTCCATGAACCATCAACACAGAGCTCATGGAAAAACGATCCAAATCCAAGAGACATTTGTCTTTGAGAGAATCCCATCTTTTCCCAGAAAGAAACTGTTCAGCAATGACTTTTTCATTTTGATTTGAGCCTTGATTTGGGACTTTCTGGTCTTGACTTTTTTACATGATGTGAAACTGGTCAGTTCCGACTTTGACCTCACTGTAAAATCAACAAAAGTTCAAGACGATAACAGCTCAGCAAGTTCAACACAACAAGGTTCAAAGCTGGCATCTCATCGATTCTATAATGATGATGATGATCATGATGATGAATATAACTTCTCTGAATACATCAAAGCCTGGCTCTGCTTTCAGGCTTTTCATTTGAACCAAACAAAAGAAAGGAAACTGAATAAAAGCAGATGGTCGTTACGCTGCCAACAAATTACACAGCAGAACTTTCACAAACTTTGCTGCATCAAAGCAGGAACATAATTACAGTTTACACAAGCAGAACTGGGTTTCAGGTCCACTTTGCTGTTTTCCATTCTTCTCATTCTTCTTCCTGTCCTTTAGTTTCACAAGCTGTAATGGGACCATTATTTAAAAAGGAAATGTAACTGTTTGTGCCCTGGTTTTTGTTGATGAAATAATTGTTTCATTGCATTTTCTTTACATAATGTTTGTTTAGTTGGATGTTTGTCATTTTTATATGAAATAATATACAATTAGAAAGCAGATGTTACAGAATAAGAAGTTTTAAAGAATACTTAGGAGTCAGCAACTGGATCTTGGCTCTTGTTTTTATATTTTTATCATTCTGACTTGTAAGCTCACCTCTTTACGTGCCAACCTGAAGTTCAACATTGAATTCAATGCGTCGTACATATTAGTTTTTTTCGTTCAGAAGAAAAAAGTTCAAATATTTGCCACAACAGAAAGTTACTTGCCATTCAGCACAGGTATCCAGAGTGATTTGTGGTTTTCTAAACTAAGTATAATCTTATGGAACTACAAAGGGGCCGAGGTGGTCCAACAGAACGTTCCCCATCTGAACATTTCTACATCAGAGCTGATTGTTAGTACGAGAGTGGGGCGACACACATAAACAGTCGTTCAGGAATGCTCTCACACTCACTTTCTCTAAACCACTTGCGTTTGCAAAAAACGGCCCCAGTTCTTGTCGGTGTGGGCGGTGTGGTTAGGATGGCCGACCTTGGCTGGTGTCCTCAGCAGAATTTCCCGCCCAGTTCTTTGACTCTGAGTCATGTAGAAAGTAAAGAACACAGGAGCTCCTGTATGGTTCAGCCTCCTCTGCATCTACAGAGCAGTGATTGATCTTTTCATTCTTCATGACACAAGTTCACCAAGGTGCTGTGAGGCAGATTGCAGCTGACTTGTCCAGGTTAGAAACCTGTGTAAATGACCCTCTTTCAGCCATGCAGTGGTAAATGTGAGCTGCTTACTTTTATGCAATTCCTATTAATTCTAATTAAACTTTCATGCTTTAGATCATAAACTTTTGGTACGTTGTGTAAAATGTACCCCTGGTTAGAAATCTTTCTCCCATACATGCATATTTTTACAAAACTAACGTCTCCGTCTGGATTGAAGAATGACCTCATCTCCTTAGAGTCTTGTGTCAGGTTTCGTACGTCGCAGACAGGCTCATTGTCCAACTCAAACACATACCCAGAAACTCCTTTTTCCCTACTTTCTCTGTCTTCAAGCTGAACATGAGACTGAGAGCAGAAAGAAACAATGAGGAGATAAAATGGTCACGCACAAGAGAGGGAAAAGTGAAGGGAGAAAAAAACGTGAGGCCACTGTTGGGACGAGAGGGAGCAGGACCAAATTTGGAAAATGAGTTCATCACATTTTTATTTTACGAACAGCCAACTGGCTGAGCTCACCTCTGTACAACCGAGATGATTTGCACTTTTAGGACTTACCTTAAATAAATCAAGAACTGTTAAGCCCCAAAATGGTTTTTGTTCTGTGAGGCCTTCCGGTGTGTTTAAGTCTTTTAGCTCATAGCATTTTGTGTCCTTTTTAAGTGGAAACTCAGCTGATCAAACTAATGTATAAATGAGCTGTAGGTTTTATTGGCTGAAGATACTTGTTGCCTTATTCTAAACCACAGCAGACTGGTGTTCAGTTTAATATGAACCTTACAAATGAAATACAAGGCAGCTGGATTTCTTTTTGGATACTGAAGATGTTTCTCTTTTTATCCGAGAAAGCTTTCTTGAATCAAAACTGAAAAGTGCTGAGTTTGCACAAAAGATTAGCTTTATGTTGAGCACTGTAAAAACAAAGCACTACATAAAATCGTAGATTTTACATACATAATGTGTAATATTTTAGGCACAAAAATGTAGATTTTTGTACTCCAAATATTACACGGTATATAAATACGTTGCTAAACTGATGGACAAAAGTGTCGTTATTCACAAACGAGCAAAAAAGTAAAGAAAAAACTGAATATTAGGTTTTCCATTAAGATTTGTTTGGTTCAAAGTTTCTCCTGCATGACTGACATATACATTCTTCTGATCTCTGTTCTCCTGGGTGTCCACAGTGAAGTACATCCGTGAGGTGTCTCCGCTTTTCAAGAAGCCCTCCCTGGTGGCTGACCTGCCGTGGGACGGCGTTCGCCCACAGTCACCCAGCTACAGCGGCAGCGACGACTCTGGCTCGCCCAAAAACAGCGGCTCCGCCAAAGACAGGAAGGTGATCAGCCTGAAGATGTGCTTCATCAGCAGGAACCTCACCATGCCCGATCTGGAGAACAGGTCTGACACCGAGCTGTGTGGGGAAATACTGGAGTATGTGGGAGTCTAGGTGTGGTTTGGGTGTGTGATTACTTCCTGTATCTCTCTCCTGTTTGTTAGGTTGGAATGTTTGTTTTGTGACCGATTCTGAGTGGGAGAAAAAGCCTTCTGCGTGTGTATGCTAAACCAAAATGTCAGAGACGTGTCATCACTGGACAAACTTTATTGAAACAACCCTCCAAAAAAATCTCTGCATGTAAATCTGCAACTCTTAATTCTTGGAGGATATTCATTCTTTCAAGGGATGTTGTTTTGTTTACTTCCATAGATTTTCTAAAGATGCGGTTTGCAGATTGAAAGGATTCCTTTTTAATAATTCAGGTTTTTAAAGAAAGTTTGAAAAATTAAAAAAAGTGGAGAGTAAAAGAAAATCGTTCATAACTCACATTTGAATCCACTGGTGTTTTAGAAAGATTAGAAAAAGAAAATTCTAACTTGTCGGTGGGAGTCGTGTTAAAACCTGTCTTACATTACTGAGTGGGAGAAATTTATTGTGTGGACTTTAGGCATTCGTGACTCATCGGATCAGTTTGAATTTATATACACTGTATGCTATTAAAACAAGCAGGAAAGCAGCGTTCAGTAAAAACAGCAATAAGTAGCTATGGTAAAAGAGAAAACGGTAACATGCATTATTTATTTTTTGTTTTTAATTCTAAGAAACATTTACATGTAGCTTG
>JAVKLF010000011.1:17214731-17226787 GCA_034783495.1 Millerichthys robustus | reverse complement strand
TATATATACTGTGTGTGTGTGTGTGTGTGTGTGTGTGTGTGTGTGTGTGTATATATATATATGCACACACACACTGACACACACACACATATATATACATACATGCAAACTCTATCCATAAATGTCCCCGGCTCAAATTCGATCCGGTGACCTGTTTGCTGGGAGGCAACAGCTCTACCAACTGATCCACTGTGCCGCCCATGTTTTGATAGATGAATAGCTAAAAAAGCATATGCAGAAGTAGTTTGATAGCAAGTACCATATGGAAAATTGAAGCATCCTTCTGTCCATGTTCACCTGTGCTTGCCTAGATTTCCTGTCCTTCAGCTTTCACCATTTTTTCATCAGCCTCACACAAACAGCCTGGCCCTTTGTTTTTCTGAGCAACACAGCAGCTCACTTGCTTTGATGAGAGATCTGAGCTGAAATGTCACAGGGATTAAGAGGTTTTGACTCCTGCATCCCTCCGGATCACCTCCAGCTACCCTGTGTCGCTAAACCTCCTCCTTCCTAAATAAGTGCAGAGAGACATTTCTTTCTGCTAATCTGTCCTATAAATGTTCCCCCTTCTGAAAAAATAGCCTTCCTTAGTGTTTACAGATGAGTGAGGAGGAAACAGAAGATGATGCCATCTCTACAAAACAAGGAAACATTAGATGCACTTTTATGAGATGTTTAGAAAATATTTGTTGGCCACCACAGTTAATCAACATTAGGCAACCAAAAAATGTCTGTAAGTCAACTTTAGAGAAATTGAGTTAAAATAAATTGACTGCATCTCCCTTGCACATTACAATATTTGTTGCAGATCTGCTATATTTTGTTTTTTCAGTAAGATTTAGTTGCTGTGCATGGCTGCAGCCAGTAAACTCCCTTGTGAGGAAGTGACTGCTCTAAACACAGAAAGCATCAAAATAGTTCTGCTGCTGATGGAACTGGAAACATGAAATTCTGGATTCATCAGCGTTCATAATTAAGAGGCTTTTGTTCAAAGGATGCTGCCACAAAGCAAGAAGAAAAACATCTAATCAATCGAAGGGTGTCAGAGAGATTTCTTCCTTGACAATGTCACCTGTGACTTTGTGAAAACAGATTGTGTTCAATCACTGGTGAAAAACTACCTTAATCAAAGTCATTGTTTGTAAAAACAGTTGCACTACGTGAAGCTCATTCAATATGTTTTATGGTTGTTTGGGATTTATGAGAGTAAAAGTGCTTAGAAAGAAATCTGGGTCACAGCATTAATATGCCAGCTAGGTGTGCAGCACAAAGAGGATTAGAGAGAAGTAAAACCACCGGGGCTCGGTGTCTGTCTAGACTCCTTTCATTTCTGCTTCCCTCAAACCAAGCAGTAATACAGTATGTAACTGTATTGACTGTAACCCTGACAGAACGTTAATGGTGGGCAGTTCATCTATAAAAAGTCCTTAAATTAAGTTTTTAAAGCTCCTTTTGGAACTTATTTTGCTTTTGTAAATATGTTTTTATAACTTAATGAGCTACAGAATATATTAAAGTGACAAAGTGAAGCCAGGATGGTGCCTTTTTCTCTCTCCGAGCTTTAGATTTATGGTCCCAAACTTTGAGTGTTCCCCGACAATATCAAGAATGAAATAAAACAGGAAATGTACCTGTTTGCCTCAAAGCTGCTCAGAACTTCATCTCATGAGAAAACCTTCTCAGAGGAACATTAATCTGCAGAGATGCTGCTGCAAAGCTTCAGACAAACCAACCCACGGGACATTTTCATCATTTTGTTCGAGTCTAACTCGGCACAGCCTGGCCAACCTTTGCACAGATCAGAGCTGTATTTGTCCAGAGACAGAACCCAGCAGGAGTTCAAACTGAGTGCTTTATCATCCAACCAAAGAGGAACCAATAAAGCTCAGCAGACCAAACTGCCTGGATCCTACTGAGTGGGGAGCCGTGACTGCAGAGAAAATATCTTAAGAGCAGAAATTTAGGCTGCAAGCAACCCAACTGACTGTGAGAAAGTAAAAAGGTTTTGCAGCAGCAAGTACAGTAAGTTTGGCTGCTTGAACAGCTTGTTTTTTTTTTTTTAAATAATAGAGCAGAGAGGTGTAAAAGAATTCTTTTGCAATTTGCTGAGTGCTTTGAGGGAGAGATCAAGGATCCTGAACAAAGAGGGAGAGAAATATGCAAGGAAAAAAAGAGGTGTAGAGAAGCATCAACCTGTTATAGCTTCCAGTCACATTCTACTCATTTAGACTTCTGGGTTCTACCATCAAAGGCTTTTCTTTGGGTGCTAAAAAAACCTGCTTCCTATGGTGGGTATCAAAGCTAAAACTAATTAGCTTTCTAACCTCAACATGTGTATTTGCTGCAGGAGGCATAACTCATATAAATACTTTGTCGAATTTACATTTCTTATCTTGTGAATAATTGTTAAGTGCTCTGGGCCTGTGCAGACAGATTTACAGGCTGAAGCCAGGCATCGGACGGAGTTCCTGTTTGCATGTCATTTATCATGACACACATTTGAAAATTTTTAAAAATATATGTTTTTAATCATTAATCCGAGAGGAAATTGTTTTTTCCACAAGTATTGAAGACAATTTTGTGATTATTTTTGCAGCGTTAGTATGAAGTATGACTCAAAGTCCAAAAAAAAACGATGTCATATTTAAAACATTAAGCCTTATTCAATCAGAAAAGGATATGATGATAAAACACTGGCGCTCAAATGAAAGAAAATCCTATGATATAACAAACTTGGAAACAGAAGTCGCTACGTGTGACTGATCACTAATCTGAAAAGTTTGGACATCTTGAAGCTGTCATTTGAGATGGCACATCATGCATCGTGGGTAAAGCACAAAGACAGAAAGAAAGAAAAAATCTTCTGATCCTTTTATCTATAACCACTCTAAAGTAGATTTAGCACTTTCTCCGTGCAAGCAGGGAAGCTTAAGCAAAGCTTAAATTACTATTATAAAGCAATTAAGTTGTGTGTGCTGACATTTGCATCTTCTTCTGCCATCTGTTTATCTTGTAAAGGATGTCTGTTCAATTCCAGCTCAAAATGATAACCAGGTTTACCAGCATGCCACTGCCTCCTACTGCTGGAATTAGGTATTGCTGTGGGATTTAAAATAATCTGACAACATCATGACAGGATGACAGTTTGAATTAGTCTCACTGTGAGCACTAAGTGAGCCATCTTAATTCACTTCATTCACTCTGATGTATATATTTCACATCTGAATAAGACTTGGACCTGGAAGATGCTGGTGTTCACAAGTCTAATTTCTGCATCAGCTGCATAACGTTCATGTGATTATTTATCTCCTGTGGGGATTATTTTTTTTAATGGATTCATAGAAGTAAAGAAGCTCCTAACTCAGTCTGTTTTCACAGAGTGCTTCAGGGAAATGTTGCTGTTTGAATGCTGATTCAGCATTTTCCCGTTCAAACATCAAAACATTCAGATCAGCAGGGAATAGTGTGTTTTTTAAGTTTTATACTTTTAGAATATTTGACTTTATTTACAGAAAAGTTTCCTCTGGTAACGGATTAAAGTTTTAGCTCCTTCTTGCTTTTAGCTCAATTTAGTTAATTTTAGCTTTTAGATGTTTTACTGATTTCAATTTTTCGCTACAGTTTTACTAACTTTAGTTTTTAGCTACACCTACTGCTTTCCTAACATTAGTTTATAGGTTTAAATTTGCGGATTTTAGCTTTTAGTTTTAATTTAGCTTATTTTATCTATTGGTAAAATTTTGCTTATTTACCTTTTAGCTATGCCTACCTCAGCTAATTTAAGCCTTAGCTACAGTTTTTCTCATTTTAAACTTTAGATACTGTTTTTTAGCTTTTAGCTACTCTTTCAACAGTTTTAGTTTTAACAATTTTTCTCAAAATAAACCAAAAGATGGATATTGCCATGGTATGATCTACTTAGAGTCCTCTGCTTATTGAGACCATTTTTTAAATAATTCTGAGCACGCAGCTGTTGCAGATCTGATGCTCTCACAGGAAACACAAACTCAAACAGATGGGAATCGGGCATATTGTGCATTTCTAATGTGAGCCTCAGAGACACACATGTTGGAGTTAAGAGACTGTCTGCCAAGCTGAATGTCATGGACAAACACAAAATGGGACTTATTTCTGGTCATAATTCAGATGTCACTGTCATCTCAAAGCCCATTTGCATAATCAGTGTCACTTTCACTGTTTGTTACACTGTCTTTGTCTTATTATTTACATTTTTTCTGACACTTGGACCATGTGTTGTTCTGCCACAGACCTTTCATTTAATCAGTGACAGTTTTTGAGCTGTATTACCCAAGATCACTGGTTTTGTTTGGTGTTTTCTCTGTCATCACCTGTTTTATGTTATGCTGACCTGGAAACCATACAGTTTTTACTGTTATAGAATTTTTAATGCCTACATTTTTAAAAAAACATGTTTTCATTTTCTCTAAAGAAACATTTTAGAGAAGCCTAATTTTCTGCCCAACTCGCTGTCCTCCTGAGATCTGATGATATTCCAGATGATTTTGTGAAGCAGATAAGACCCGGTTACGTCAGATTTCTCCTGACCTTTCCTCAAATACCACAATAAGCTTGACATTTGAGGTTTGGCGAGAAAGCCTCATTAACTCTTTAAAGGATTACAATGAATTGTTTATCACAGCTTCAAGTTGACCTCAAGATGACTTGTCAGGAAAGCAAAATGTCCTTCAAGCAGGGTTCAAATTTGAATTATTCAAATGAAATTCATTCAGCCTGTGATCATAAAACCTTGGCATTAAGATATCTTTCAAAGGCAAACCACCTCCGAAGATCATCTGAGTCCAAGGACAGCCGGAAGGTTGTCCAGGACGAGAAATAAGTGCGGATCAGACAGCTGACAGCACCACGCTGGAGCTCAGCAGGTGGCTGAACAATGACAGGAGTCGTCCTCTGTTAATCACTTTAAAAAGTCACAAACAAATTAAAATGCAAATTCACTTTGAGGAATAATTTCTCTCATTTTGCCTGGACAGTCAGTGTCAGAAAACCATATGGGTGGTGAATGTCTCACAGTCAGGTTTTATAACCTCTGGCAGATTGTGACCAAATTAAACCAACTAACATCTTATTTATTGGATTCTTTCTTTAAAAATTAAGGCAAAAAAAAAAAAATAGAAATAAACAGCGGCGTATCCATTCATCCATTATCTACCGCTCAGACCTAGTCGGGTGGAGGGGGCAGCAGCTTGCCACCTCTTCCAGGGTCTTCCCCTTGTATGTCTACAACTAAAAACTTAAGTTTGTCATAATAATCACACATTTCATTTTTTTGCAGTAGATATTAGAATGTTTATAACTTTATAATGATATTCTGCTTCAGCTTGTTGTGAGACTGACTTGTGATCAGTTTTTACATTTTAGTTTTTGTTTTAATTCCAGCGTTAATAAACACTAGAGGTCAGTGTCGTACTTGTGCACAAGTATCAGACTAACCCTGAGTATGTTCCGGGAATACTTTCTAATGTTTTGTATCTCCAATAAACAACAAACAATAATAAATTAAAAGATTTTTTTTTCTCTTAGATAACTTTTTGTGTTGTTGTTGCTTTGCATGATTTGTACCACCAGGCCAAATGTTACAGATACCCCAAAACTGAATGCAAATATTCTCAGCTTGAACCATACTACAACTATGCAACAGTTGTGCTGAAAGTTCAAAGTTGAATCTTTTGATGTTGTAGCTGATTTTGTGAATCCTTGAAACATTCAATTTTCTAGTCTTGGCTGAGTGATCAACTTCTCACTTAAAATAAATCCTTAATTTTGCTGATGTTTTATTAAAAAATGTGAATGTAAGTCAAAAAAGTGTTTAATACAGGATCTAAATGATTTTAGAGTTTAAAATATGTTGAATTTATTTTAAATCTAGTGATAAGAATGAATAAAAATCTAACTGCAGTGTGTGTTGGTTCCTCTTGAGTTCAAGCTGTGTGACAGCCTCTCTAAAAGGTATTTCCTGTGAGTGGCCTGCTGTTTGACAGTGAGTGTGGTCTAGAAGGAGCTGCCAAGCGGACAGAAAGAGGTCATGATCCCCCTCCGTTTTGACGTCACTTGTCCTGGGCACTCTTCATTTCCGTGGACCCACCAGGGACTGGCAGAGTCCGGATGCCCAGTTCAAATCAATAGATGTCACCGGTACCTTCCGTCTCCTCTGTGTTGCAATAAGGCACAATAAACGTGGAAGTAGAACCCTGAATAATAACAGAAAGCAGACTGCTGCACACAGGAAACTAGATGTCTGAGGATTTCAGTTTTAGGACAAGTTGCAGCCATAAAAAACATTTAAATCATTTGTTGTAAACCAGTGTTGTACAGAAATGAGAATCCTGTCGAGCTGTCGTGTTGGTACTGTAATTTATTGATGTTGCTTTATTTGACTTAATGGTTTCTGAGGAAGTGTGTACCACAAAACCTGTGTGCAGATCCAAAGAAAAGTGTGAGGAGCTAAAGATCGGAGCCTTTGTCTGCACAATAAAAAATAAAATTCATTTTGGACACAGAAAAGCAGAAACAACAAGAATAGAGACTGAAAAAAATAAGTCAATGGAGCTTTGTTTTAAGGGTTAAAGGCTGTTGAAAGCAAAATTTTTACCTCGGCTAGACAACGAGAGCGCAGCAGTTACTAGAACAGAGCTCTCTGTTGTCCTCCAGCACTTTCTGCAACAACGGCACTTCAGCAGCTGAGGACCGGCAGTTTCAGCTGAAACCCAAAACACCACAGAGTTTCAAATATCAGCCAACATTTTGAAGGTTGTGTTATTTTTGGAAGTGACAAACCCCAAAAGATATTATGTTGAAGTTGCATTGTAATTGCATTTATTTCTCTAATAGATATTCACAATCATAGCAGTTCCACTACAGCAAAAGTAAAAATTGTGTCATCCCCACAGTCATGGAAGAAATAAATCACAATTCAAAAATCAGGGACAATATATTAAACATTTTTCATAAAGCAAATCAAATGATGCATTGTCATGGGCTTTCAACAGAAAAAAAATTGGAAATATACTTCACTTTAACCACAAATGAAAGCGAAAATTTTGTCATTTTAAATAAATGAAAATAATAATACTTTTAAGAAAGGTGTATACATCAAGGTTGATAACACTTCAAAATGTGATTAGTCACTTTCAAACCTTTAATTGTATTCATGCCAATAGAAAAAAGAAAAGACAGCATATATATCAGAGAATATAGGACACAATTATTTTGAAGCACAAGATATAAAGACCGACTGATGACCGGCCTTACCCTGGGTTCAGAAAAGTGCAGCAAACAGCAGGATATGATGAGATACAAAAAGAAAAAAAAAACTCATACTGATTCTGAATGAGTGTAATTATAAAACACCTTAATGAAAAGTCATTAAGCTATCTGTCATGCATGAGTAAAGACATGCAAACCTTACAGCTCTTTGTGTAGAATGATGATCATGAGAACAGCAAAAGTTTCAAATCAAAGATCACAACAAGAAAACAGCAAATAAGAAACTTAAAAAAAAAAGCAAGGTGCCAAATTATTTAGAGGACCGTGTTAAAGTGTTCTCCACAGTTACTGGTTCCAGCTGGTTTCCAGCTGGGGATGCTGAACTGTACAGGCCTCCCAAAGCCCCCTCGTGTCCCTTTTTTGTCTGCTCACACAAAACAGAGAACAACAGGGCTGTTGACAGGCTGAGGTAAAGTGATGTGCCTGCTGGTCTACCACCTGCAGGGGGTGGGGGGGTGGGGGGACAGAACAACAGCGAGCCTGCTGGGTGGAAAGAAAGTCCTTGCCTGTGTTTGTGTGTGTCATATTTCACCTGCCCATCTAAATCCAGCTGCAATTTAGTTCAATATAGTCTCCATGGAAGGGATAGGAAATATTGCACCAAAAAGGGAGTGTGTGTGGGGGGAGTTATACAAACTTGTGTTTGAAACAAGTTTTTAGAATGTTAATCTTTAACACTTAAAACGTGTTTAGAGGATAAATCCAACACAACTAATTTTAGCTTATTACCGATCAAAATGACTGATTTATTTATATTTGATTCTCATCTGAGAGTTTGAGACTAAGAATAAGTAACACAGCTTGACTCAATACTGTCATCACCTCAAGGTTTTACTTGAGGTTGTGAACTAAGGTCCATCTTCTCAACTTGGACTCCACAAAACTCGGATTGAGACTAAGCCAACAAATGCTTGTCGACCTCTGTGAATAAGTTTCAGAGGAAATGTTTGCATTAACTGACAGCCTGAGCTCTGCAGGGTGGTGGATGTGATGAGAAGTGTTGAGAGATCTCCAGGGCAGGGTTTTCTTTTAATGCTGGGAGGATAAATTAAAACATGTACCCAGAGAAATGAAACACTTTTGACTGACAAAGTGGAATGAATATGCTGATAACTGCACAGACAGAGCAAAAAGAGGAACTTGGACTCAGGGCTATTCATGGTCAAAAGAAAGCCGGACTGCTGATGTCTGAAAAACTGAAGATAAGCTACACACATGGTCTGCCTGCAGATCTGTCACGGTGGTTCATGTGATGTGTGTTTTTAGTGTTTCTGTGTTTTGGACAGCTCTAAGGGTCATTGACCTAGAAGAAGGAACAATAACTGATTTATTATATAAACAGTATTCATACGGGTCATTCCATCCTGACAGATTAAATCTTCCCAGTTTCTGCAAAGTAGTTTTGCTATGTGGGATTTTTCTACTTCAAAATGTGTTATCTTTAAACATTTGTGGGGTGGGGTGGAGGGGACTGGCTGTGGATTGACTGTGGAGGATTTTATGGGATTAAAGCAGGTGAAGTGTCCAGTGAGAAGGAATTACTGGGAATAATGGGATAACTGTTCCCACACATGAGCAGCCACATTTCTTCTCCTTTTTATTCTGTTTTCAGCCAGCCAGGCCCTGCTGTTGCATCATACAGATTTGTGTATATGTGTCATTATAAGTGAGTGACTTCTGAGGTCCAGCACGACACACACACACACACAGAGAGAACTAATAAACAAAATGACTCCAGCCAATAACAAAGCCTTTTCTTTACGGTTTTCATAACGAGGTCATTACCAGCATGGGTTAGCTAATCGAGTCCAGTCCAACAATAAGAGCCACAGGAACTTTTCTCAATAACTAAAGCAGCAGGAGCTGTGCATCTTGGCTGCATTTCCACATATGTTCTGGGGGAAAAAAAAAACTGCTGGCAGGCAAAACATATTTCTAGGAGACTCTACAATGAAAGGTATTGCAGGAAATCAACCAGATCCACAATAACCTCTCCTCAAATGCAAGAACTAAAGCTAAAACACAGGTTTTATTCAAGTCTCACAACTTTCCTCTCTGCCTTCCCACCTCTTACTTTTTTTTGTCTCAGTCGTTCATCCTCTGTTCATCTAGTTACTGAAGGACATCCAAACAAAATAAATATATTTTATTCATCAAGAGTAATTGAGTGGGTGCACTAATAGGCAATGTGCTTTTTGCGAACGAAATGAAAGGGACCAAAGATGATAAAACAGATGTAAATCTGATCCCATCTCAAAGGTTAGCACCCTTAACGCAGGAGGACAGAAACAAACATGAGCAATGGATGAGAAAAAAAATGCCTTTCAAACAAAGTCTGCATAAATAACAAACTAACAAACAAAAATTGTATTGCAGTGTTTTTGGACCACTTAAAATAGAAAACTATGGTGGGAGTTAGTGTGAAGACTGTGTGTGAAAGGACTGTGTGGAAAGCGAGTGTTAACAAATCGTGTAAATGCGCACACACACAGTCACTGCACCATACACACTCCTTGAAAGTACCCGACCACTAGCTCCCTATGAATCCAAACAGTTACAAAAAATGTAATACTCTCTATCGAATGTGGTAATATTCCTACACTTGTCTCCATGGAAACTGGGTTGACAAACAACCTTTTCTAGGTTTGGAGGGTCAGGTAATAGCTGAAGATAATACTACCATATTTTCTTGAAAAGAGACTACTATACTGGTGGAACAGCTAGATGATAGTCATGTAGTGGATCAACCGTCATGGTAACAGTAGTGTGGTGAGTACCACACCGAGATGAAGGCTGGTTGTTGGGGATCTGGCAGTGAGGTGTGTCCATGATCACTCAGGGACGGAGCTGAAGCCTCCGTCTCACCCTTGGAGATGGTTTCCCCTCATGTTCTCTTCCTGGAAATCTCCACGTCTTGACACTCGACGACCGAAAGAGCTATGAGCATCTGGGCGGCGTAGTAGGTGGCCATGATGATGGCTCGAGAGTACGGCACGGGGAAGCAGAACTTATTAACTGCGATGGTGAGGTCAGAGACGATGAACAGCACCGCGCCCAGGCAAGCAGACAGCTTGGTCCAGGTCCAGAGGTCGTTAGCCAGCTGCAAGCCTGCCATGGCTCTCCATCCCATGAAGCCAATCAAAGCAATGTAGACGGCCACCAGGTAGGTGAAGGGGGCGCTGAGGTAGGGGTACAACATCAAATAACACAGAGAGGATACAGCAGTGACCCCAAAGCCAGCGTGCACGTTGACCGGCTTCATCCCAAAGGCCGATGAATAAAGGATGTGGGTAATGGCGAACATCAGAAGGCCTGTAAGACATTATAATGTAAATGTCAAAGCAATGACTAAAACATGGGTTATTTGCGTTTAGAACAAAACACACTAGGTCAAAATTTACTCATCTTTGGTTTAAATCATTCAAACAAATGCAGTATTTTGGCTCAGTTGATCAGCAAAATATTCTTGTAACTTCATTGCTCAATCGTACCTTTTTTAAACACGCAACTGACTTCTGAAGATTTTTATCACAAACATCTTTTTGTACCAAAGATGCTGGAAAGCTTTTTATTTGATGACTTCACATAAAGACTGTAAGCAGCCTCTCCACATTCTTGATTTGTGCAGGAGGTTTTTTTTTTTTCAGTTAGCAGGCTCTGATTCATCTTCTTGATAAAAACTATACAAACCAGTTGAACTGCCTTCTGGGGAAAAAAAAAATGTTGGCTGATGTCATTACCTTCTGCTGTTTTGTGGAGACATTTGTTTCCTAAAGTTTTAACAAAACATTTTTATCGTTAACTTTATCCTAATTGGGGATTAGTTAGTCCTCTTTTCACCAATTTGCAGAGACAAAAATGTCGATGCAAACAATTGCATTATTTTTTGTTGATCACACTACTTTTCAATTGGTTATGACAGTTTAGTAATAAAGCACATAACTATTAAAAATGTCTTTCCTGCGATTTTGAAAGTATGTCTTGTTATGAAATGGTTTTAGGAGGATTCTACAAAACTATTGCCATTTTTATACCCAAAAGATTTTTGGATTATTAAATTATTTTATTGTTATTTAAAAAGAAATGTCAAATAATCCGAATCTTACAATGATAACTTGTGTTATTTCTCCTCACCATGGACAAAGTAACCCTGCTCCTGCCAGATGAGAAAGGCATCACCCAGAGCTGAAAAGATGAGACCAGCCAGGATCTTGCGTGCACTGGACTGAGCACAGAGGAAGCTGAATCCATGAGCCAGCAAGAAAACCCACAAGCAGAAAATGGGCAGACATTTGATGAGGGCACTGAACCAGGACGGACTCGAGGTGGGCAGCCACAGGACAAAGTACACACAGGTCGACTTGAAGAATGGCACCAGTTTAGGGCCTTCACTCTTGACCTGGAAACAAATTTAGCATTGACATAATCAGCTGAGTCATAGAAGCTATTATTTCCATCTCTCACCATCAATTAGAAGGTATTTTATCTGAAGGCTGAGTGGAAGGAACAAATTGAAGACATATCTGTGAGTGCGCGAAGAACATAATGAACATAAAACCAAGAAGCTAACAGCTGAGTTGGTTTGGGTGGTCATCAGTGATCATTGATGGTCATCATTAGACAAGAACGTGTCTCGCAGTCTAAGAAGATTGTTGCAGAAGTAGAATGTAAAACAGGATATACAAAAAAGCTTCATCATTGTTGTTTGATTCCAAGTAACCTTTTTGTTTCTTCTGCTTTTGAACCAATTT
>JAVKLF010000011.1:17152699-17163024 GCA_034783495.1 Millerichthys robustus | reverse complement strand
ACCTCATCCCCAGAGATTGGAGAGCCCAACCCAGAGTCCCCAGAATCAGCTTCCTCAATGGAAGGCATGTTGGTGGGTTTGAGGAGGTCTTCGAAGTACTCTGCCCACCGACTCACAACGTCCCGAGTCGAGGTCAGCAGCACACCATCCCCACAGTGGGGAAATAGGTGTCCCGTTGATATATAATAACGACAGTTTGAGATAGACATAAATATAAGATTTTTAAACTGACATCAAAGAAAGAAGCTTCTTTTATTTTTATTTTTTTTTAAGAAAGAAGCTTCCTTCTACGTATTAGTCTACTTAAAACTTAATTTGTGTTTCAGAAAGTATATATTTTGCCAACAAAAAGTTCTGCTGGTGTTTAAAGTGAGCTTTTTATTTTGTTGCATGAATACAAGTGAAGGAAATTTAAATTTTGACTAAACAAAGATTTCAGTCCCCAGAGTGTTTTTAGTTAAACACATTCTGCTGTGCTATTTTTTGATTTGCAATAGTTTGGTAAAATAGTCCCCAAAAATTGAGTTAAAAACAGTTCTTAGGAAGTGGATGCCAAGTGGCCAAATCTGAATGGCATTTACATTGCATTACTTTCAAACTTATATTTATCTTTTTTTCATTTTTCAACATAGCATCGTATTTTCTGTCTTTTTATTCCTTCTGTAGGACTCCTTGGGCAACAGCCCGCAACACATACTTCAGCCGTGGTAAGAACAAACAGTCTCTGGATGCCATAGAGAAGGCTGCTTTTGTCTTAACCCTTGATGACACTGAGCAGCGTTACGATGCAACCAACCAAGTCAAGTCTCTGGACAGTTATGCCAAGTCCCTTCTCCACGGAAAGTGCTATGACAGGTGGGACAGCACAGCTTAGTAAAACTGGTCAGATATTTCATAAATTTGTGACATACACTCATATTTTTTTGTTTTGTTTCGTTTCATTTGATCAGGTGGTTTGATAAGTCCTTTAACCTGATCATTTACAAAAATGGCACCATGGGGCTGAATGCAGAACACTCCTGGGCAGATGCTCCAATTGTTGGCCACTTGTGGGAGGTAACACCTGTGATTTTTCAATGATTTCAGTTTTGTTATTTATTTCACTAAACATGTTTTAAGTTGAGAAAAACCCAATTCTTCAACTCTGCGACTTACATGCCTATTAGAAAAGCACAGTGTAGCTGAAAAATCTGAACACAAAATGAAAGTAAAAATATCAGTGAGTTTAAGACTTTATTGTACTGCAGCATGTACTTTCCATGGATCCCGTTAAACTGGGATATGCTGACGATGGTCACTGTCGTGGGAAGCCTCACCCCAACCTGCCTGGTCCTCAAAGACTCCAGTGGGACATTCCCGCTGAGGTAAAAATTTGCTATTTCTGTGACATTAAAGTAACTTTTCTATTCTAATTAATAAGCTAGAATGGCTTTTCTTTTAATAGCTATATTACTACTTGTTTTCAGCCTACTTTGCCAAGTAAAACTCTGTCTGACGCTGTGATTCTAGTGCCAGGAAGTCATAGAGAGCTCGTTGACAGTAGCCAGGGCTCTGGCCGATGATGTGGATTGTCACATCATCCCCTTCGATGAGTTTGGAAAGGGGCTGATTAAGAAGTGTCGCACCAGTCCAGACGCCTTCATTCAGATTGCCCTACAACTGGCCCACTATAGAGTAAGTTCTTGTTTTAAACCTCCTAACATTTGCATGATAATATTTAGGGCATACAATGTTTCAGGAATTTAGCCATAGGCTTAGCAGACCAAAAACATTTCAATAAATTGTATTCCCTCTTTTTGCCACAGGAGGGCAGTCACAACTAGGCAGCCAAATAAAATTGCTGTAACAATCAAACCAAATCAAAATACTAGGATAAATTTTCAGTCTTGTTGGTTTATATTGTAATACAGTTACAGTTGTACAAGTTTTGAAATGTTAAAAAATAGTTTACTTGGCAACTAACATGGGTGTTACCGCATTATAAAACAAATTCTGGCTTTTTAATATTTCTCTACAGGACAAAGGGAAGTTCTGTCTGACGTACGAAGCCTCCATGACCCGCTTGTTCCGTGAGGGTCGCACAGAAACCGTGCGCTCCTGCACCCTGGAGACCTGTGACTTTGTTTGTGCCATGATCAGAAATGAGACCGTAAGTTTCAACAACACCCCCTCTACTCCGAAAACAACGCTAATGACTAAATATTGTTTAGTGATGCGAGCTGTGCCATTCATGTATATTTGCAGAAAGAGGATTGCCTCAGGTTGCTTAAAATAGCAGCAGAGAAACACCAAAACATGTACCGCCTGGCAATGACAGGACAGGGCATCGATCGCCACCTTTTCTGTCTCTATGTGGTCTCCAAATACCTGGGAGAGGACTCCCCATTCCTCAAGGAGGTATGAGAACTGATTGGAAGCTATTTTTGGAAAAATGTTCCTTAAAGTTTGTCATTATTTTCCTTGTAAGGAGTCGTTCACAATTCTCAACGTTATTATGAGTGTACAAAATATACACTTTTAAGAGACCTCCCCTACCCCTGACTTAGGTACTATTATTGAGAATCCATCTGATTAATCATGATTTTAGAAATATTGGGTATGGTCAGACTTGTCTTATTTAATATTTTACACTAAATGAGAACAGTTTGTGCATTCTTTGATCTGTGAAATATTTTCTGTTTAGGTTCTGTCTGAGCCATGGAGGCTGTCCACCAGCCAGACTCCTTTGCAGCAGGTTGAGCTGTTTGATCTGCTCAGACACCCAGAGTTGGTGTCCTCCGGAGGTGGATTTGGGCCAGTAAGTATATGTCAATCTGGATAGTCATTTGTTTTAAGCCAAGAAAAACATTTTGTGCAGTCAACCTGTGACGCAAGTTATAGAATGAAGGTTTAAAACTTTCTTTGTCCGCAAGGTGGCTGACGACGGTTACGGCGTCTCCTACATTATTCTTGGTGACTGCCTCATTAACTTCCATATCTCCAGCAAATATTCAAGTCCAGAAACTGTAAGTTGCCCTACTGTGCAGCCAGTTCTCATTCTTTTCTCATTAATTTCTCTAAAAGTAAGTTTGTTTTTCTTTATTTTAGGACTCTCGTCGTTTTGGAGACAACATCAGACAGGCCATGCTGGACATCCTAAATCTCTTCCAACTCGAAAAAAAAACCAATGATACCAAGTGATCATTTTCATTATTAGTGAAATGAAATCACAGATCGTTGTTTTAGCAAAGCATATTTTCTTTTTGAGACTTGTACAGAATCACTTAACATATGGGTTAAAATATGGTTAATTTTAACTTAATTAATGTTACATAAGGAAAGAATTTGGGGAAAAACCTTGCTGTCTACATGTTTGTTAAGCTTTTGTGTCTACTGTAATTTTCGGAAAGGTCAGGTTCTAGCACAGGTTGTGCACAGATCAAAATATTTATTTGCAAAACTGTACTTACTGGTGCCTTGGTGACATGCTAATGTATAGAATGGGAGAAAAGGTTGAGGAAATTCTAGTCTTGAATCAAGTTTGTATTTAACCATTGTGAATGATGTAAAGGTTTTAAGAGCATCATCTGATATTTAGTTATGTTTTAAGTTGTATGATGGATGTATGTTTAGTTTCCATTATTTTGTGTCTTCTTGATAGAAGTTTGCTACAGCCTCTTTAGTTGCAGCTCTTAAAATATGTGTAGCTTGCTAAAACGACAAACTTGAAGTTTAAGGTTTAAGTTGCATGGTGTTCATGCACCTGTAACTAGAGAAATTCTAAAAATGTAACTTTTATTTGAAGTCTGACCCTGTATTAGTGTGATTCTAAACACAACACACAAAGCACGCAGCTGGTGCCACTTTCTCATCTCCTGACTCAACTGTATTAGAAGGGTGTTCGGTTTTAGCTGCTATGATTTTATGATGTTGCCATGAGGGCAGGTGATGCTTGTGTGTGCGTGTCACGTTTTCATACTCAGGTTTTGCTCACTTAGCCTGACTTCAATGTGCCGATAAGAGCACAGACATTAGTTCTTGTTAGAGTTACACAATTTTAGGAAAATTTGCAGTTGTAATAACTATCAGTAGTAATGAATCCACATTTTCCTAACCTGTATTTTTTTGTCATCAAAATGTTCAGAACTGTGTGCTTTAGCTTTTTGGGCACGATCATCTAAATGAGCTGAAGGCATTTAGGTCAGTTGGGGTCCTTTGATATTGCAATGACAATAAATGTTTGATAGCTGTAGCTGTGCAGCTGTAGTAGTTATCCTGGTATGCTTACAGGAGAACTTAAAATGCTCTACGGTGCTCTATGAGCTTCACTGAATTGGTTGCATTATTAGAACTAAAGCTGGATAAAGCAACTTCAATAACTTCCGTCATCCAAAATTGAGGCCAAGCTGTCTTTTGTTTGGGAGCCGCCTTGTTGTATATTTGGAGATAGAATTTGCACACTAGGAACGTGGGGCTCTACCTTTAATATGAAAGGCTCATCTAAATCACTTGCTGTCACAGTGGAAGACAATATATCTATCTTTTTTTTGTCAGTCAAATGTCCTAATCATTTACATGGTAGAGAGACAAAGTTTGTAGTGCAGCTAGCCACTCTTTCTTCACTTTCTAGGTTCTGGGCCTGTGTCTAATTATAACATAACTCTGGTGGGTGAAAGGTACAACGTGAAGTTTCTAAGAAAGTCAGACATGACTAGGTTGGAAATCTGACTGGCTGGCTGTTTTGATTTCTGACCACAGAAGTACTGTTCAGTTGTGTTCTTTATCATTGACTTGAAAGTTCAGCGTTATTAAATTCTGATGGTAGTTCAAGATGAACTAAAACTTTTATGTGTCTGTTTGATAGTTTTGGGGTGGTGGTTCAGAATCCTTTGACATTTAGAGCTATAGATTTTTTTTTCTTGAATAAGTTGAAAATGCAGTTATAGTTTGGTTTGTCCTGAACTGGGAAGAGTTTTTATGTATATGTTGTCATTTTGTTCTGTTTATTTTTCTGAGTTTTAACCTCCTAAATCACATGCATATTTACCTGCTGAATGTGGCAAACGATGAGCACTAAGTTACAGCTTTTTTGATTTAAAAAAGGTAAATGTACACACAATGCTTCTTTTTTGGACAGAATATTTTGAATATCACACCATGCCAGTATGTGGTGGTTGTTGTTGGACAGTAGATCTCATGTTTACACTGCTGCATGTCTTTTTTAAAGGTAAAGCTGTACATGTTCACCTTTTAATTTAAAATTGTGTTAAAAAAGAGAAAAAGACAAGCAGCTGATAAACCAAACAAAGTTGTAACAATAAAGTGAATGTCTGCCAGCTGGATTTCTTAACTTCACGTCTTATTTGCTGTGGAATTTCTCATTTGAACGTCTGTGAAAACAGCTTTTCATACCACCTTTAAAGCTAAAAATGCTGCAAGAATCAAGAATAGAAGTTTTGGACAAATAAAAAAAACTGAAGAAGACAATTTTTCACCTTAGTCATTTTTTAAAAATAATTTAGCAGTCAAAAAATTATGTTTTTGTCAAAGAGTTGATCTTCAACATTAACAGCCATGGCAATCAGATTTTCTTGTTTCTGTCAAATTTCTTTAAAACCCGTTTCTTGTGAAAATGAGATATGTCCTCTTTGAGCTCCGTGTTTTGTTTTTAATCAAAGTAAAGCCTCTGATGGTATTACCGTGCCACATGGACAGGTGGTCGGGCTCATGTGGAAAGCACCCAGGAGCTACTTCCGTCTCAGAGGGTATTAATACATTCCTTCGCCCAAACTAATCAGGGTATGTTCTGTGGTTCTATTAAAATGAGGGCATTTAAAAGGCTTTGCAAGGTGATGCATTTCTAAAAAGAGCTAAAGGAAGTTATTGCTTGTAAAACAATTTCATTCTAGCTTCTGTGCAGCAACCAGATCTCTATTTCTGTACATTTTTTTTTCTCACACACCCCTCCACAATGACACCCTGATGTCTCCTCAAATTTCAAGGAGGATATTTCAAAACTATTCTGAAGACCTTCTGGGAATGTGCAGTTGACTTATTCAAAAGCTACTTTTTTATTTGTGTGTTAATGAAAAGCCTAATGTGTGTTTTACAGCTGGTCACAAAGGATTTAAATTATATATATTAACAGGCAATCAGTCGACCCTTTCAGTTTAAAACGCAATAAATCAGGAAAACAATGACAAATCCGTGGAGCTTTGATGACTCAATTGCGGACAAGCTTTCAGATTAGATTGGGCACCTAGTTGGCAAATTGGAAAAGCCATTTGTTCGTGAGCAGACACTGAAACTTAAAACCTCGACTTGCACTTTCTAAAAGTAGACTTTGGAGAGATCTATTGCCTCTGCTTGTCACCAGTTTAATTCATGTGCCTCTTGCTCCACAACACACAGAAAATACAGAAGGGAGTGAATGAAACCAATCTTGTTTTATGAGCTTTTTAGTCATGCCCACAGATCCGATCCTATCATTTTGTCTGGTGGTAACAGAAAGGGAGAGAATAATGTTCAAATTATTGCAACTGTATGTGTGCCACTATTGATTAGAATTTTGGCAGGACAATTTGTTTTTCCTGATCTTCTGGACACATTACATGATGTTTTGTTATGCTCAGAACTAATTGAGTTGATTTGATGAAGAGAATAATCGGATCTCTGTTCAGTTGCTAAAAGTTTGTTTAGTTCCTAGAAGGAAGTCTATCCTTGGGCTGTTTTAATTCCATTTACCTCATTACATCAGTATTAACCTTATTCCTAATGTGAAAATCAAAACGTAATTAAGCCAAAGTAAGTGCTTATTAAATACAGGTCATTTAAGGTTTTGACCCAAAACGGTTCTCAAGCCTCGGCTGTAAAAGAGGCTGGACTCAAGTCTCACGCTGTAACTTCATCACCTCCCAAACCGCGGAGCCACCCTAGGTCCTGTGAATTTTATCTGCACACAGATTTCAAGAAGTGCCATATGAATCTAACAGTGATGGTGAGAGTGTAAACAGAGAGGGCGAGCTCGATGGCTGGTGTGGAGGGACCCTGCGTGTCTGTGACCAGCTGCACCTGTCTAACTGCACTAAAGGAGCGGGGACTGGGGCCCCAAGGTGGAACTCAGCCAAGTGGCTGTAGGAGGAAGGGAAGGAATGAAAGCTGGGCTGAGGTTCTCCAAGAAGTTCTGCCTCATGCTAATGGAAAGCTAAAAATATCTTTTAGTAGGTTTAAGTGATATTAGTGGAGTTACCCACATGACCACATATTCTCAAGGGGTTGATATCTTACAGAAATTTCATCTCGCAGGACAGCACACAAATTGTGTATCCACAAATGTTTAGAGATTTCAAAATCTAAGTTTTTCCTAATTTGATGAATAACTAAAGATGCAAATCAACAAAAGTACAAAAATATAGATAAAATGTGGCCTCTCCAACTATATGTTTTGGAAATTAGTAAGAAAAGATAACAGCAGAAATTAGTAAATATTTTAAATGTTATACAAAAGATATTCGAAATGCTTCAGGAGCTTAAATGATAAAGAAACTGAAGTTTAGCAGAAGTGTGTGTTTGACGCGGAAGTCTTGGATCTTTAAGCAGTACAAATTGTAAGTCACACTGATAAAGAAAATATATATAAAAAGAAGCAGCACAGAATCCTGTATCACTTTAAAGTCCTTTGGAGAACTGAAATCTGTTGTTGCAACAGAAAACTGTTTTTTTGATTAATTTATGCATTTTCTGACAAAATTCTCCATTACCCCACGTGCCCAAAATTAAAAGGTATATAAATAAGTAAAATAAGAAAATGTAAACTTTATTGTAACTTTGTTATTCTACATTTTCTGATTTCCAGAAGAGAAACATACATTAATAATGGCACAGTCATCGTACTTTTACTTTTACTGCAACAATCCAGACCCTCATCTATGTCTGGATTTAAGAGTGGGACATAATTATTATTAATATTATTATTATTATTATTATTAAGGCATATTGTGTGGCAAGGAATAACACAAAAGAGCTTTTCCTGCAGTGTTATTTTTTTTAAACAGTATAATTAAGCACTAACATAAAAACATTTTTTAAAAAAAGAAAATTCTCACAAAAAGGGGTGTGGAAAATCCCTGTGGGTTTATCATACATTCTGCTCTTTGAGAGATTAAGACATCAGTGTGATCACAACATGCTGAGTCGCACTAAGACATTTGGTGAACTGACGTTTCATCAGACCTGAGAATTTTAGTCCATACAGTAAACAGTTCATGTTGTGGTGGAACTTGTCAAGAAACAAGTCTGTGTCATAACTGCTTGCCGATTAAGATACTTCTGTAAAGGATAAAGAAACAAACAAAAAATAAACATAAACTAAGACAGAGAGAAAAGCGTAAAATTATGCATCTTGGGGTACAAATGACAATTCTTTGAGGGCAAATTTCAAATATGATCGCAGAATAAATCTCATCAGAGCATCAAATCAAATCTCAAATGATGTCGTAGTTTAACCAAAAAGCAGTAAATGTGTGTCAATGTAGATCTCTGCCACAAATCCTATGAACTTGGGCTGCACAATATATCAAAACAAATGTTTAATAAGGCAATATCAGTGTGTGCAAAGTTAATATTCCCCAAAAACTGCAGAAATAAACTGCATGCAAAAATACAAATTTGGACCACTGCTCCTCTAAACAGCCACATCCAGCACATGGAGAAGGTTCAGAAGGATTTTTTTTTACTTGAACATGTGAGTTTATCACAACTGCTATTGTCATCGCAATAGTCAACATTAATATCCCACAAATGTGTTTTTATATATTGTGCAGCCCTACGATAAACATCTCACTAACCTTTAATTAACCAATTTGGTTATGGATGATAGATAAACAGTTTGTTGTTTAGTACAGAACCATTTTGAACTAGTCTAGTTTTGGTTGAAATGCACAAAATGTGATAAACAAGAACCAAATAAAATCAAACCAGTTTTCTGTTGATTAAAAAACTCCTTCCTGAAAAAATCAAATAAATAACATGGATCCATGCTTTGAACAGTTTATGGTAAAATAGTATTATGGCTCTTAAACTCAAGCAAAGTTATTTGTAAATAAGAGTGTTTTTTTATGTTTTATTACATTTGGGGAAATAAACTTACTGATTAGCATGTAGCGAACCACAGTACTGTTCTAACCATGATTCTGCAGTGTGTGCTTAAAAAAAATTAGAGAGTAAACAAAAGAAGAGTCAAGCCTAAGAAAAGTTACAAAAAAGCAGCACAGAACTAACAGGATTTGAGCTGGATCATTCTTTAGCCAAATTTTCAGCAAATGGCTCTTTGGGACTACTACTTTGGGAATAATTTGGTTGGAGCTAATTTAAGTATTTTATGCCTGTCCAGGATAAAAAAAAAAAATACTGTTATTGAACTTTAACGTCAACAAGCTATACTAATGACACAATTCACCAAAAAAGCAAAACAGACAATTTTCCCCAAATGCTAGTTTGAAACTTTTTATCCCCTTGGTCAGCATCTTCTTCAAGGCTTTCTTTATAGCTTTATCTGGCTCCCAAGGAAAAGCATTTCAACACAACGGCAAGTCAAAAATCATCATTTATAATCCCTTGCTACAGTAAATTGTTATAAAGGTAAAATTTGATCTCAATTCAAATATATGCTAAGTTAAAACAACAGTAACTTGGCCTCAAGTTTTCTGGTGTACAGTAATACAATACAGTGGTATGATTACTTCAAATTGCTTTATGTACTACAGGGTGAAGGGTTGTTGAGTAAGAATTTGAGGTACATTCATTTAACATCAGTCCCACGGCCTGACTGGTTCAAGTAAAAGTCTTTCTGATGAGTAAGCAAAATGTCCACAGCGCATCTCTGTCCCCATTGGCAGCTTTCTGCGACAGAATTTCCTCCTAGTAAGCGGTTCCCTCGAAAAAAAAAAAAAGAAGAAAGAAATTAAAGGCTTTTCAAAAGTCTTCTTTTGTTTTTCCATTTCTTCATTTGGTCTTCTTGAGAGATTTTTCTAACCCAACATCTGGGCTTGCTTTGTTCCTCCTCATGCAGAGAGCCAGCAGCAACTACAAATTTTAAAGACTGTTGAAAAGCAGAATGTAAACACACAGATTTCTCAGGAACTATACACAAAAACAGGTGAATGAATAAAAGAAAAAGTCCAGAAACAGATCAGCTGAGAGGTAAAACTGATTAACAAATTCTTTTTTAAAAAAAGCAAGAAAAAATTGCTCAAAAGGAGAGAGAGAGAGAAAAGTAATTTTCAACTTTAAAGTGCAAGTATTTGAAGTCTCTCATGTCAGAACTTGAGAGAACATCCATGGTCTTT
>JAVKLF010000011.1:17088508-17098700 GCA_034783495.1 Millerichthys robustus | reverse complement strand
ACACACACACACACACACACACACACACACACACACACACACACACACACACACACACACACACACACACAGAGTCCAGCCTGTTGCCAATAATAAGACTTGTTTAACGAGTTTCAATCCTTTGTTGATTTCAGTCTCATGACTGTTGTTTTTGTGAATCGCACTCACTGAGGCTGGTATTAATCTTCACTGAGTGTATACATAAGATGTCCAGAGCTGTGCTGTTAACTAGGAATTGTCATGCGACAAAGTTTGGTTCACGTTGGGTGAAGACTTGTTGGGTTCAGTGCTTCATTGGTCATTATGTTGCCAAGTCTGGTGTTTATAGCACTGGGGTAAACTCCTTCCCCACTCTGCCCTAAACCTTCTTGTTTTAGTAATTTCTGTTCATAAATCACCATCTTTTTCCTTACTTCTGTTTTGTTCTTGGCTCCTCCTTTTTACTTCTGCAGCAAACTTCCCTTGGCCCAATTCAGTGTTTGTGTTTGGGATTCCTCAGTGGCAGTGTGTGCCGACAGACATTGAAGGCCCTGGCCGCACCGTCAGTTTCAGGTGCTTTTCTGGTGTTTGGCAGCTTTCTGCTTGTGCCTGACTAAGCTTTCTTCTGATAACTGATTCTGCAGTTTTGGCTTATTTTTTTACAAGAAAGCCACTTCTCATTAGATATTGCTGCAAGAAAAATACAAGAACAGAGTGGATTTTATGTTGATTAAAGGTCATGGATGTTTTAGTTTTAGCTGATCCACAAAACTAGTATCAAAAGACGAGTCGGATAGGTGCTTGAAAAAAACAACAAGTCCAAATTTTTTGCAAGCTTGTAAAGTTGTATACAATGTCACTTTTACATCCCATAGTTGTTTACATAGACATCTTATGGTTGTTTACAGTAAACACTGGCTGTGTTAAATACAATTTGTAGTAAGCTGCAATTCATTCCATGCAAACAAATAAACAGTTGTTTAGTGTACCCTGTTTATGCAACTATATAATGCAAAAGTAACTTTGTGTAAAATTCCTTAAGAAATGGCTTGCTTGAACAGCTATAAAAATGTGTGCTTGTTGCTCACACAGAAGGAAAGCAGATGTAGGATTTTGGTTATGTTTGTGGACTCCCTACAATAACCACTGGGTTCTGCTTTTGCTTGTTTATGTAGTGTGACTCGTCACCTCCACAACATCCGTTCCATGGTGAAGGAGACTTCTTTACATCAACACTTCAGGGGCTATAACTTGTGTTGCTTCCTTCTTTTAACGCTGTACTCTGATGGCACCAACAACCATGCCATGTTCAAAGTCTCTTTAATCACCTTTCTTCCCCATTCTGATGCTCGGTTTAAACTGCAGCAGATCGCCTTACCATGTCTACATGCCTAAATGCAATAAGTTGCTGCCATGTCATTGGCTAATTAGAAATTTGCGTAATGAGCAGTTGGACAGGTGTAGTTAATAAAGTGGCCGGTGACTGTATTTGCATAGTGACATTCTTGTTTTGAAAGGCTTAGCTTACATAATTTAAATTTTTTTAAAGCACTTTCATTTTGCTATAAAGTAAAGAAGTGACTGCAAAACACATTTGCTTTAGTCATAGCATGTGCTAATTTAAATATTAACACTGCAGTGTTGTCCTTTTATGTTGACATTTGACAAGTTCCTAGTTGCCAAGACAGATTTCTGTCATTTTGAACGTGGCTAGGACGGATTTCCACCATCTGCAAATATCAGAAAGAAGGGAAAAAAAAACAACCTTTTTTTTGAGGTCTTGTTAAAACCATCCAAAGTCCAGAATTTTACTATGGCTGCTTTCAACAAATAAAGCAAACCACAGCCACGCCTCTAACTGAGAGGAGACGTCATCGTTGCCATCTCTTTTTCTTTGTGTCATACTGCATAGCCAGGGAAGTAGGAGGCTACAGAGATGCACCCACTCACTGTAGCTATCTGTCTGTGGGAAGGTGGAGTATGCTGGCTATTAGAGAGAGGATCCAACGGCCCAACCCTCTCACCATACAATGCAATGTTAATCATTATAGGTTTTAAGCTTTTCTACAGTAAACAAAAGCAACACCATTTTGCATGTTTGGCTAAGTGAGTTTCATGTCGTCTTCCCCTTTAGGAATCAAACCATGCTATGCAGTAATTATGTGCATGTTTCTTTGGGTATTTTGGAGGTTGGAGACAGACAAAGTAACATTCACATTAGAGCCAGATCATTCCGTAACACCTACACATTGACCCCAAGCAAAATATTTCACATTTTCAAACTAAATATTTGATTGACAGCTGTGTTCATTGAAGTAATTTCTTTTATAGTGGTGAGTCTAGTAGTTGAAAGCTTCATGCATTAGATAAGAAGTTTTGGCTGAAATTCTTGGTGGTAACTACAGTGTTTGTGATCTTTAAATAATTTATCAGTAGATGTGAGCAATAACGGTTTAGGTTTCAAACACGCAACAATTATATTGTATAATTAATACACAGTATGGATACAAATATTTCAAACCAGAAGTTGTAGCAGATTTTATGTCAAAGTAAAGTGTCAGGATGACAATAATTAGTCTTCAGCATGTCCATGGGAGAAAATGACAAGAAAAAGATACAGATTTGTGTTGTAACTGCACTCTGCGACCTGTTATCTTTTATTTAACTCTTTTTTTTGTGATTGCATGCATTCAAGTGTGTGTACTGTACTGTACTCTATAGCTGCTTGATACAGACTACATTTGGGCCAGTGATGCATTAGCCATGGCCATAGACAGGCTGGTATGGAATAAATAATGGATACCATCTTTTTGCTCTGAATAAGTCAAGACCAGAAAAAAAAAACATAAAGAGATGAGTTGGAGAAGTTGAATGCCAGAGAGAAATAGAAGGTTTGTCAAACCGGAAGAAGGATGTAGAAGCAGAATCGGGGTTCTCAAATCCAAATAGGTGTCTCATTTCTCTTTTTCTTGTTTTGATAATTGACGATATGTATAAAAACAACTAACTGGAAAGTGTCCACAGCTCATGTTTTTCTCCTTTTTTTTTCAATCAGGCACAGGGCCAGACTTTCACCTTCCCTAACATCTTCCCCGAAAAAGACCAGACACCAGCGGAGGGCTCCATGGAAGAGATGCAGGACAAGTTCATGGAGGATGAAAAACAGAGGCAGAAACCCGATCCCAGGAGAGGAGGGATCACTGAGTGGTTTGGACTCTAAAGTAGCCTGAAAACTGGGAAATAAGACCTCATAAATATGCATGGATGTTGCACTGGGAGCAACATGTATTGATTTGAAATGCAACTTTTGGGATGTAATTTCTCCTTTTCTAAGACACACAAATGTGTAGAGAAGAAGAATGAGCTAGTGTGTGGGAGGCTGCAGACATGTGTTTAACATGTTTGCAAGGCTTCAGCCCAGTAAGCAGATGCAGAAAAGAATTGGACGAGGAGGAGAGTGGCCGGGCTCCATCTTTAATAAAATCAGCCCACCACACACATCTCCATCACCTCAGATGACCTTCTCTTCTTCATCACTCCTCTTGGCCATCTTTTTTCAATTCGGTCTTCCTTTTTTTGCTTTTTCTTTCTACTATTTGGATGTTTCCAATTTGTCTGTCATCTGTTATCCCTCCACTTTTTCAGTTTTTGTTTGGACACTTCTTCCATATATGTATGGAGTACCAAAAAGCCTGACTCCCAGCTAGTTGGATTTAACTACCTGTACTGCCCACATCATTTCCTTTTTTATGAGTTTGCCTTGGATTAATTGACCACTTTGGGTAAACAACAATTGAGATGTTGTTTCAGCAAAGCAAGAACATGGAATTTGCTGTGGTGTAAAAGTATATCAGCATATTTTGTGGTGGCATGCGAGTCTGTACCCAATGTTTGTGTCTGTACTACTGCCCAGCATGTAAGACTTTCCAGTAAATTGGTGTTTTAGTGAAAGCTGTTTTAATAAGAACTAATAAATGGTCAGTTTTCCAAATGTACTTTGCTTATTGTTTTTAATACTGTCTTTCCCTCATCTCTCACTGAGAAACTGACACTTTAAGATGCTTTCTGCCACACAAGCTGGTTTGTGCAAGTGCCAGTGTGGTCTGGTAGATGTTTTGACAAAGTAATGATCTGTGTTTGACTCAGGCCAGTGGAAGACTGAGTTCTCTTACCGTAATAAAGCTCATAAAGCAAAGGGTGGGGGAGACCTTTCTTGAGCTTGCTCAGGCTCTCCATTATCCCGACAGGCCAAAGTTACAGTAAGTGTCCCCCAGCCGTGACCACTAATGTTGGCAGACCAAAAGAAAGGTCCAGTTTCTGACCTCACCCAGCCAACTCATCTATCGCTAAGGAGAATGTCAATATTGATCCTGTTGGCCCATTGTCTGCTGCCTGGAACAACTTGCCCCCTGCATTGCTATAAAGCTATCTGATTTGGAACAAAACAAGCCTCTAGGTACACAGTCACTCCATTTCTTTCTTTTCCTCAACTTTTTTACTTTTTTACCTCTTTTTTTTCCCACTGCATTTCTTGCTGTTGCCCAGTCTGCGCCTCTGAAAAACAGCAGAATAACCAAAAGGGACACTGAATTCCTTTTGTGTCTCATCTTTTGGCCCAAACAGATCCCTTATGAAAGCTGGGTAATGAAATTCTGTTATTTGCTAAGCCATAATCTTTCCCTATTGTCCTCATGTTCTTTGTGATGGGGATACCCTGTTCCTCCAAAAATATTTTATGTGTACGTGTGTATACTTCACACAATTGCTGCTCATAAAACTGGGGTTTTCAGTGTTTTTTAAATTTATTTTTTGTTTTGTTTTAGAGCTTAGAACATGTTGAGACACTTGTGGTTAATGAGTTCATCTGTTCCTCACACAGATAAATCACTGTGAGTCATTTTAGGTATGCACCAAAAATTAACATGAACATGAACAACAAACTTATGAGCAGAGAAACTTAACCAAAAAGATATTGGTGCAAAATGACAAAAGAACACATAGAACTAGAAAAAATGATACGTCCAGTTTAATTAGCGTTCATCCAGCATACTGTTGAATTAGATGCAGATGGTAATTTTTTTTTAAGTTAGGTTATTCATGTGCCTGAATATTTTTTTCTCAGATGCAATAAAGGAGATAGACAGCTGGCTGAATAGGTAGCTAGATTAATAAATTGTTTGATTGGTGACTGATATCCTTCCTGAAGATTCTCCAATCAGTTTAAGGGGGGCCAGAATTAGGTAGTTTTCAGACTGAGTGGCCATTTTGAAACTCAAAAACCTGATTTTCATCCTGGTCAGTGAAGCATTAGACAAAACTGTTAGTCCTGGTCCATGAATGCACTAACTGTGGCTAATTAAAGCTAATAATGCCTGTCCTACACAATACTCGTAAGTTCCCATGCCTCTAAGTTCCCGAGCACCAGAGCTTAAAGTAAAGTGAACTGTCTTCGGGAAAAATAAAATGGGTGATATGCAATAATTATAGTTTTTAAGAAATTTAAATGATCCAATACTTGAATTTGCAGATCAGAACTGCTCAAAATTGGAATTGGCAGTAATTTAAAAAACAGATTTGGTTAAATTTCTGATTGTTTCAGTGTACTGCACTCCTTTTTGTCTTCTCTAACCTCCTCTGTCTTCATAACCAATAAAACACAGCAAGAACATTGCATATAAGTGTTGGCTCGCAGCTGGCAGCCATTTCCTTGTTTATAGTGTTTTTTTCTTGTCCATCAAAAGATGCAGTATAGTGGAAGTGTGAAGAAAAAGCTGGATGGAGGTCTGTGGTAAATCAACCGTCCAAGCCACAAACTTCCTCTTTCTACTGAACTCAGAGTGACTACAGGCAGCTCCAGATTTATGGAGCTCTATGGATATAAAGCAAGATGCATCACATATTGTAATACACTGCATGTTGTGCAACAGCAGCGGAAGTGGAGGCAAAACATGTGCGTGCAAAGGTCCAGAAAGTGTGGAAAGGCCAAAGTGAGAAAGTGAAGACAGAGAATGGAGTGAAAAAGAGATGACATCACCAAGAAAATGCTGAGCTGGATTTAAAGGCTACTGGATAAAACAGGTTTGAACCCACAGTCCATCCCCCACTTCCTCCTCCTTTCTGTCTCTCTCGAGATGTACAGTGCAGGTTGTGTTCTCATCCCTACATGGTGAGTTAATGGAAGGGGGTTGAATATTTTAAACAACACTTCGCTCTCCTCCTTCCCAACCGTGCTCTTCTGTTTCCCTTTTTTCTTTCTTGTTCAGCTGTGCATTAGTCGAGTACACACATGACCCTGTTTCTGCCGCTGCAGTCCACATTTGGAACCTGAATGACATCATTCTGTATTTTTAGAAAAAGTGGCATTACAGTGAGTGTCCTCCCTGCTTGTATGTACCTTCCCATCTCTCCTTGATGTTTATAATACCAGCCCACTCAAAAGGTAGATCTTCATCTGAATATGCTCTGGTGAATCCTGCAACAATTTTACAATTTCTTCTTCTTTTTGTTAAAGTATTGTAGAGGTAGTTTGAATCATCTCTTTTGAGCCTGTGGTGTGAAGGGATGGTCATGTACTTTGCTGAATGCAGGACAGAAAGGGGAAAAAATCACGTCAGCTACACTGCAGCTTTGACTAACAGCAAATGATGGCTAAAACTGAACACATTTGATTGCCTGAATTCTTCAGAAGTTACACATACTCATACAGTTAGATACTTACTACCAGTACTAGCCTTTTTGTGCAGATGCACAGACTCCCACACCGCAGTTATGTTCACTAAGACAACCGGGATTGCCTGCTGAGGATTCTGACGGCCTCTCTTGGACCCGTGCCATACACATTCCTCCTTCCCCAGGTTGTTGTTGGTTCATCTGAGCTCAGCCAGTGCACTCCGTCACCCCATAAGTGTGTGCATACATATGTGCATGTGTTTGTGTGTATGTGTGCCTGTTTCATTGCAATGTACCATATGCACACTTAAAAAAGAAAAGTTCAGTTTTTGTATTCACACAAACATACATGTAGGACAGTGATCACGACTTCTGGTAAACCACTCACCCATGCAGAAAATGTACTCTGATATGGCCACTCTTTGCTTTAAGGTCCCTACTGTAATCACTCCTGTGTGCTTGTTGGCTCGGAGCCAGGAGCAACAACCCAAGCAGCACACAGTAGAAAACATGTCATCCTGCCATGCTGTTGCTTGGTTGAAAAGAAAATTAATATGCACATACAGTAGAAATTTTGTTTTTCAATATTAAAAAGTAGCTTGACTAATCATTATATACAGTATTTTTTAACTTTTACTGATTTTACCTGAATACAGTACTCAGTTCTGTAAGCAACTACATTTTTTTCCCCTGCAAAACAGAAAATGTTAACTGCCATAAAATTGTGTTGGTATTTTTTAAACTAAAGCTACCAGATAACTCAATAAAGTAAGATAAGCAACATGTAGCAAAATTTAGAATCAGTTTACACAATAGCTCCATAAACCATTTTAAGTTGGGATTTTTAACATCTTTTAACTATTGACACTGAATAAACTTTACCTGCTTTTGAAAAAGTGTTATTGGATTGTGTTTATGAACATCTGCATGTGCATTTGTTGGTAACTTATCTGCATTTATGCTGCAGCAATAAATTGCTTTGTGCTAAAAGATCTCCAACAATTGAATATTAATTATGTTAAACAAGTATTCTTTGTAAATGAAACATTTTTGCATCATTTGTAGTTTTACTTTTTTATAGATTTTAAAAATATCCCCTAGCATTGTCTTTAATTTCATGAAGTTAGATTTAAAAAAATGGATAAACCAAATAATCTTGAAAACAGACAATTTTACATAACAGTTTTCGCCAATAAACAGACTGTACATAAACCTTTAGTTATGATGACACAAAAGATTGAGCTGCATTTGTTTTCTGCCTGGAAAATTTATAAAAATGACTGGAAAAGATGCCTCCAAAATGATCAAATCTATAAAATTGCTGCAGATCTTCATGACAAAACTACGACAATGGATATGTATTAGATGTACTGAATTGTATTTTAGATGTAAAAAGACACTGGAAACTGGAAAATCAGTTTCAGTCATCTACTAGTTGGCACTCGAAGATTTATTCTTGTGGTACAGTTTAAATGATGCTTTTGTGTAAAAAAAGGAAGACTATATCTTGATTCTACATCTCAGCTGACAACATAATCATTCTCTACAGAGTGGGTGGCCCCTGTTCTTGCCAGCTGTTCAACACATAAATTTCATTTTAAACAACTTGATAACAGTGATACATAGACGGGAAAGAGCGAAGGAATAGAAGGCAGCTGGTTTCATGCATACAGCATGCGTGCATGTCAGAGAAAGAGAAAATGAGTTCAGCTCAACAAAAATCATCTGAGGCCCGGCCACCCATCTGGACTACAAAGCACTTAGTTATACACTACGCACACACACATGTGCACTTGTAAGTGAACCCCTAGCTGGTGGAATCATACTGACTGGAGTCTTTGCCAAGTCAATAACACAGACTGATCCCTGGTGCTGAACTTCTTGGAAGTCCTGGCTACTCTCAGAGCTTCACGTACCTGCTCAGCAGTCCAGCTGCTGCCGGGCTGCAAGGTGAGTTGAACAGAGATCAGAGTTCATCACCCCTCTGCACCTGCCTGCAGGTCACTCTGACTTGAAACACGTTTCAGAGGAAAAATTGAAACAATAAGCTTTAGATATTCCGTGAATTCGTCTCCTACACTTCAATAGATCTTATGTACTTTTACAAAAGCCAAAAACATGGAGGCCAGTAATTTTTTTGTCTCACCCTGTGAGCAGAGTCTTTGACGTTAATTGTTTGACTCCTGACAGAAACAAAGCAAACTGCAGAGCTCGTGTGTAGCACTGACACAGCTCTTGTGAATACGCTATCCCATAAGACAGATTCTATAAGGTCTGAGAATGTTGTGGGGTATAATGTATGGAATGAGGTTCCGCCTCAGTTGTCATTGTCAACATGGCAGTGGTGGTGAAACTTCTGAAATACTGCCTAGATTTCAGAACAAAAATATTTTTCAGTACCAAAAGTGTAAGCCCAGTAATTCATATTACACTATGAACAAGAGAGAAGAGATCAAGTTTGGTAAAGCAGTAAGAGATTAAGAATATATTTGGAAAATATTTTAAAAGATAAACAGGTTCAAACCTAATGGAAAGAGAAATAAGTAGAGTGACGTAAACTGTATTGGTCTTGATTGTGGAAATTAGAGGGGACGGATAAGACAATTCATCTAAATAACCTCGGGTCTAAATGTCTGCTGTGGCTGCTGGCAGTCATTTAAACAATCAACCCTCCCGTCTTACATCTTGTTTCACTTTCAGCCTTCAGCTGCACAGCACTTATGTCAGAGAATGACACTGCAGCCATCCTTTATCAAGCGTAATGACATAACTGTGTGTCCAGACAAAGACATGTCAGCTTGTCCTGGCTTGATTTAAACTAGCACAAGGTTGTTTTGGGTTTTTTTTTAGCATGGGATTGACTCAACAGACCTGGTTTAATCTGCAGTGGGGTGATTTGAGTTGCCTGGGTTGAGTAGACACTGAGCTCAAAAGGTATGTCCTTGCTGGCACTGTTAAACTAAGTGTACCCTACTAGTGTGACCTGGATTGACTTGTATGTAGCCTGAATTAATCAGGTGGAGTCCGACTTTCTGGCCTGAGCTTCTCAGACGGGACTCAACCAGTGTGGCCTTGGCGAATGCTGGGCCTCCGAGTGATTGAGGATGTGTTTGGTTCCCAGGCAGCAAGCAGGGAAGGTAGCGGCATTGCTTCTGCACTGCCGAGGACTCAGTCTGGAGGTGAGGGAGCCAAAACAAACTATTGTGATTGCCTCTCAAATGCCCTCTTGACCTAACTATTGCAATTGTATGGCAAGCAAGAAGAGAAAATAAGGGTGAGGAGAAAGGATAGCTCAGAAGAGTGAGCAGGATTGGGAAGAAGAGCTCGTAGCTGAAGTTTGAGCTGAGAAGGGGAGGATTAAAGGAGCTTGGTAGTGTCAAGAGAAGTCATGTGAGTTATTACAGGTCAAACAGGGCTGAATCATAAACATAAATCTAGTCCCTGACTACAATGAGATGAGGCACGGGAATATCTATCTATCTATCTATCTATCTATCTATCTATCTATCTATCTATCTATCTATCTATCTATCTATCTATCTAT
>JAVKLF010000011.1:17077628-17088403 GCA_034783495.1 Millerichthys robustus | reverse complement strand
TATCTATCTATCTATCTATCTATCTATCTATCTATCTATCTATCTATCTATCTATCTATCTATCTATCTATCTGAAATTTGACATCGTGAGAGAAAAGGAGTCTTGTCGTCTGAGAGGTGGTGTGGTTCGGGTTAGGTTGTGGTCGAAGCCTTGAGAGAGCAGGATGGGAAGGAGGGAGCGGGAGGCACAGGGGGCAGGCAAGGCAGCGCATACCCGCAGCATTCAAATAGAGCTCCCATTGGGAGGTTTTACGCTTCAAAATGGTTTCCTGTGACGTGGATTGTGTGTTTGATTTGAGCTTTGAGGGGTTTGTGTTATTCTCGAGAGGGGAGAATCTAGCACGCTCTCATTTCCGCACTACCGACAGCCAGCAGAAAGTTGGCAAGCTAAAACAGGGGGATTGTAAAGACAGATTTTTCACTCCCTGTTTGTATGAACCACAATTTTTTTGCGTAGACGGTGTTTTTTTGCACGTTTTTTTTGCTGATCCTGCTCCAGGACTTAGCCTTGATATTGATCGATTGTTCCCTAATAACTGTGCCTGGTAGGACCTTGGACATTGTACAGTTTTATGTTGCTTTTCTACAGTTATACCTGATTTTCTGCTGACCATAAAATTTGCCAAATACTTTTGGATTCTGCCCATTTACTCCTTGACGCGTGTGCATACGTGCAAAAATTGAACAAGCAAGTTTGCACGTATACAAGTGCGCATGCTGTCAAACACATGCCATGAAAGTAATTGCAAACAATGGATGCCAGCTGGGCAGTAGGTGAAGCAAGGAGCAAAAATGGATCCAGGTTCATTGTTTTTTTTTTAACTAGCTTCGACAAAAGAAGAAAAATGGCAAAGAAGTAAGTAGGGAAAAAGGCAGAGTTGTGAGTAGATGAGATGCCTCAGAAGGATGGAAGGGGCTGTGGCAGAGGAAAGTCAACTCTAAGAAACAGTCAAACAAGTCATTTAAAAACTAACTGTTCCACCCGCTACTGTACTTTACAGAGCCAAGAAAATGACAAAAATCAGCACTGAATGTGTTTATGTTGGGTAAAACTATCAAACCCTACGTTCTTTCCTGATCAGCAATTTTTTTCCCCTCCCTTCTCTGCCTTTCACCATCCCACTGGTCTTTATTTTCATACCTAAATACTGTACATGAACTTTTGCTTGTGTAAAAAGGACAATTGTTGTAACAGAGTTTCTACTGTGTGGTACAAATGGAAAAGCTAACTGCTATGGGCCAATATTCTCCATGGAGTTATATAAATATGTTGATGGAACGAATGGGCTTTCCCTAATATGTGAGGGCAAAGCAGGGTATGAGGGGTTCCACCGCCATGTATTTAGCTTCAATACCTGCTTTGTCAAACATGTTAAGAGTTAGCACAACAGCTTTATATTTGCAGAATAGTATGCAGCGGTATACTATTTTATATACTATACTATGCAGGACATAATACCACGTTGCTGTACATGGTCATTAATTACACTCTGGAGAGACTTCAATAGCCTCTTGATAGCTGTGCTTCTATAAAAAGGTGCTTCTCATTTTACAAGGATGAGTAAAATGTTTCCAAAATGGCAATAATTTGTGGATCATTTCAGTACTGTATTAAAAAAAAATTATACCACAAAGGCAACAAAGAGCCAAAACAGTCAACATGTGAAAAAGTAAACCAGCTTTGTGACTCAATCGTGTGATGAGGTCATGACATGTGGTCTGTGTGACTAGCTGCAGGATTAAAGACCAACAAACATATTTATTAAGGGAAGATCAATGACGATGCACAGCAAGTGAAAAAATGATTGACTACAAAGACAACTGCTAAATTGATTTTATGGGCCGTGATTCGAAAACGACACGAGGGAGCTGACTTTACACACTTTATTCATTGTGTTCCACATTATTGCATCAGAGTTCTGCTTTACTTCTCTGTTAGATTCGGAAAGCTTGCTCCATTTCTGAAAACTCACGTCTCTTCGGAATGTGGCCGACTCCATTGGTGCTTTTTGAATGCCCAGAAGCAGCATACATCCAGACTGGTCTGTACAGCCTTTTTGCAGAACTGTTTCATGAAAAAGCATAAAGACCCTCAGCTATAGACAAAGAAAAAGAACACTCACTGGCTGATGTCTCACCTTATCCTTTAGCTAAATGGTTAGTGATTGTCCACAGACATTGCTGTTGTTTTTTTCCCCAGTACCAATAAAGCCCTGTGTAGAGCAGTGTTGGGCCTCCCAAGTCTTATTATACCAGGAGTGTGTTTTGGCTAAGAAACATGTTCTCAACATGAAAAACAACAATAACAACATCAGCTCACAAGCCTCCCAAGTCAGAGGCAAGCCAAAGGTGGATGGGTGCTTTGTTAATGTAGTACACTGTTGTTCCAGAACAACACCTCATTTCTGGTTCTAAAGTGACTGGAACTTCTGTTGGCACCTGAAGCGTATAGTTAGTCCAGACAAACAACGTGCATCAGTTTAAAACACATGTGCACGGACACGTTCACACCTCCCTCCTTCCCCCATGTCTCCTTTTTCTGTGCATGGATCACAAGAGCAAAACAGATTCCCTGTTGGACAAACAAAAAAGAAGGAATTTATGCAAGTATCAAAACCAAATAGTTGGGAGTTTACTCAGAGACCACACAACATCATTGCAGAGGTCTAATCTGTTTTGTAAATATAAAATTTGCTTTGTAGTGTCCTCACTTAGACAACAGATCCGTCTTGGCTCGGACTTGTTATGATTTTGGCCTCCTTTTCGCCCCTTTCCTCTTCTGCCCTCAGTTGTTGTTCCTGTAATATAAAACTTGTTTGTATGTGCGTGTGGTGGTGGTGTTGGTGTGTGTGTGTGTGTGTGTGTTTTGGGGGGTTGTGTGTAGAAAAGATCTCTCTAGTGTGTTGATATAGTGAAAAAGACTCGCAATCCACTAAACAGCATAAAATGAACTTTTCCGTGCTTTTAACCTCACTTCACATATATATTATAAATTTGATAAATAAATGAAAAAAACAAACCCTTGCTTACTTTTTAATGTGCAGCTGTACGCACTGGCTCCACTTTTTAGCGGTAAGTTGTAAGAAAACAGATTCTCCTGTATGTGAAATTATAAATCCATCAAAATTACAGTTGAAATAAAAAACTTATTTTCTTTTTTTCCCATTTTCTGAATTTAGAACAAAAGGAAGACACGGGCAAAAAAACTGACAAATGGAAATATTCTGTAGGTAGGAGCTGCAGAACAGTCAGGGGTGCTCAGGTGACTCAGCGTTTCCCCTGGAAGTAGAACGAAGAGAGCTGTGAGTTTAACCCCCCCAAAGTTTTACTAGAACAGAGGCTTTTTACCAGGAGGGAAAAACAATGTTATAACAGCTTCCTGCACCACTGAGTGTTCCCCAACAGTAAATAGAAACAGGATTGGGTCATAATGTTATGGTCTGGCATCAGGTGAACACCACATTTCCCCCATCCTAATCACTAAGCCCTCAGCTTTAATCCTTTCTTGTATATGTTCTTTTTCACCAGAAAAGACTGCAATGTTAAAGAAAAGTCATCAGCTATGTATTCATTTACTCCATATTTCTGCAACGATGACATTTGAGTACTTGGTGTGAGTGGATGCTGTAGCCATTCCTTTCTTGTCTTTAGCACTCACCTTTTCCTCTCTTTTTCCTTTTTGTCTGTTAAACACCCCCTGGAATATTGAGCAAAAGTCTTAATTAACCCTCAGTTCTTTATAATTTTGCTTCCACAGAGCCAGACAGTCCTGTAAGCTTTCAAAGTTTTTAGAAGAGCTTTGGTGGCTTTCTTAAAATACCGTTTCAGTCCAGTACCTGACCATTATCATGGACAGTTTTTTTGTATATTTGATTGCTAAAGGTAGAATCTCACTGGACTTTGCTGGGTGTTATTTAATTTACAGGTTTTTTTTTTTACATCGTCTGCTGCAGACAATCCTTAAGGTCTGACACTTTTGCTTTTATTCTTCCCACTTGACATTCTTTTAAAATACACATTACTATAATGAGTTACAAGAACAAGATAGAAAAAGCAGCCAATGTTCAAAGAAAATGTTTGGAAAGGCGTTAAAAAACTGGCAACCAATGCCACTAAAAATACAATGTTAGAAAGTCTGAACAAAATTAGGGGTGGTTGAATATTGCACAACAATTTATCATTTATGGAAGTGTTTTGTAAAATAATTACTATATATATTTTTTTATTAACAAGCCTTGACTGTCACATTTCTGTGCTTTTAAATTTGTGTGTTTAGGGAGATGTGTTTTCTAACTGCCATTAGAAGTGATTGAATATGTACGTTGTTAATAAAGGTTCCTGTTTTATGTGTGTATGTGTGCTAATTGTAGATAGTGTATGAACTTTAGGACACAAAGGAGCTCTGTCAGGTTAAACTCTATGAATCAGGTTGCATGGCAGCCAAGTCTGTGACAGTAGCAGTAAAAACAAATACAAGTTCTTCACTCTGGAAAAATCTAACACTATGAAAATGGCAACTGTGGTAATGATGGGAACTGATTCATGCAGAGTTTCCACACCGTGTTATATTTGGCGGAGGAAGAAAATGGCAAAGGGGTAAAATAACATAAAGCCATCTGTAACAGGATACTATAAGTGTGTGATTTAGAAACATATGTTCTTGTGTGAAGGCTTACATTGTATCCTGTAGATATAGCTTCCAGTACAGAGTCAAAGGTACTTATTGTATCGTTGTGCATGTGGCAGCTGTGAGACTAAGATCCTTCGTTTCACAGATCCTTAGCAGGTGACTGAACAGCAAACTATACCAAAATATCTTGAAATAAAATCCACTACTGCCCCAAGAGAGACTTTCTGGTTAAGTGCTGCATATTTAGAATCATAGGATCCACTTTCATGTGCTTCTAAATTTTTAGAATCTCAAAGCTACAAGTCTATTGGCTCAGTCATTAAACATTACATAGTTTAATATTGGGATAAAACTTGTTGACAAATGAGTTGTTTTTTTGGCTAGAGACAAAACAAATTACCCTGATTGGTCATGAATAACTAAAAAAATACATAGAAGTTGTGAGTTAGAGTTTTGGTCCACTATGTGTAACAGATCAACCACTACTTGCAGTTGTTTAGGATTAGATTAAGTGTGCTACAGAGCTGACCAGGGGTTGTTTTTCTGTCAGCTGTGTGAGAATGGAAAAAGAACTCAGCCCAAGGGGTCGTTTTCCTCTGGTCAGACAAACAGTCATCACTGGATCCAAGTTATCTCATGTCTGGAGCGTCCAGATGAGATCCGAGCAGGCAGCAAACACATTTGGCTGGCCTGAGTCATCATATGCACGCACGTGTGTGCTCCTTTGTCTATCTTTGTGGGGACTCAACAGAATTTTAGGGGTTTGCAAAAAGTGAAACATTCTGCATCAGAGTTAAAGCTTGCTGGTTTATTAATGATTACATTCTGGTTGAAGTTATGAAGATCAGAATTAAATATTTAGCTGATTCTACAAAACGAAGTGCCCCAGAATGACTCTATATAAAGATGAAAGTCTAACTATGAGTGTAGTTCAGTAAGTGAAATTGCCAGCATACTCCTAGCTTGAAACATGCTGACCTCATCTTCGGAGGGGGCTAATAAATTCACTCCAGGTGATGAAGGCATGGCTGCACTCTGAAGCAGAAACACTCAAAAACAACATTTGGTTTCATTGCGCAAGTATGTTGTTAAGACTGACAGATTAACCGTTTGACATTTTTCATTAAAGGCTTGCCATGGATGGACATATTATAGTCCAGACCTTAATCACTTTTGAAACTAGAACATCCTGTTCCGTACGGTACATGTTCTGGCTATTTACTGTATGCACGATGTTGTCTGGACTGAGTTACATGTGTGAAATCCTCTGAAGGGGATGAAAGAGCTCCATGCTGGGGCCAATGTGTGAACACTGAAGAACGTCAGGGACAGCAGGCTCGATAGTTAAATTCCAAAGAAGAGCACAGCCTTCCCACAGCCTCCCCTGAAAGTGATCTCATCTCCGTTTATCTGTTATTCAGAGCAGATTGTCTTATTGACAGAAAAGTGGCCAACTCCTACTACATTACAGGGATAGCAGTACAATAGTGAATGAGGCAGAGCTGTGTTACAAGGACACTATCACTCTAAGGACACACACAAACTCTGCCCTGTTTTCTCTCTTTCTTTCTTTTTTTTTCCAAAGACTCCTCTGAGTATTAGTCACTGTTTGATGACACTTGAGAGGAACGCGCTCACTCATTTGATGTATTCTCTAAGGATGCACCCCTGAAAAATACTTCTAGAATTTGTTCAAATCAATATGATCAACGCCCATGTGCAGCGCTCACATTTAGTGCCAATGTTCCAAAGATTTATTTGAAATCTTTAGTCATAATAAAATTTTAATTCTGATGTTTTCTTTGTTTCTAAAACATGTAAACAGCCTCTAAACAAATATGCATCTTGCACAATGGCTCAGAAATTATTAGGGCGTCACACCCATCCGTGTTAATTTCAAGACTCGTGGGCAACATTCGGCTCACATTACAAATTTATCTGGCCTTCAGATGATATTCTTATTGTATTAGGGCCATCCTACACTGTTCATGAGTCACCAGGACTACAAATACCAGAATAGAGCTGACCAGGAAATCAAGGCTTGGAAACTGTCTAACTCTTTATATACTCACCTGTAGATTTGTGCAGATACCTGTCAGAAGCTGGCTTTGTAAATAACAAAAGGAAGGTGGACTGAGCCCCACAGAGGGTTTCCAGGCAGGTGGGAGGCAGAGTATCTGTTCACTGACATGAAGGCTAAACCCAGTTTTACCTGTGGTACTGATGTGGCTGTGATGACATTAGTATTAAAGCAACAATAAAGGAAGATGCAATGAAACAAAACAAGCTCAACTAAAGCAAAAGCTTCAAATCACAAGACAATTTTATTATCATGGACATACAGCTGAAATCTCGATCCATTGCTTTTACTCGCTTCTTCCTTTCTGGAGTCACTGATGCCCGTATCCAGCAGTCACTGTGCAAAGGGCTGGGTACACCCTGAACAAATCGCAGGTCTATCACAGAGACAGCAAAAACGTACAAATGTAAAAAAAAAAAAAAAAACAGTTTAATGTCAATGCAAACCTTTGGTGACCTCACTGGACTGTGACTGTTGGGAAGCTACACAATTATATTCAAATTTTATCTTTGAATTGCACAGAATAATCATTTTTTATGGTACCAGTACAAAAAAAGATTGTTTATCTTTTATAGCATATATTTACAGCTTTGGTCCTCAGTGAGTACAGCTTTACCCCCTACCCTCCTTCTGTACTTGTGTTTGACACACCTGGGAACAGCAAAGCCATAACGTAGCGCACGTATGCAGGATCCCAGGCACCTAGTTGTCCCATCCTTCATACTGCGGCCATCTGGATTCAGAAGCACATCCCTGGCCTCAGAATAAACACCTGGAGGAAGAAATTTAGTCCCTCCAGATACAGCATATTAACCAAACAACCTGTTAACTATTTATCTTGTAAAAATATGTGCAATAAACAATTTCACATTTACTGTATACTTGTTTTGAATGTGTTTTATGTAAAATAAAAAAATGTCTTTGTGAGCAGTCTGTGAACTGTAAAACGGTGCTTTACAACTGCCAGAATTCGTTTTAAAGTGCCTAAAAGGAGCAACACAAAACACACTGATGCCACTTTAAAAACAAGCACAGACCAGCTTTTACGGTCTCAGCAGGTGTCACGCTTGGAGGGCTGGCCAGACTGGTTTTGCAGATTTGTCAGCGACTTAATGATTCATGTTGAAGCTGATGACAGGCTTACTGTCCTGCTGCCTCAGTCCTCTGACCACCAGCACATTCTGTTGCACTCATCACAGGGCAAAACTATTTTGACATAGTAGTGGGTAACCCCATTAAAAAACCCATTATTTTCAAACTACAATCAGTATAAATACTTTAAACGCATGTGATTGTGTTATTAGGTGTATAATTATGCTTTTAGTGAAACTAATTAGTTTTCTGCCACAATAAATGACTATAATTATTGTGGTAAATAATTCTAATTAACCCTAAACCCTTTTTAAACTGTTCCAAATCTTTTATCACAATCTGATGACTAAAGAACAAAAATGAAAGCCAATAAAAAAAAACACTAACAGATTTACAGATTTACTCATAAGGAAAAGTAAAGGTCTGTGTCACAAATAGTGCTTAGCTCTGTATCTACACTCATCTGAAATCTTTTCAAGTTTCAAAGTTTTTCTAGGGTGTGGTTTGGATTTTATTCAGTTTATAATTTTTTTCCATTTGTGTTTATTACTTCTTGTCCTATAAAAAAAATCTCCCTTGGCATTGCTACATCTGTCACCACTGCCTTCTTCCTTAGATTGTCAACCACCACAAGGTGCTGTTGGTTAACCATCACCTGTTTGTCAGTCTGGATGTGGAAGTCCCACGGAATCTTAGCTCCTTCATTCTCCACCACCCTTGACGTTTTCCCACTTTGACTGTAAGATCTTCATTCCATATGTGGCATAGATGTACGCTATTTTAGCCATTTAGTTATGGCATTGCTTGTATGCTTTCCCTGCCTGTCTTTTATTCCAGAAAAGATGTTATAACTTAGGCACCACAGAATTTCAGTTTGTGCACTGTGTCTGTATGTTTCCTGCCTGTGTGTCGTCACAAAAAGACCATATCAGTGTGAGTTGTGAGGTCTTCACTGCGAGAAGCTGAGTGTTTAGAATGTTCCCCTTAAGAGACAAAGCAGAAACGTTGGAGGTGGGCTAATGACTTCTCAGAGATCAGTGTTTGGCATAAGTTTCTAAAATGCAGTGTGGGTCAAGCACACGTGCATAAAGCGCGCACACACACACACACACACACACACACATCAGGTCTTTGACAGGTCTTTTTTAGTGGAGTTGGCTTCAATGTTTGGTTTTAGACCTTGGTTCCTCTCTTTCCTCGCTGAGGCTAAACAACGACTCAGTGGGCTTCCATTTATCAAGTAAAACACTAACAAGTTACAGAGAGAGAGTTTTTGGTTTGACACTGTTTCGGCTGCAAGGTTGCAATATATTGAGAGGTTGATGAAAGCATTTGGCACGTGCTTTATTTGTTAAATATGTTTAAGCCCTGATTTTTTGTAATGGCTGTATGTTTCCCATACAACACCTCACTCACCATGTTGCTGTTCATGCCTACATAAAAAACTGTTAGTAAACCAAACCACTTAGCAACAATATTTCTTAAAATTAGGGATAATTCTGAACTATTTAATATTAACCTACATGTAGTTTTTGTTTTCTTTTTTAGAAACGTTGAGGTATCATTACCATAATCCATCACCAAAAAGATGTTTCCTAAGCCCTCACAGAATGTGTATACAGGAGAGCCCCCCTAACTTATGTAACCTTTTGGCAAGATCACTCTACCTCAACCATGTTTTCTACATTCTATAAACATCTGGAACTTATCTGTGTGAACACTGTCAGCAGCGTACTGTAATTAGACCTGTATAACTCACACTTATAGTCATTCATACAGTATATAGGTAAAATATACAACCCAAAACTCTTTACATGTTGAAATGCCCTCATGATCTGACTACTCAATCATTTTAGAACATCACAGACAAGACATGTTATATCAAATTATTATTACAAATTAGTTTCTGTGAATTTTCTCAAATGGAAGAAGAACCACTTTTATTCAATGAGATTCACAGAAGTTGAGGCCTTAAAGTACATCCTTAGATAATGGTTACAACTTTTAGCTCCTGCAACGTATACATTTCTGATTTCTGACAGTAAATGTTCATTTGTTTATTAAAAGGGTACCCCTTTAGTCCTCATCGCAGTGAGGACTAATCTTCCTGTGCACCCCCCCCCCCCCCACACACACACACACACACACACACACAACAACAACTTTATAATATAACAAAGATTAAAACAACACACAAATTGTTTTCTTGAGGGAGAGTAAAGAAACATCTAAAAATAAAACAAAATACCAGTCTTGTAGTTCATTTTGCTTCATCTTGAAAGTTACTATCGAGTAACATAAAAACCCGAGTTATGCATGTTTTATTCCTTAAATTTTGTTGTGTGTTTATTTTATGATTTGACTCTTTGTTCATGAGTGTTTCTTTGCCTGTTTTGTGCAAATGCTCTTTGTATGGTAAATCAAACTGGATGCTTTTTGTTTGGAGGCTCTTTTTTTACCCATTCAAGAAGATGTTCGATAAAGTTTCTCGTGGCATAAATGTGATCAGAAAGAGCACGTGTGTGTGTTTGCCTTTGCTGTGGCACGTCAGCTAAACAACTGCAGTCATTTCACCAAAATAAATAAGGAAAGCAATTACTTTTTTAGTCTTTGCTGGAAGGGTTTTAAAGAAGATTTCCTCTTTGTAGACATTTCTCTTTTATGGGGTGATCTGGAGGTCAGAGGCCCACGTTAAACCTAGCTGTGTCTGCTTTCCTCCTTGCTTCCCCTCGGTACACTCCCCAGGATGCCAACCCTGACACAAGAACCTGCCTGTTAATTGAAATATGTATATATATATATGTAGTCAGCTGCAGGTTTACATTTTTAGAAAAGATGTGTTTTTATCAGAATGTTGTGATTTCAGCCTGAAATGTCTTTCTGTGTGATTATTTCCAGACTGGTGTGTGTGTGTGTGTGTGTGTGTGTGTGTGTGTGTGTGTGTGTGTGTGTGTGTGTGTGTGTGTGTGTGTG
>JAVKLF010000011.1:17058613-17071145 GCA_034783495.1 Millerichthys robustus | reverse complement strand
GTGTGTGTGTGTGTGTGTGTGTGTGTGTGTGTGTGTGTGTGTGTGTGTGTGTGTGTGTGTGTGTGTGTGAGTGAGTGGACGTTTGTGTGATTGTGCATTAAGGTAAAATTAAGCATGTCATTCTTAGAATTAAACAGCGCTCAGATTGTGAAATGGAAACGTCTCGGAGAATGACGTCGGACAGACTTTACACTGGAATTACACGTGAGGTTGCCTCTGCAGTCATGGAACAAAATGTTCAGGCCTTTTCAGACTCAGGACCATATACCGGGTATTGATTTTCAATTTAACTTGAATCCCGACACATAAAAATTGTTTAAAATTACCCACAAATCCGTTTCCACAGCTTTTGTTATGGCCTGATTGGTGAAGGATGTTTGCGGGGTTCATGTCAGGATGAAGGTATTCCCTTCCAGTGCCGTGAAGACTCTTCTCACCCTGACAGCGTCAGCATGCACATCCAAATTTAGTCACCGGCTGTGGTTGGCTGATAATTTTTGATGGTTCTTTTGTTTGTGTTAAGAAGCAAAGTCACCTGTAAAGTAAAATCCACATTGCCTTATTTTCCTCGTCATTAATTTATTTCATCCTTCTGTTTCAAGCAGGTTCCTACAAAAGAAGGTTTAATAAAAAAAGAAATGATAAGTGCAAAACTACATGTCTTTCTGAGGGTGTTTCAGAGGAGACATGGTGTGCTTTTGATGCTATTGTTGGTCAACAACCCTGTCAGAATTATTGGCATTTTGAAAAAGGGATAGTCTTGTCAATTTTGAAGTGATGTTCTAATAGTACCTTATCAGCTGTTACAGCCAGAACAGAGTATGAAGAAAAGGGCTAAATTTATTCTCCAGACCAAGTTAATGACTAACCGAACAAAGGCCTATTTTATTTTATTCCACGCTTCTAAAACTCCTTCTCAAAAAAGGCATGCTGGTGTGAAAGAACACTACAGTACTCCACATCACCCCTCTGCACATTTGCATGACAGCATTTGTTTAGTTTGTTGCTGTTTTCTCAACGATTGTGTTACTATGCAATAAATCCCAAACAGAATTTATGTATGAATGTTTGAGATGTGTGTCAGTGCTCAGACGTGCCCCACCTACAATTCAGCATTACAATCCTCCCATTTATGCAAGACGAATTACAAAATTTCTCCCCGTTTCACAACAAACAAAAGACAAAAGATCAACTTAATTAATTTACTGATGCATTTCGCTTCACTAGTGTTGAAAAACGTGTTTTTAAAATGTCTATTCTTCATTTGCGCAATATGTCCAAACTTAAGTTTATCCTGTCTGACAGATTAAGAGGAACTACTTCATATCAGGGATTAATGGAAATGTCAAAGTGGAGCAGTCAAGAGGAGAAAAAACTAAGGTGATTAATATGAAAATTTACTAAAATTTTGTTTATTGTGAAGAGCAAGTTGCAATGTGGGTCTGGAGAGGGAAGGCAGAACAAAAGTATGGTTGGGAGGTTTGATAGAGAAGATATATAGATGAAACAGGCTTAAGGTAATAGGAAGGACTGCTCACCTGAACTGAGGATGAGTGTTTAGTGGAGAAGTTAGTTAACAGAGGAGAAATTATAGGCTGTGACGAATGACAGGCTGGGCAGCAGGTGAGTATTTGCAGGTTGAAAACAGCTCAGCAGTGCAGCGAAAGGATTTTCAGGAACAGGCACAAGGATAGCAATATACAAGAATACACAAACGGTTTCAGAGGCTCAGAACTCATACTAAAAGCGTGTTTCTCCCAGCTTTGAACTGGTGAATGAAGGAGTCTTTTAAAGCCCAGTAATCATCAGGGAGGTGAACAGCTGTGTCCAATGAAGGCTGCTGACCAATTAGGGAGTTGCACAGCCGGTGGAACAGATTGTCACACTTCATACAAAACCCATTAGACCTTTTCCTAAACTGGACTGTTGTCATTCTTTATCAAAACAATAAAAAAACTAAAGCTGACTTAGGAAACTGGAATCAAAAATTCAATGAGAATCAAAAGAAGAAACTTTAGTTCACGGTCTGCTTGGTAAATACAAAATAAAAGTCAAAGTTTTACATATAAGGCATTTTATATGCAATTCTCCCAGATCATATCAGAGAACTCGAATAGCAGCACATTATACCAGCAGACTCTGTTTCTTTCAGACTTCAGGATCAAATGTTTTAATAACCACAGGACCTTCATTTCTCAGGCTCTTCTACAGTATTAGTGAACTAACTTTGTAAGGTTTGTAGATCCTCTTTCGCATTCAAGACCAATTCTAACATTTTTTAAATCTAGATAATTTACAATTAAGCCCAACTTGTGTGAACCTGACCACCATTTCTTAAATTCTGATTTTGTAAATATAGTTTGTTGTGGGATTATCTATAGAATTAAATTAAATACATATACCCCCTCTCTATTCTTAGCACGTATTCCTGGCTTGTGTTCGTCTGTGTCCTTTTTCCTGTCCTTTCACCCCACAGATGGCTGCCCCATCCTGGTTCGGGTTCTGATGCAGGTGTCTTCCTGATAAAGTGGAGTTTTTTTCTTTTCCTCACTGTCCCCTGCTTTGGACATGGATGAGAAATTGGCTTTTGATCATGATGGTTTCTTTAGATAGACATTTTCTTATAAAAGTATGAAAATTAAAAAGACACAATTTGACTATGTTATTGAAAGCCTTTTTTATTCTTTGTAAGTCATTTAACTGTCAGAGCACGTCGTCTAGGAGAACAATGGAAAGTGATGCCAATTAAGGAACAAAACAACGAGTTCAGGTCTCACCTAAACTGTTTCTTTACAGCTGCAAATGCTGTCTTTCTCTAAGGGCATTTCTCAGCTCTTTCCTGATGATGTTTGTTCTATCAATCATGTGTTGTGGTAGTGCCACAGCATTTAACAACATCCTGCATCCTTTCCCAGATCCTTGGTGTACCAATGAAGGAAAGCCATTGAACTTTAAGTCGCTCATTCATCAAAAACCTATTACCGCAGTTGTGCCATTGTGGTGTATGAATTTGTGAGAGAATGAGATTCACATTGTAAAACACTCTAGTAAAACCAGTAAAAGGTTACAAAGTGCAAATAAATCCTGTACAGCTTTCCAGGAAAAAAAAATCTAAATCCAGCTAAAGACATCTTTTGGATCCATTCAAACATGTCTGTTTTCATTAAGCAGATATGTGTGAACGAGAGGTCAGATGTGACTTGTGCATCGAGACAGCTAATTTCAAAGAGTGATGACATCACCCTTTGTAAGAACATGATCTAAACTTTACCCTCTCAAATGCTTCCCCGATGCAGTAGTAGCCGCAACAAAATTACACTTTGGCTGCTTGCTTGGTTAAGTTCAGCAACAAATGTCTACAGCATGTCACATGATCCACAAAGTGCAGTGGGTACATCTGAAATTGTATACAAGATAAAAATCAATCTTTTCTATTTTTTCCTACCCCCTTCCCCTGCATCCATTTCCTAGAGATAGCATTTCCGATCAGGCTGTAGCATAGTTGTAATATTGGGACAAAAAGTGTGAGCTGACAGATCTCAGGGTGTGCGTGTGTGTTTGTTGTGCAGGTCCAGGGGCCTTGAAGGGAGCTGCAGTTCGATCCAGTCGGATGGATCCATTATGTAAGTGCTTACAAAATCAAGAAATTATATAATTGGATCTGTTGCTACACAACAATGCCCCTCTTGTTACAAGATAATTATAATGGTACAAATGACAAAATGCTAAAAATGTTAAATTATGATAAATAGTACGCCCCGGAGTAGATACTCAAAATAAGTGGACAAATAATGAATTCTGCATAATTTCTTTTAGAGTTCATCAAAACCAGCCTTTTAACTGACACTTGAGGGCTTCCGTACACAATACTGGTCATTTTTTAAGTGATGTTTTTTCAGGCTAGAGCCAGCCAAAGGAGGGCCTGCTTTCTATTGTTTTTCAAGCTTAGAAAGCATTTCTTTCTCAAAAATGTCATATTGGTGTGAAAGAATGCTCCAAAGGCTAATACAACACCTCATAGTTTTGGCATTACTTTGTTTGCAAAGTTTGTTTCTGTTATCTAAACTAAACAACAGCTGTTACTATGTATGCGTGCTTTCCGCAGCACACATTATATATCATGTTGTTGATGCTTAGGCTACTGAATGCATGTCTAGAATTGTTTTATTAGCCTGAAAAACAAAATAAAACTGTCCCGTGTTTGACTAGCCAGTGGGAGAAGTCCACACTCCATACTAATGCTATGGCTGATAAAGTACTAATTATTGATTGATTTTTCTGACAGAACAAGACTACAAGAAGACTCTTTTAAATAATGGATTTTACAGTATTACAATCTAAAAAGAACAGAAGTAACTCTTCAGTGTTTTAATCTAAAAAACAATGAGTATGTGGTACTTCATCCCCAGTGCTGTAGGTGATGTGGGGAGGTCCAGCTGTAAGCCATCATCAAACACAGTGTTGTCCCTCCTCTTACACCCTTCATGCGTCACTAGATGTTTGAACTTGCGTGGATGTTTTTATTGGGTTATGGATCTAAATCATCAATGGTCAAGTAAACAGCTCCAGTGGAGGTAAACAGCCTGAGGGATGGGCTTCCCTCGGGGGGCCTTCAGCAGCTGAACTTGAGACCCAAACGCACATGGATACAAATACGTTCCTAAATTATGGTCCAGATACGTGTGGTTTTTTTCCCACTACTGTGATCAGCCCCATTCCTATGTTGAGATCTGTTGTTGTCCCTGGGTGCTGATGGCTGTTGTGGGTGAGATGTCGTTTTTCAAAGATTCACAATGAACTTTGCCTCACAGTTGCACTCTCTGTCTCTCTCACACACACAACCTCTTCCTTACCTAATCTGGGTAAGCAAGAAAGAATGAGGGGCAGAGAGTTGGAGAGAGGATCAAAGCCAGCGAGTGGGATGAATTCTCTGAAATGAATAGTGCTCGAGGATGTTGCTTTAACCTTTGTCCAGCGCACCGTGCTCAGGGACCTCCCTGTTTGTTTTAACGGCTCAGAGTAAGAAAGAGTTCCTCTAGTCGTAAAAAGAATCCAGACTAATGAGACATATTCACTACGTTAAGGCGGGTGTTTAATGTCCTCATGTCACAAGAAGCTGCTCATCTACAAACTGTTCTGTCTGTTTTTGTTCTAAGAAATGAAAACATAATAAATATTATCAATGCATTTTTGTGGTCAAAAAATATTTTGGCATTTAGTCATCATCAAGCGGCTTAATCGTTGTGTCACATGTTCGGTAGTGTTTTATTTGATGGGTAGATCAAACGTCTATTCATGCTGCATCTAACCACAACTACAATTATATTAGGATTTATTTGTTTTGGGATTATCCACTTCACAGGGAGGCTAAGCAATCAATAACTCATCCCTGCCACTCCCTGTTTTGATCTAATGTTGAGTAGACAAACTTGGATGCACTTCAGAATACTCATATACGTTTATCACTTTAGGAGCAACTGCTTTTGTTTTGAAGCAAAGAGGTCTCATAGTTGAAACAGAGGTAATAAAACTGGAGAGCTGCGATGGGACCCCATGGCTTTCCTCTCATCAGACTTTTTGTCGTTTCTCCCAAACCCTAAATAAAACAGTGTTTTGAAAAACATTTTGCACAACACACACATCTGGCCAACACACCCTCTTATCATCTGGTTAACCAAACGCGTTGAGACTTTGCATTTTCAATGCATGGAGTTCAAATCTCCTTTTTCTTCAGAATAACTGCTGCTTTGTGTTATAAACAGCCATTGACCCTTTTGAGGTAAAATAAACAAAATGAGGAATAGATGGCGTTAAACAATAAGTAAAAGGAAGACCTAAAGATAGAAGGGGAGGTTGGTGAAACAATCTGAAAATGCTGTAAAATCAAACATAATTTCTGAGGCAGAATAAATTGTTTTGTTTTTTTTTTCAAACTCAGCTGTCCCACTTGAAATGCTGTGGGACATATTGAAACTCTTAGTTCATTCTTCTTTTAACTAATAATCAGCCCCTCTACACTGGGCCTCCCTCCATCCTCTCTCCCACCATCACTGCCCCTGTTCACCCACAGCTGCGCTGCAGCACTCTGAGTGAGAAGAACTAGCCAGCGAGAGAGAGAGAGTAACTGGAGAGCTTTCATATAAAAAAACTGCCACAAAGGTCTGTTTATGTATGGTCATGGTTAGTAAGTGCAGCCTATTTTAGTTTTGAGGTTGTATTTATCAAGCAATACTAAAAAAAAGTTCCAAATCAAATACTATAACTAGGAATAAAAAAAACCTTGCATACAAGTTACACATTCTCATTATTTTCTTACCATTTCAGGTATAAAAAAAAAATCCTTGAGTGAAAAACATTTTTTATCAATTTTTTTGTTTTCATAGAATTTAAAAAAGTAAGCAGCCAATCAAACACATTTTTTTAATTGATCTCCAGCAGAGGTGACAAAGCCTTGCAAAGATGTGATTGATAAGTTGCAGACTCATTCTTTCACAGATTTTTTTTCATGGAACCTAACTACTGTCAGTTTGAAGTAGTCTCTGCGATATTGTGGAAACCAGAAATACAGTAATGGTAAAGAACGTCAATTTTATTTTCTCTAGTACTTTTTCGTAAATTTTCCAAATTTAATTATTAAGAACAATAATATTTACTAATTTTGTAACATACACATTAACATAGATTAGTTCTACAAAAACCCTCGTTAGCAAAGACAAAATACTTAGGTGGAAGTGACTTATACACTTTTTTATAAGCTCAAAATTTGTCATTGAAATCGCTGAGACATCGCTAAATGTCACTGTATGACAGCTTTACTTGTCAAAAAAAAGAACGATCTGTACATCAAAATCTGGTTAGAGTATAAATATTATGAGGGTGATCTGTTTGCAGCAGAATTAGTTAAAAAGACAAAAGCATAAATGAGAGAAGAATTAGAACGGTTGTTTTGATGACATGATCAGCCGCGTTTTTGATTTATCATCAGTAATTACACTGACTATGAGATGATAATAAAAGGTTTGCTGATCTAATTTCCTCACACTTATCTCCGTCCCCCGAGGAGCCAGATCATGCCTGTGGTCATGGCTTTGGTGACTTTGGTTTCTGACTGCTAGACACTTCGTTGACTTATCCCATGTAAATCTGCTTGGGTGGGAAACAAATCGTGGCTGATCACGTTTTCTTGCATTCATTTGTGTGGATTCAGCAATATATTCATGCTGCTCCATAAACTACCCATCCAGGTTAGCAACTAACTGTCCTTTTATTTACTCAGAACATCATCAGGAACGTTTGACTTTGTGATTTCTTGTTGCACTTTTTCTTTTAATCATAATTCTCTGTGATCCAGGTGTGTTTAGTCTGGGATCAACTGGTTGCAGAACTGCAAAGGGGTATATGGTGAGGGGCCTGGGTAAAAACTCAATAGATTCTCACACTGTTCTAAAAACACCAAAATAAACCCCACATTAAGGCAGATTATAGAAGGAAATGAGCAGAAAAATAAAAGCACACAGCAGGAGCTAGAGAAGCCACATCACCAAATTATTAATATTGTTTTATTTTCAGACACTCAAACACATGATTTGTGTTTGTTTCTCCTCAAAGTAGTTTTTGTATTCACTTATGCTCCCAATATATGAGAGAAACAGAAAGCAAATGCCCTCACACATTAGAAAAAAGACTGAAATATGAATCGAAGCAACGTATTTATGGTAGTTTTATGGCAAGTAATAAAAGTGGGGTTTTAGCGAAAGCTACGAAAAGAAATTCTCCACTCTGAGCTTGTCGTTTTCATTCAGACTCTTGTTTTCTTTCATCTAAAAACAAGCTCCCCTGCCAAGAGAGCTATTCTAATACTGGACACACACAAGCTAGAACTGCCAAGCTAGAACCAAACACTGTTCGAGCGGCCATGGCGTTACCCTGCGAGAGGAAGAAAAAGCTCAAACACAATGCAAGTAATGTAATGCAGGAGGAGAGGTTCATGTGGTTGTAAATAATAGTCTGGAGTTGTTTCAACAATAACAGCCCTCTGAAACCAGAGACATATTAACAAACCTCGAGATTCCACTCACTGAAGGGATGTTTTTCTCTCTGCTCCGTTGGGAAACACTGTTGTAGTGATGGGATAAGTTGTCACATTTAGCTAGTTGTGTACAACATGGAGGTCCATCTTGCTCCAATTAAAAACTCCAACACGTCTGGTTTTGATTAGGAATCCTGGCAAACCCAAGGTGATTCCTTTCACTAATGAAAACCACCAGAAAGAGGTCGAACCGAGCTAAAGACTGGTTAACAAAGAATAACAGTTGAGTAAGGATGGTATCTCATCCTCGTTCCCCTTGATGTTTCCTTTCGTCTGGCCTGTATACTTTGCACGCCAGATGGATGGTTCTAACCTTTTGGAGGCTCCACTTGGTGATGGGAAAGAAGGTACAAGGTGTATAAATTCCATCTGTTTCGTTGTGACACGTTTCTAATCCATTCAGTTCCTGCAAAATTTCCCCACAACCCCTTTTCATTCTTTGTTTGTTTTTTCATCTCGCTCCTGACCGTCCCTTCACTCTGTGTGGATTTCTGTGAAGCCACGATGTCTCACCAGAAGCAGACTTCTGCTTCCGCTTAGAGGACTCGATGATTTACTCCAGAGCGGTGGTCTGTTTGCAATGATTTGACATTGAACCACGGGTTTCCTTTTTTGCCCACACAATCACTCAATCCCTCATCTTGAGAACTGCAGTATTTCTTATTTACAAGCACAATACATTGTATCTTGTGACCTTGTCATGCTTTAAGTTCAAATTCAAGAATGGCCATTACAGCAGATGCTGAGTTAAATCTATTAGGCCAGCTGCACACACTGTAGAGCCCCTCAGTCTAGGCCATCTTAATCTAGAATGTATAACTGACAATGACAGTTTAATGTATGCTTCTCTATCAACTTTGTCACAAATTACTTCAGTAGCCACACGTCTTCCTCTAACAGTGTGATTTTGTGTGTGTGAGGCTCATGACAAAGTGCTGGTCAACAAGAGTGCAATGATATGAATAGTGTGTGGTGCCAAATGCAAAAGGGAAAAATTGGATGGGAAAAGATGCTCCCCACATGGTCTTCTCATAAAGCTGGGCGTTTCTCAGAATGCGGTTTGATCTAATGAGCAATTCAGCCGGTGACGCAGTGATTTCTCTTTTTATCTTGTCGTCTCTTTTATTCCCTTATCTTTTGATTGTCCCTCACTCATCTCTGTGATCAGGTTGTCTATGGGCGATGTGTCTGTGCTTCATCCACCCATCCTCCTCAAACGAGAGGAAGCTTGAAGGAGACAAAGCAGTAAAATATAATGACGACAGATCCACAGACAGGCTCCATCTGATAGACCTGAAGATGTCTGAAAATGTTCTGTTCATTTTGGACACACAAGAAGACCCACCTCATCCGAAAATAACAGATTTGAAAAATTAAATGTTCGAAAACTTGAAGGTGTTTTAAGCAGAATAGATTTTTGTTGTTCTAAATTCATTTTTAAAAAGTATTTTTAAAATACTCATGTTTTGCATGTTAGTAGCCAAAAGCAGGACATTTATTTTGTCTCTATTATTATAATATCTTATCTATTTGAACAGATTTTTAAAGTATATTTTTTATGTTTATTGCTATATCTATTCTGTCAAAAACAAAATAATAAATTTCCCCAACCAAACAGAAACATACTATTTGAAAATGTAAAGAGGAGCAAGGAATGAGCTAAGTTTTGCTAAAGTGAAATGATAATTGCATGAAATGAAATTTAAATGTGTAGATCCTTTATGGAGACAGAAGGCAGCATTGGGGAAAACATGAAAAATATACAGGAATATTGAGCACATTGAGCAGATTCCTCTATATTTTTCATACTTTACATATCAAGTTTTTTAAACGCTGAGGTAATTACTGTTACTGATGTTCTCACTAGTTTAAACTTACCATTATATACATTTGCACCAAGGCCACTTGGTTTACTCTCATAAACTAAATATCTGATCAGTTAAAAAAATTATTTAGAACATAATCACATCACCTTTACAGAAAAAAACCCACATGGACGTCACATGTGAAAATCACATTGTTTTCACATGTGAATACATGTTAATCAAGGACGTTTTCAACATGAGATCACATGTGGTCCCATGAACTTTCGCTTGTGAAACAATTTATTGTGGCTTTTCTGTAAGTACATTTAAAGACTGCGCACGCTTATTTATTTAGCTAAACAATCACAAAGTCATGTGGTGGCAGATATACACAAGGCCTTTGATAAAAGAATCTACATGGTGTAGAATACATAATTGTGGTTTCCAGAAACATCAAATAACCACAAAGTTCAAACTGGAAACTTGACAGCTAAAAATTCTAAAGTCATTGCATCAACAATGTGCATACTGTTGACAATACAGACAACAAAAGGATTAATTATACATTGAGCATTAAGCTTGCAGACTTTGTTCTTAATTTGCCAGTTTTGGGTTGTTGTTTTTTTTTTTTGTTCATTAAGAAGTAAATACATACTAAAAAAATCTTCCTCTGGTTCTGTTTGTTGTGTAAAACATGCGGCCGGTGGCTAATAAGTTACCCGTTACAATGTGACAAAGCATTGTTTGAGGTTGGTTCTTTGCTGTCTAGTGGTCAAAAGTCCCAAAATACGAATTCAATTTGAAGGCATCTCCGTTAGTCACCTCCTAAATCATTCCTTTTTACAAAACAGATGGTGCTGTCAGAAGTGCAGACATATTTATGAACGCTGTAAAATTCTTCTAAGTAATTAGACAGAGGCCAGTAGAGTTTGTTTTTACATCAAATGAAATATGTCTGCTGACATTTTACTACGACCTGGCTGTTATGAAGCCTCCTGCCTGTTGCCAAAACCATTAAGTTTTATTACAATAAATATGTGATAAGTGGCTGTCTTTGTGTGTAACAGTAGGACTCAGTCAGTCCAGATCGGTCCAACAACTGTTTAATCCAGTTCTTATAGGGATTTCCCCTTTCTCAAGTGGGGTCATGTGAAGTAGTTCAGGTCTCACTTGCTCTCAGTTTAGAAAAGAACGGTGGATTTCTGAACAGAACTGCTGCTCAGAGCAGATTTTCACCAGCAGAGGACAGATCTCATCCATGCACAAATATTACTGGTTATCTTGTCATGGTCTTGTAGGTTTTATTGCTTGTTTCCTTTTGTCTTTTCCATTATTTCCCCCAGTTTCCCAGTTGCTTTGTGTCTGTTACACCTGCCCACATCTGCTAATTAACTCACCTGTTCCTTGTGTTCATCCAGTAATCACCCCTTCATGTACAGTCCCTACAGTTCTTTGTGAGGTTGTACCTGGATTTTTGCTTCCAGTGGCTTTTGGAATGGTTTTGGTTTACATTTGTTTTGTTTCGTTTGTGTTTTTGCCACAATCTTTTAATTTATTAAAGTATTGTTGGAATCATTACGTCTACCGTTATGTCTGCATCATGGGTCCTTTCTAGTCTCAATACAACATATCCTGGCTCTACAATCTCTCAGAAAACTTGTTTTGATGTTAGTTATGCATGATCTAAGCTTTGTGCACTTTTGCATGTATTAAATTTGCAAATTTTTTTAATGACAATATCGAATGCAAATATCACTCTTTAAGTCCTTCAACACACAAACGGATATGTAATGTTAGAAAGTTTTTCTTAGTTTTTTATGTTTGTCTGGCTCTAACTATGCTCATATTAAAAAAATTGAGTATTGATTGCTCTTTTTCTTGTGATAAGATAAGTTTTGAAGCAGTGAGAGATTTTGTTTTTTCCAAAATGAGTGCACTAAATGTTGTTCATTGCAGATAGCACAGTGATTACATCTCTCTTTTATTACATCACATAACTTTACTAAAAATGTGTAGAGTTTTTTGCAGTTTGCATTTAAGCAGCTCCAGAAGGCACTGTTTCACAAGCTTTAAGCTTGACAACATCACTTTTTTTATTTACCTCAAGACACTTTCAAAGTTTCTTGTTGGCCTCCAGAAAGATGGAGAGGTTAGCGCACCTAAAGTTTGTTTTAAAGTTAGTTTAATAAATGTTTGAATGTCTTTTGAAGAATAAAAATAATTTTAGCTGAGATGGACTCATTAAAGCAGATGTCATGAAGAACACTTGGACAATGCTAATGGAGGGAGCAAAAGTGACAAAAATAGAAAAAGAACTTTAGAACTTAAGATCTGGGCAAATAGTAAAAGTAAAAGTATGAAAAATGTTTTTTTAATCGTCCTTTTTTTTCTTTCAAAAGACAGCTGTTTGCAGTGGTGGAATAAAGAATTGATGCTGCAAGCAGTGAATGTTGAAATGCACAAGGGGACTGAAAAAAGGTTTCTTATAAAATATTAAAACGATTGGAGATGAGGCCAGAGTATGTCCTTCCTCCTTTAACAGCCAAAATCTAGCAAACTGAGGCAAGTGTGTGTGTGTGTGTGTGTGTGTGTGTGTGTGTGTGTGTGTGTGTGTGTGTGTGTGTGTGTGTGTGTGTGT
>JAVKLF010000011.1:17027952-17043415 GCA_034783495.1 Millerichthys robustus | reverse complement strand
CACACACACACACACACACACACACACACACACTCACACAAACAGGCAAACATACAAATGGACACATATGTATACGCTTACAGACTAAAGCCTAATTATACACAAAAGTTGTTAAGGCCTTTTCCAAGAGGATATTTACTCTTGTATTTATTTGTCTTGTTTCAAATATTCGATTTATGGCTCAGACTTACTGGAAGCTCATGCTTGCAACTGCCAGAGAAAGCATTTGGGTCCACTTTAAAAAATGATAGGAGGCCAGACAGACGGGGAGATGAAAGAGTCACGGTGAAACAAACAAAACACTATGAAATACCATAATACAGATCAGAATGTGGAAGGAACATGAGGGAAGAGGAGAGAAAAAAAAACAAAAGAGAGGAAGGAAAAATTAGCTGTAAATGTCTTGGTAGTAAATCACAACCAAATGGCAGAGAGAATGAGTGGTGCAATACAGAAAGTGCTGAGAGATTCTTAGCTGTGAGGGCAGCATGGATGAGAGGAAGCTACGTGAGATAATAAACTGTAAAAAGCTCGCCCGTCACTTTCCAGGAATTACAGTATTCAACAATCAGAACTGTTAACATGATCCCTGCCAGGGGTGGCTTGCTAAGACCGGACTGTAACTTGATAAGCTTGAATTCAACACAATATGTAGAAATTGAATGAGTGCTTGTCATTGTGTCTGTGTGAGCGTTATAGACCCTGTCTGCTTTTCATACCTCAACTAACTGGTGTGCAACAACGAGTTGGGTGAGTCCCGTGGCGAAGTCTCTCCCCCTGAGTTTGGCAGCACACATACTCACAGGGGAGGTTCAACAGTGGCAGGAGGAGGGCAAAATCCAGCAGGATTTTCTTATTTATGACCTATAAAATCCCATGTAATTTGGTGGTTAACTTTAATGGGTAATGGGTGAAATCCCTCTTTGTCGTCCTCTTTAATCGTTTCCATAAATGGAGTAACTCTCAACAGAAGATGATGTCATCATGTTAGGTCACCACATTTGACCCCATCCGCCACAGGTTTTCAGCTACTTACAATCCACTAAATGTGGGGTTTTCTGAATACCAGATTCTGTCTTTATCTGTAAGTTTCTTATAAGTACAAATAAAACGGAAATTTAAAGAAGGTCTACAGTTTTACAAAACAGGTTGTTTTCATACTTTTGGCTTTAATGATCAGGGTTAATAGGCTAAATAAAAGGTTAGCCTAAAGTTTCTCTTGAGAGGAATATGCCTCAGGCATTCAAGAAAATACAGTCAACATAAACACCATGTCCAGTCAAATGATCACATAGTAATGGCTGTATAATATCTTTACTTAAAAGCAGGAAATATCAGTTTTACATCATTATTTCTTATTTCCATCCATTAAACTGTAATAGCCTTGGCTTATGCACAAATTTGTTCTGTTCTTGCCTGAGATTCATAAGATCTCTGTTGAGTTGTAAGCCATTATAAGATGTGTCAGACCACGTAGAGACAGACTCTTTAAAGGTTTTTTCTACTGATGAGATGATTTTTGTTTTCCCTTTTTGGTTACTAATATCCAAAGTCAGAGTTTGATCTTAATAGTGAGGGTCTATTCTGTTGATCTGAGCATTTGAAGTTAGTTCACTTTAGGTGGTGATAGACATATGGTTCAATGAATGACCTGCCAAGTGGTTTTTGAAAGCAATTTTCCAAACAGCTTTGAACAAAGACTTCCCAGATGTGGCTATGAAACAAAACATATGGCGTATCAGATTACAAATCTGCATATTTGTCCTCATATATACCTTACGCACGCATTTCCGTTGCTTTGACTTAAGTACTTCTCCTTGCAGTTACTAATGTATTCATTGTTTCTCAGAATTTTGTTAAACAGTTAAGGGTTATGTGTGGTAAACACCACTTTTCTTAAAACTTCCATCTTTCAGAAACATCTCATAGGTTCAGATGGAACAGGATACTAAACCGAATAATGTTGACGAATATAATTTAAAATTCCAGTAAAAACAAGGAAGAACCAATGAGGTTATGTCAAAATACAGATGAATTGCAGTAAAAAAGACAAACTAAATTAAATTCCTATTTAATTGTTTTAATGTACTGTATTTTCTCTGTTCAGGTTTTTGCAAAGTTTAGTTTAGACCCAGTTTACATATAAACAATCTCCTGAAAACATAGATTTTCCAATGTTGATCATAAAAATGTTACAGGTTTGCTTGTGTTTTTGAGTTATTAAAATTGTGGCTGGAGCTTAAATTTGTCTTCTACTAGACTACATTTGGATCTCTCCTCTACCACACACAACAAAGAAAAAAGTATCTGTACATTTTAGCTGTTTTGAGTCACAGATGAACATGAGAAGGGTCAAACTCATCTTGATTAATGAAAATTTATAGAAGCAAGCTGTATGAGTCACAAAGAGGCTACTAGAAGCACATTTTACATAAAGGCAGTTTTGTCTGTTTTTCTTTCTGTAAGGTTCTGTATACAGATGTGTGATAGGAGACATGGGAGATGTCTCCTATTTCCCAGGGGAGTACCGCTCAAGGTATCTGAGGGTCTGATAATGAGCAGGTGTGTGTAGTCATTTGCTGCAAATTCAAGTGTATCTACTGATACATCAGAAAGTTTGGCTGTAGATCCCCTTAGTTTTGCAATATGTAGACTTTTAAAAGTTGTGAATTATATATTTATGTGCGTGTGAGTGTTTCTTTGACCTGTAATAGTTCCTACAAGCTGCAACTGATTGGAATTTCAATGTTGTTTATCGTCTGAACTTGCTGAAACCTGTGTGACTGTCAGTGTATGTAGTGCCTCATGAACTTGGTGGTTTTGGGCCAAGCAATGTCATATATCATCATTTTAATAAAATATTGTCTCCATCAACACAAATAGTGGCTCCCTTTTTCAATCAAGATGTACATAAAGGATAATACGTCTAGCAGGTTATTTCAATGTTTGTGTAGTTCACAAGTTCCTTTGTTTTCAAAATCTGCAAAACTTAAAAACAGCAGGTAATGTTAAAAGTGACTTATGTTATATTTTTTATTGATGTTGACTGTTGTTGGAGCTACGTATGTTGTGGAATACATGAGCACTCCTCGGTGTTAGTTCTGTTCCAGCTCATGCTCATGTTAGTTGTTTCATTTCTTTTTTCCTGTTTTACTGTGCCGACATGCTCAAGTCTGCTGCTGAGAGTTTCACTCTAAAACTCGTTCTTAAGGGAAATCAATACATTTTATCTGTTCACTAAAGAGACATTGACCTATGGAAGAGACATTTAATGCTGCAGACACTGACAAAGCTACATATTCCTTGTTATTATTTTGATTTTCAAAGTAATAGCACTGACACTTCAAAATCTTTGATAGTTCCTTTGGATGGGTTCTTTTTAAAAAAACAAAACTTTTTGTTTCCTCTCCTAGAGACTTTTGCAGTCTGATGAGTTATAGGTAAACTCAGCCAGTGGTTGATTTGTTTCCTGGACTGGTCACAGTCCTCCTGGCATTTAACAGCAGACACATTATTGATCTGTTTGTGCCGGGAGACCAGATCTTTGGGGTGAACCAACCTGTGCCATAATGTGTTTTGGGATATGAAAGCGACAGGGACGTCACTGACCAAAATGATGACCCAGGACAGAAGAGCAACATCATCAGGCCAGGACTCAATGGTTTACACTCATCTACAGGCCAGTGGTCACTCTTTCAGGGATGAAGATGTTCTCATACTTGGTAAGGAAAAATGTTGGTTTGAGAGAGGAGTAAAAGAAGCCATTTTTGTGAAGAGAAACCACTCGTTGTTAAACTGGGGTGGAGGCCTCCAGATCCAATTGTTCCCCTCTTACAATACTGTTATTGCAAGTATGACTCAGCCCTTTGTGAACAACAGGCAGCAATCAGAGCACTGACGATTGGTCACTGGGCTGCTGGTCAGCTAAATAAAAAAAAAAAACAGGTCAGAGCTGCAGTTCCCCAAATGGCCACTTGAGGTTTGCTCCCAAAATAGAGCCAATTTCTTTACATTGCTGCGGTCTAAGGTGCATTAACTGCAGAAATAAACATGTGCACAGCCCTGTTTACAGAATAGTTTTGATATTTGAGGCAAATTAATTCATTCATGACAATTGCAAAAGAGATAAATCCTGCTGTGAATCATGCATGTATTTTGTGCTGGGCCTAATGTGATGCATACATATGGTTATACAGTGAACCCTCGCTATAAAGCGCTTCACCTTTCGTGGCCTCGCTGTTTCCCGGATTTTTTAGTGCAGTTTTTTAAATCCTTTTTTTTACAGTGTATGAAACACACATTGTGTTCTGCGTCCTGAACTAAAACCACTTTACAAAATGGTTCTCTAATATAATCAAATGTGGCATGTCTGTTCATAAGAATATTCTTGCCCAGAAGAAAAAAGAACCCAAATTATGTTCTTCTCTCGGAAAGTCACCTGAACCACGGCCTTTGTTGGAAAATGACACTACAGCAGACCAGAGTCAGCACAAAGACGCACAGTTAGAGGAACTGTGAAATATGTGTAAGTCACAATGTGTCCAACCGAGTAGTTTGATTATTAAAATTATTATTTTACAGTATTTCTAAAACTATCATAGTTATTTGTAAGAAAAGTTTCTATTTTTATTTCTTAAAAAAATGCTTGGAACTGAAAACAGGTTTTGATCTTTGGTTTCACTCTATAGTAATGTAAAAAAAATTGCAAAAAATACAGCTGACTACTTCGCGGATTTCAACAATCGCAGGTTCTTTTTGCAAAGTAGCCCCCGCAATAAACGATGGTTCACTGTATATTCAGAAGTGCATTTAAGGTATTTCATTAACAAGTGATGGCTTTGTCTAGTTTCTCAAATTTAGTCTGCACTTTAATTATTGGAGAAGACAAAATGCCACAAATCAGTCACTATAAGTATGAATTTTCTAGCAAACAGTGTAACCCAATTTTCTTCGGATATTTTACCAGTTTCTTTTCAATAGCAAAAAATAAATAAATAAAATTGTAAAATCAAGGTTTCCCGATATGTGTGTTGTGATTTTCGGGTACTTTTGGTGTATAGGACGTGCAGCTTGAAGTGGAGTAGAAAGTAGCCATGAAAACGTATTACTATATGAGGTCATGACCTGATAAATATTGCATCTGACATTTACCAGACACAAAGTACGAAGAGAACAGTTTGTTTTAAACATCTGACTGTTGAAATGTAACTGCGGCTTGGTACAGCATAAATCCAACCAATAAAACTGACACGTGATTTTAGCTCCAAGCATAGGAGTAATTCCTTGAATGCAGGAGGCCAAGAACACACCTTTATGGGCAACTTTACAAGTGACCACACACTGTAAGAGACACAACTGCAGATGGCAGCATCCCACTGTAGCCTTTGAACTCAACGATTTTTTTTTTCTTAAGGCATCTGTGCACAAATGAGAAAAAATGTTATTAATGGGTTCATGCTGTTCCACTCTGACACAGACAATGGTGTCATAGCAGTTAAATGTTCCTAATGTCTGCACGTAAACTCCACTTTCTCCTTTTACTGCTGTTACTTGTACAACTCCCATCAGATTTCATGTCACTATGACCCAGACAAAGTCTACAGAGGCAGCCAGAGAAGACTTGAGTTGCATGGAATTCCTCTATTAACTGAGTTGAAACCATAGAGACGCTATGAATTATGGTCATGTTTCACAGCACGATGAAGTCAACTCTCACCTACTTACAGTGGAGTAACTTGCTGCTGCCCTGTGGATGATTAAGACCAATTTAATATAACCAGCTTCAGAAATGTTTGAGTGTCAAGCTGACAACAGCATTCAGGTCATCTAAACCATCTTTCAGGAAATAATAACACCATCATTGCATTTGAAATACTTCATAACAATAATAAGTGAAAGGATGAATTTATTTCCAAACACTGTTGTAATACACTCCTGAAAAGAACAAGAGCATTAATGGCTTGTAGATAGCAGAAACTGACATGCTACCCCCTCTGTAAGTCTCACTGAAATGTTTGAAATTAATTATTTTCATCTTGTTTCAGACCGTTTTAGTCCTGTAATCTGAGTCTGTCTTTTATTTTATCTAGTTGAGCACATGACAGTAGAATGACATCATGACAAGATAAAGTTGTCTGTTGATCCACGTGATTTCAGTTCGTTTATTTCCCAGGGCACCTCCAAAGGTCAAAGTCCAAAATCGAGCAAACCAAACAGAGTTATCTGCTCAAGGGCAAAGCTTGCTAAGCAAAGGTTTTTGCACCCTGCTTGGAAACATAATTCAAATGAAAGTGATTGCTGTGAAACTGAGTCTTGTGCTTGTGCATGTATGTGAGCAGGTAGGAATGTGCAGGAATGGAAATATTTTTGTGCTGCTATGCAGAGACAACTATGTTCATCAGAAAATGTTAGAATTTGTCACAGTGATATAAGCCACTGCATAAAATGTAGTTTTTTTTTCTCCAAATGGACAAATTTCATTGATTTTTTATTATCCTTTATCTTTTACTCAGAGCTATTAGAGCATTTTGTGTTAAATCATTGTTTTTTGTTGTAAGAAAGACAAATTGTTAATGACAAGTTGCAGTCAGTCATTTTTTTTCCATGTACTTCCCCAAAAATTTACTTGTTAATGAATCATTTTACCAAAATGTACATCAGTTTTCAAACCAGCACAGTATTTGGTTACAGTTACAGTTTTTGATCTTAATATTATCTTTGTGTTTTCTTTTTTTATTCTTTTTTTTTTTTGCTGTTCTTGAAATTATTTTTTGTGAATTAACTGAAACATTGTGAAATATTTCTTATTATTAATGAACTTTAGTTTATGAATGAAGGCTTCAGTGAATCCATGTCAAGCTCAAAGTCCATGACTCTGGATGGGATGTTTGACATTACTGTGGAAACGGCTGGATGTTCACATGATGATTTCCTGGAACTTAAAATCATGTCATTGCTCCATAGTGGTGTTTTAGTTTTTTTTAACATTTCTGATTATTTCTTCCATTAATCACAAGTGCCACATGCACTGTGTTGTGTTCTCTATGCTTTTTCCCAAGTCAGTTCTGAGGAAAAACTGCTTGTCAATGGTTGTTGACAGACCTACTGCACAGATAGATGTACTTAGAGTTCAGCACAGAGCCAATGAAAGCTTCTACGTAAATTACATCAATATGAAATAGCATATAACAAAAATTAGGGCCTAGTCTACAGATATGAAGGCATGTTCTTGGTCTCTCGTGGTGAAAAAAAAAGCTGAATTGAAAGTAAAATCTCTCAATTTACTGGTCTGTCTATGTTCCAACTTTAACCTATGGTTGTGGAATAGTGGTTAGGAGAGTTGGCCTGTGAACGGTGGGTTTGATCCCCTGTCCCATCCTTCTCAGCCATTGTGTCCTTGGGCAAGGCAAGATTTCAGATGAACGTGGCTGAAACATGCTTCCTTTGTGAGTGGACGAACTAAGCTTTAGAGATAAGGTGAGAGGCTCTGTCACCAGCGGAGAGTGTCCCTGTGGGAAAGTTAGGGTTGGATGTCTGGGTTTCTCTCTGGGACCCACTGCATTCACGACTGACCACAGAGGAGTACTATAATATAAATGAATGGCTGGAAAATCTACTCTTACTAATAATATTTTTACTTATGTATCAAAAGGATCAACTTGTATCAGGTTTGTGTATTTTAAAATATTTAATTAAAACCTTATGAAACATCTAAAAAGGATTTAATTCTAATAAAATGTGAGTCAACATTTTTGTGCAGCACACTTTTTGGTTGTACAATTCCTGTTTTCCACATGACTCATGATACTCTTTACATTCTGATTGGAAGGTAAGGAGGTTAAGGGAGAAGAGCAATCACCAGAAAGAACATCTCAAATAGAGAAACAGTCAATCACTTCTGCGAAAAGAATGGTTGCTGCAGAAGCATTGGTGTTTCATAACGCTGTGTGAGTGTCAATGATCTCCTCTTGTGTTTGACTTATCAGCTCAGCCAATAGAGCTTATCAATACTCTTGCAAATCATTGACTAACCACAGTAAGTTGGAACTTATGATCTTGAAACGGTCAGTGCTGACAACTTTATCTCTCATTCACTTGTGGTTGGAGATTCACAAAATCCAATATAATGACAAATGACTTATGGTCCAGACTGACTGGGAAGACTGACAGTAAATAGATCTTGTATTCTATTTCTCAACAAGAAAGATATATTTCTAAATAGGAAGAAGTTCTACAGCAACTTCTGGAACAACAGACTCTGCATACTAATACGAATAGATAAGGTGGTACGGTTTATTCTCATAATCAAAATCTTTCCATACTGTTACCTGTCAAACATTCTTCTTCCGCTTTGACTACTCCTGGTTATGTCAAAAAAACAAACATAAGACCATCACTTTTTGCATGGCAATCCTGACTGTTTTGGTGTTTTCACCTTGCAGTGTACATGTACATTCTGCAGAATTCCCAGTAACTTATTCATCTGATGCTTCACATATTAATAATAATTTCAGTGCTTCAAAGGAAGATGGTCTCGTGCTTATTTCCATTTTTGTTTACCTGTATCTAGAGATAAAAAGCTCCAGAAAAATGAAGGTGCTGGTCCACCCAACAGACTTTTCCTCCCATCTGGTGCAAAAGAATAGGTTCTTAACTGAATTCCAAATTCTTCTGCCATCCTAGAGTAAACTGCATCTTCTGCCACCTTCTAAGAGACATTTTTGGTGGCCAACTGTTAACCCTAACATGAAGGACTTTGTTACAGCCTGCCCTACCTGGACACAGAACAAGAGTCGCACCAACCTCCTTCCAACTCCAGGACGACCGTGGTTACATGTCGTATTAGATCTCGTGACTTGCCTTCCCCCATCTGAAGGTAACACAGTAATACTTACATCGTTGACAGATTTTCAAAGACTGTTCATTTCATTCCGCTGACCAAGCTTCCCTCAGCACTGGAAACAGCCCAAAAGCATTGTCAAGCCTTAGGAGCATATGTGTGGTTATCATCCAGGTACCATCCCAAATCTAATGGACAATCAGAGAAATGTAATCAGAGGTTGGAGGCAACGATTTGTTGTGTTAGTAATAACAATGCATCCACTTGGTGTCAGCATTTACTCTAGATTAAGTATATTCACAATACACACACCTCTGCTGCCACAGGTTTGTCCCTTCTTGAAGCTTCTGTGAGTTATTGTCATCATTTATTCCCCAGACATTACTTTAAAGGACACCTAACAATCTTGCACCCAGATTCATTGGACCTTTTCTCACTATCAAAATAATCAATCCTTCTGCAGTTAGACTTCAGTTACCCAATGCTATGTACATTTACTCCACATACCATGTGTCACAACTCAAACTGTTTATCAAGTCCTCTGAACCATCTTACCAACTTCCCCCAATGCCCCCGGCTGATTGACAACCACCCAGCATTCACAGTTCGATGCACTTTGGATATTCACAGATGAGGTCGGGATTTGAATATCTGGTGGACTGAGAGGAGTATGGCCCAGAGGAGATGTTATGTATCCCAGATCTTTTATTTTAGATTCTGACCTCATCACCATCTTTTACATTGAAAAGCAAGTGTAAGTAACGGTTTGTTGGTTTCATAAAGACTAGCAATAATCAGGGACGGTTTATTGTTATGTCTTAAAATACATCATTTAAATTAATCAACTTGCTGTCATGAATGTAATTATTACCACTTGATTACAGACATTAACATGTGCTGAAAATAAATCTTATTGTTGTTTCAAGCAGTCTCCTTTGTTTGAAGTATTTACTCTCCTCCTGAATAGACCTAACAAGCTGTATTTGGTATCATAGAATGAGCTCAAGTTGTCTTGCTGCTTTTAAATGAGTATAAGTGAGGTGGGTATTATTAGGATTGAAGGGCAGGAGCTCACAGCAGGTTTACAGCCTTGAGACTTGAAATGAGAAAGATGTATATGCACAACTGCAGCGAGTCAGTCACCTTTTAAAAACTTAAAATTTTATTTGATTAACAGATTAGGTATAGAGTCTGGTCCGCCTGCTGTGCACGACACATCCTGGTAGATCTCATCTGTATTAGTCACACATATACAGAGTGTCTCTGTGGGCAGCATATTCACAGCATGACATTTAACTTTCAAAAGGCAAGATGTAAGATGCAAACACTTCCTGCTGCACTGTTTACTGAGAACGTCTCCTCATGCATTATGTGAGTGAATGCCATTTGAGATGAGTGCTCTGTTCTTCCCGGCACACTTACGTATTTGACATCTCATGAGATAGAAAGAAGAGGCAAAAACAAAAATGAGAGGGCTTTGTTCCATCAAAAAAGAAGTGGACAGAGGACAACAGAATGTAGAGTACCAGCTAGCTTGATCTGTTGATATTGTAGTTTTACTTTAGAGATATTAGAATTGAATCTGAACGTCATTGTCCATAAGTTTTCTCAAACAGTAGCAATGTGCCATTATTCACAGTTTTAGAATTAAGCAAAATACGCATTCAAATGCAACAGAATTTATCTTTAATTTCAAGGTTCAGATAATGTTTTTATTTTTAAAAATCCTCTGTAGCCTTTTTTACCACAGTAATATGCTGGAAAATAATATTTTTGATAACTCTTTGTACATTTGTGATCTAATCCTCTGTTTTAGTAACATATTAGTAATATATCTTGCCTGTCTGTTCCAATTGCTGCAGATCTATTGGTGTAGATGAGTGGTTCAGCACCATGGACAGAGGCTCAGACAGTGGCACTTTGTTGTTGAATGTTTTCCTGCTAAAGCCTTTTATGTTTATCATTAGTGCTGCAGCACTAATACCACAGCATGCATGTGTTGTGTAATATTTCGGAACAGAGCTAAACATCACATTTTGATCATAAATTCTGTAAATTGCACATCTTGTTAAATGAGGAGTTTTGTCACAATGGGTGGAGGAATAAAACCCAGAATGCAGGCTGGACACATGGATCTTTTTTATTTGAATAAAACAAAAGCACTGCTGGGGAAGCCAAACTCATCTTACAAAAACTTAAATTACAAAGAGCATGTAGGAACAAAACACTGGGAGCACTTGGCAACCATGAAATGCTCAATCTTTGACTGAGGAAGTCACAGAGAGTGTTGGAACATATATAGGAGGAAAATAGTTGAAGAAAATGACAAACAACTGGAAACAGGTGAGAGTGGTCAGGGCAGGAGCAGAACTGAGAAACAGGAGAGGAAAACAAGTAAGATAAATAAATACAAAAACAAAACACAAGTTATTACTATTAACTAACAAACACACAGATCCTGGCAAGTTCTGGTGTTCTATCTTGACTTTAAATCTACTATGTGTCAAGATTTTTGTTACAACCTCTTATTCACAAATATATTTTTGCCCCAATATAACTTTTTAGACATTTTAATGATTTGTTTGGAAAATCTCCCTAGAAAAAGTGATGAATTAAGCAAATGATTGCTAAATTCCATCCACTCACATGACAGTGGATGATTCACACTATCTTTAGATTTATCACTTGCACCAAGGTGGCACCCATTTACCAACATTTTAGGGAAGTGAAAATACACTCAAATGGTCAGTCAGGAGTTTCTCAATAGTTTCTGCAAGAGCCTAATTTTGCTGATTTCACAGTTTAAAAGGGCACTTGCAGGAAACAGACGATATATGTGCTTTTAGAGAAAACACAAGGATTTCTAATGGATTCCTGCAAAGATTAATAGGTTTTAGTAATTTTGAGTTACAAGTCATTTTTAAATAATATTATTTTCTTATGGTAAATGGCCTGTACTAGTAAAGTGCTAAAGCATTATGCAAGTGCAATGTCAAGCGCTATGTCAAGTGCCTACAGATTGCAAAGCGCTTTACACTATTTGCAGTCACTCACGCCTTTAGCACTGATAGTGGTAAGCTACATTGTAGCCACAGCTGCCCTGGAGCAGACTGACAGAGGCAAGGCTGTCATTTACCAGTGCCACCAGACCCTCTGACCTCCACCAGCAGGCAACGCAAGTGTCTTGCCCAAGGACCCAATGGCTGGGAAAGGATGGGATGGGGGATTGAACTGGCAACTCTGCCACAGCCACCCATTCTTAATTGGGAATATCCTGGATGGATGGCCTGTCAATTACCGGCATGAGGACTAGTCAAACAATTAGCATAAACAATATATATTTATATATCATTTTGTCTTAAAATGTTGTAAGAAAAATTTGTCAATGATTGGCAAGTACCACATGTGATTGTTTACTTACCTAAACAGCTGAACTGGCTGAAAAGAGGTCAGCTATGGCAAAATGTATGGAAGAGCCAGACTGAGATGAGAAGTCTGACAATTTTATGTATTAGTACATAATTTAGATTAATTACACATAGAGATAGAGATAAAACGACAGGTTGGATTGATTCTGTAATCTTACTGGTTAAAATTTTTGCTGCATGTGTTTGAATGTCAAGCTTTATCTTTATAGTTATTCACATTAAGCAGCAGAGTCTCTCTTCTGTTTCTACCTAAACGTTCTCTCTAAGATTCTATGCTTGTGCAACTCCACCATAAATTGTTTATCTACTCAAACTGCACACAGTTTAATGCAGGTCAAACACATTACTTAAGCTTCTGTGTAGTTTTCAATAGATTTAGCTGAGTGCTTTGTTTACAAGGACTGAGTACTTGCCTTTCATTATGAGCAGCAATATGTTTGAAAAACTATTAGAATAAATCCAAAACCACAAATTTGTTAGAAATTACACAATTTTCTATAGCACAGTTTAATGTTTGATGTTATACTTTGCAAAAAGTGACTTTCATTACCTAAAAGGTTTTCACATCTCCACATCAAATGAGTTGAACCAGCCTTTGAAGTTTTTTTACAAGACTCTTAACTTTTATTTAACGTTTTCTTTAGAAAACAATTTAATGTGTATTTCACAATGGATTTGTACACTTTGAGTTACCTCAGCCTTTTTGTAATTTAATTGTTCACTCAGCTTAGAATAAAAAAAATAATAATAATATGAAACAGACATTTTTACTAATAGTATCCAGAAAAAAACCCCACATTTTTAAAGCAGAACTAGTTTGAAAAACTCCAAGTGACAGAAGACATCAAATTTTGCACCTGCAAGAAAAATGGGGCCTCTTTAAGCAACGGTTTCATCTCATTAGACTCAAGAGTTTTCACTTTCTTCATCCGTCTCTGCCTCTGTTCCGCCACAGTGCGGCTTGCTGTTCATTGCTGAGGAGTCCATGCCAGCCGGAGTGACTGCTCCTTACACTCTCACATCTGCACTGAATAACATGCACATTCTGTATGAATTACAGCAGTGTTACAGACATGAACGAAATGTCAGTGAAGGACTTCATTATTTGTGTTCTGAGAAGTGTGTGTGTTTCGTATGTGGGACCCTTGTCAGGTCCCCACTGGTCTAGTGCGAAAACAGGGCGAGGGGTGGTGGTGGTGGGGTGTTTGACCTAGCTTAACCTCCGACCCTGTTCTTCCCCCTGTGTGACCCTGCCCTTCGCCTAAGCCTGAACCCCTTTTACCCCTCAGCTTCTGGCAGAGATAAATGAGAAGGAGGCCGACTGGAGATCACACACATTCTGCACCCCTCCTCAGTGAAAACAAAGCATGTGGCATTTAACGAAGACTGTTGGAGTGAACCTTTAATCTGATAGACTGACAGCAGTCTGAGACAGACCCGAGGAACAGCTGAAGAACACACACAGAGGGGAAAGACAAAGGTGGGGGGTACACGACCTCTGATGGAGACGTTCCCTCGCATTCCTCCTGTTGTCCAAGCAAGCTGTAAATATTTGTCAGCAGCCTACAACATGTCTTTATTTTCCCTACTGTTTCCACTGAATATGTTGCATATCAGAGATGCTTCTCTGAGCCTCATGACCTGCAGTGTCTCAGGTGGCTTTATTTAAGTGTTTGGTTTCCCTAAAAAGACCTCTGTCTGCTCCTTTGCCCTTGAAGTAAAAGAAGTAAAACATGGCCTTTCACTTTTACAACATGAAATTGTGGGAATAATTGAACAGAGGCGGAGAAGGACGTGGAGCGGTGACCCGTCTGTCAGGACATCTAAACAAAAAGGGAGTGGAGGGTCAATCAGGCAGACCTGATAAGCCTGGTCCAGTCCTCTGCTGGTCACTGTTTATTCTGCTGACATGCCATGGACCCACAGTCACTTCCTTACAAATGAGCATGGTTGAAAGTGAACACAGACATAAAGTGACGATGAAGATTAAAAAAGGTGACCATGATGTGTTCATGTGTAAATAAAAGCAATAAAAGTCTCAATAGATAAGGCTTAAAAAGTGGATTACGGTGTTAAATGATCATAAGTTGTGATTTTGTTTTTATTCCTGGATGAGATTTTTAAAGACAGACACAAAAACAAAAGTAAGAAGTAAAATTGAACAACAGCTAAGCTCTGACTTCACAATGGGGACCTGGAAAGGTGATGTAATTCAGAGAGAATGGTTGTGGTCTCCTTTTACAGTGAGAGGTTTAACTGGCCCCAGGCTAGCCAGAGGGTCCACACATTTCTCTGCAGCGACTGGGAAATGCAATGCTGTAAAACCAAAAGAGCTTTTGTTTGGAGTGCCTCATAAATTAGGCCTAATAGCAATGAAATAATACCCCAAAACATCCATAATGAAGAAAAACCTGTAAACATTCTGTCATGTCACTATGAGCAAAAACATTGGAGATTCTTGATTTTATCAAGTCTTGGGAATTTTTTTTTTCTTTAGGGGTGTCCTGAGAAGACTGTGAGGTCTTTAGCCTTCCCTGCTTTAGAATTTGACCCCACCAACTGAGTCTGCCCCCTCTTCTGCTTTGATGCTCACGGCTGCAGACGTAAACCAGCAAAGATTTATCACAAAAGGGCACATCTCACTTAAAAAGTATTTCCTCTTATACATTTTCCAATCTTATTGTAGGGGGTGTAGGGGTGAGGCTTTTCTCATTCCTGATAACATATTATCTATTGGCTTAAGAGGTTGACAGGAAACAAATTCCTGAGGATGACAAAAGCCTGGAATGTGCTACGAGGAGGTTGTCTCCCTAACTCCCTTAGCAAGACCACCCCCCCCCCCCCTCCCTTTTTTTGTTCTACCTCATCCTCTCCCATCTAAAGGATGTTTTGTTGGGTAATTGATGCAAAGGTGCTGTTGATAAGAAAAAAAGAAAAACATCAAACCACTTCACAAAATCGTAGACAGGGTACAGGTGGGGGAGGGGGTGCCTTTGAATCAGTCATCTTAAAAACACGACCGAAGGCAGGATTAATCTGTCTTTTCCCCCCATTTCTGTTCTCACATTTTCTGTTTTTCTTCTCCCTCACCCCTCCTCCATCCATGTTTTCTCATCTATTTCTCTGTGTGTGTGTGTGTGTGTGTGTGTGTGTGTGTGTGTGTGTGTGTGTGTGTGTGTGTGTGTGTGTGTGTGTG
>JAVKLF010000011.1:17013345-17023785 GCA_034783495.1 Millerichthys robustus | reverse complement strand
CACCTGTTGTGTCCTTTTCGTGCACACACACACACACACACACACACACACACACACACACACACACACACACACACCGTCTCACACTCTTTCCCTTTGCCATTTGCTATTAATAAAATGAAGATATCAAAATTCTTTCCATTCTTGTCCAAAGACCACGAAGGTTTTAAACATCTTGCTCAATTCCACAGGTTGTTTTTCAACTTTGATTTCAAATGCTTTTCCGTAGCTGAGATTTCTGCAGCCCATTAAATTATATTTTGCAGTAAACAGTTCAATTTTCTTTCAAATAATAAAAATGAATGTCATGGTAATTGAAGACAGAAACAGAAAATACCGTGACCTTTGAATGTTGTTCCTTCTGAAGTGTTGTTTTTGTGGTTTTTGTGTGTGAGCAGAACTCATTTTCAAGTTAAACAAACAAAGTTTTAATCTGTCTGTTTTTCTCACTCTCCCCAAATTACTTAGACAAACAAACAAATAAATAAATCAAACAGAACGTTGACAAATAGAAGCCTACTGACTCATCATCCCCTATTGTCAGACGGCTAGAAAAGCTGAGCAGCCTGAGACTTCTGGACTCTCCCTGTGGGGGACACAGATGAGCAGGCGACACTGCTTGGAATGTGGACAGAGACAGGTGGAGTGGAGACTTTCGGGAGGGGGTTAGGACCCTGTGGCGTCGATGCCTGTCCCCTGCGTTGCATGCTTCCCTTCAACGTCTGCTGGCAAAAGTCAGACTGCATCTCTGGATCCTGTGTTGTGTTTGGTTTGGCTGCAGCATCTGTTTTCATAGAAAGAACATCCGTATTGATAAATTTTTGTCTGGTGTCTGCAGCTTTTTTGCTCACTATTTTATTTAGTTTGCCAGTTTGTGGCAAGAACACCATCTTCTTCCTGACCTGTGGGAGGTGAATAGAAAGAATGAATTTAACACTCTACACAGAAAGGTCAGGAGGCGATCCTGCGACCTTCTTGCTGTGAGGTGACGTTGCTAATCCCTGGACTGCTGTTATCTTCATTCTTTTTTTTTCCTCATTATTTTCAATTCAAATAACTTTATTAATCCCCTAGTGGCAAGTTGAAGACACAAAAAGTAGTTAAAGAGACACACTAAAGACAAATACAGTCACTGCTTACTACATACTTACAGTAAAGCATAATACTAAAACATTTTTATCACTTAAGTCCAATCTTGAAGACAATAGAATGTGAAATCACACAAGATATTGTGAGATTTTGAATGGTCTGTTCGTGCTCAAGTTATTTGAGAGGAATGATTTTCAGGAACTAATACACCAAAATATTGCTCAATATCTGTCTGAGTTAGAACGTTCTTTTATGTTTGCTAAGGTTGAAAAGTTGTGGCAGCCATCCTAAATTGAGTTTATGCCAAAACATAATCAGCTTTAAATGGACATTCAATGATACCTAAACTATAATTCATCCACTGGCTCAAGAGATATTTACTGACAGACAAACAAATACTTACACACACAGATATAAGACAAAAAAATAATGTTAAGATTTAGTGAAAGCGAATTGAACAGATGTACCGGTCCGGAAAACCCCACTTCCCTCGCTGTTTGTCAGCACAGTCAGGGTGAAGTCAAGCACCTGTCTGAGCAGTTACATGTGTTAAAAGAGCCCAGCGCTGAAGGACAGGTACAGTTTGTTACAGAAACTCCCAGCTGGATGTCACCAGTGAGAGCTGAGGAGCCCTCATTGTTTATGAGCGCGAGGGCTCCAGGTGGCCAAATCTGTTGAGCTAATAATCTACAGTTTGTTAACACATGGTGATGAAGCAGCAAAGACGTGTCCAAAACCATCAACACAACCTTTTATTTTCAAATTGGAAAAAAAAAGGAAAAATTTGTTTCAGCATGCACAGGTCAAATGGAGACAAATTGTTATTTGCAGCAATGACCTGCCAGTAATTACTACTAGGCAGCTGCTGATTCACTGAGCACACATTGGTCTAACAGAAAGCTTGTGAGCAGCAGTTTGTCTGTTCATCGTGGTCTCAGACAGCTAGCTAACTCTCGCTTTAATGATAATAATAATAATAAGGCTAACTTGGTGTAGCCTCTCTCCCTCCGAGCCCACAATTACTAGCCTGACAAGCTGTGTACACGCACACGTCTGTCTGGGGAGCACGCCACCGGATGATTCTCAGTTACCTGTCATAGCCACTTCTCATAAACACACCTAACGTGCAAATACCAGCAAAAACAAATAAAAGACACATACCGAAATAAAAAAATTAGACAACGTGCCAACTGTGTCAAACTATAAAGCTAAATTTCTTGCACAATTGCTTGGTATGTTGAAACCACAACAGTTATGTCATCCCAATAAGATGATTCAGAATCTCATCAGTATTCGGTGGGAACAGGAAGTTGCTGATGATGTTCTGGATTAATTAAAGCCATTTTAGACTGCTTTACAGCATCACGTTTTTGTGCTGTTATCATGAGTGGTGGGTTAATAGTCAAAGGTTTGAGGGTCATGAGCCTTGTCTTCATTATTATCATTTACACTGTGACTCTATCTAACAAGGTGAAGTATGAAGACATTGTGCTGAATGTGACAAAGGATATATATTTTTAAACTGCACTGATGAAAAACGGACCTAAATAAACAGAAAAGGTTTTCTTTTTGAAACCTGATCCTGTTTTTAAAAAAATGCCACAATTCCCCAACTAAATTCTTGCTTCATTTTTTGTGTCAGACTTTAATCGTATTAGTTTTATCAAAACACTTGATAGTATAGTTGACTGAGTCATTTTATTGCAGCCAGGTGTTCTGAACACATTTAGACACATATTTTTTTAAAGGAGTGATTTTAAAGTGCTATTATCAGCGTCAAAATAATCACAACAGCTTGTATGCTCGAGATCAGAGCTCCATAAATCCCTATTAACTCATTCTGCCACTTTTATAGCAAAGTCACATCCTCTCATTTAGTGTCTGAACATTAATCAAGCCTGTTTGTGCTGCACACACCCCTTTTTTATCTCAATTAATCTCCCTGCTTTTCCTCTTCATGAGCTGTGATTTTTGTACCATTGGACAGAGCAGATGTTGATACTGAACCATGAACTAGTGTCCTGTGAGGTTAGATAATAATTGTTAGTACACAGTAATGAGATGTGAGGCATGCTGCACAAGCACTCACCATGCTTCACGTTTATTTACTGTATGATCTAAACACATTTGTAAACACATTTTTCATTTGTATTTATAGTTGTTTATTTCAATTTTAGAGCATCCAAAATTATGTGAAATGCCAATATAATCAATCAAGTTTAAGTGAGAATAACTCTTATTTCAAAGAATATTCTTAAATTTCCAGATCACACAATGTTTGAAAACTTTGAAAAAAGTGTGATTGTGAGCTTTAAAGAAATTGACCACATTTTTTTGTTAACAGAAGTGAAGAGCTTGAAGCAAAAGTTCAGATTTTTGAGGTGGAACTCTACAGAAAGGATATAATCAAACAGTATCTTACCTGTTGTAGATAGCCCTTCGAGTCACCTCAAGTTTGGAGAAATAGAGTTTAACAAGGAATTTTATTTAATTTTAATAATTTGTTAACAAACTTATAAGTAATGTGAGTAAAGCCAGAACCAAGGTGGAGAACTGCTGTTTAATTGCAACTCCATTCTCAAAATGTTCACAGCAGTTTATTTCTTCTAATGCTTTTGCAAGGTTTTGTATTATATGACTGTTAATGTTGAATTTTATGTTTATACATGAGCACAGGCTGCACATCCAGCAGAAAATTGTGAAATGTCTGCTGGAATAATCATTTAATACAAAACTTACAGTAATTTATAGACAAAGGAAACAAAATTCACCTAAAGAAGATGTTTTTAACATGGCAGCGATACACTTGGATCTTATTCTCACTGTGATGAGCCTTTAGCTTGTCAATTCAATTATTTCTTCCTGTTTCTCCAAACTAGGGCCATTCAAAGACAAACAAAACAGGATGATAATAATTGTTCACAACCTTTCCACAAAACCACAGCTAATAAAAGCTGGCCTATTCCTTAATTATCTGCTCAACAGCTTTAAGTGGTACAATAAAACAACAGATAAAGACTTTGTTAAAACGTGTGTTGTACAATTTAATTACCACAAGCAACATGTTGCCCTTCCTCTCTGTTATCTTCTGAAAATAAATGATTGATGTCCTTGAGCGTCTGAAAAACAATTAATCTGCTGAAAACTGTCATTTCTCTTGTTATATTTGGAGACTTTGAATAGAGTTCTGCCAGCCAGGACTGTCTGAACTGATGGGTCTTTGGGTTTCAGCTGGGCATATATTTCAGCCTTTTCTTCAGATGTTTAAACAGTGCTGGTCATGATACAATCTGTTCTTCCACTGTGTCTTGTGTTATTCTGTATATATTCTCCACTGTACCATAGTTTATTGGTCTCCCATAGGCAAAGCATTAATTGCTTGGCGCCTCTCAAGAAAAAAAAAGGGAAAAAAGGGGAAAAAACAAACAAAGAAACAGTTTTGTTAATAGCTTGCTGCTGTTGGCTGCTGATCTGGCCCAGTAGTAATGCCAAATCTTTTGGAACACACACAAACATCAAGCTGCCACCCATCATTAGCAGGGCTCCATGAACACAAATGAATGTGAGTGTGCATTTCTATGTGTGTGTTTGTGTATAGAGCTCCTTGTTCATATTTGAACGTGTGGAAATGTGCTTGCACATTAATGTATCGTGTAGATATTTGCTTCCAGTATGCAGGTGTCCTGTAGATATCAATTTCTTTATTTATTGTTGAACGATGGTACGGCAGACACGACTGCTGCCAGTTTCCGTGGCAAATCGCAGACAATCGTTTTCTTCAAAGCAGTTGCAAATATTTTCACTTTTCTGTTTGTTACCGAGCAGGTCCGTCAACTCTGACAGCTTCCACAAATTTCTCCGAAAAGGACAAAAATATTCTTGTATAATTGACATAGATATTGTTGGCAGTAAAGCATACATAAATACGTGATTTTGCACAGCGTGGCATTTTCTGAAAAAATCCTTGCAACACCAAAAAAAAATAGAGAAGTTGTCCCCAAAAAACCTATATGTCAAGGAGAGGAAGAGAAAGAGAGCAACAGGAGGAACAAACCTTATAACCTCTACACCCTGGTGAGTTTAAAGAAATAAATAAAACTTGTCTCGCTTGATGGAAAAGATAACCAGAAAGCTCATCTGGCCAACGAAAGAAACCTCCTGCACAACAGTATGCTGACACTGTTCATTTGAGTCCAAAGAAGCTTGTTTATGTGAGTGAAAGGATGTCAGCTGCTGGAGCTCATTCAAGTGTTGCACAAACTTCCAACTGAACACTTGTCATTCAAAAGTGCACAGAGTGGGTTGTAAATGGAGGTGGCAGATTCTGAATGGAGTATTTAGAATTATCATGCTTCTGTTTTTATGTTGTTTTCACAAGCAACTATTAAAGTGACTTTTAGAAACCAAAACTGTTGCCCTTTTTTCTGATTCTGCTAAAGTGTTTAGAGTTCAGTTTGCCTCAGTGTTTGAGGTGTTCATCTGAATAAAAATATTATTGCCAGCCACACCAACAGTTTTTTGAAGTGAGGGATAGGTATGGATCATAGCCTGCCTTGTAATTAGGAGAGATTGCTATTTTCCCCTCAGAATGAGCTCTCCTATGCTGATCTGTAATTATATGTTGTTCAAACATAGAGGGGAGTGTCCCTGGTGATTGTGAAGCCTGCTTTATTGTGTCTCCACTGCTGCAACAAATGCCAGCATATCTGATTGTCTGTCTTTGCTTTTGGAGTTTGCGTTATTTTCATTTGACCAGTTTGATTTCATGTATTCAACAAGAGTTTTGCAATCTTAACTGTCTTTGCCCAAAAATGCATGAGAGTAAAGCATTACATATATGGAGAAACATACATACAAATACACAATAATATACATATTACATAGGTGGAGCTACATATTGGAGTTTGTGTAGTTGCAGGTGTTGCCCCAGCATCCTCTGCATAGTCATCGTCCAGATTCACCCGATGGAAAGATTCTGAACCTGCATCGACTCGAGTTGAGACGAGTGGGGCTAAAAGGAGACAATAGAAACGGGCACACTGATGTGACACCGATGGTTAACAAATGTCCCGAGAGAGAGTGAAGGAAGGACTCACCTGGAATGTTGTTCAAATAATTGTGAAGTTTTGCCTTTAAACATTTGCTGCCATCAGTTCCAAGCTTCCTGCAGCAGCATCAACTCTTTTAGCTTAAATTAAATTCATTGTATTTCAAAATGATGCCAAAAGGTTTACCTGTGGTTAAAAATGAGCTGATTAAAGCGGATTAAAGTTTTAAATGTCAAACCTGGGAGGTGTAACATTTGACCCCTGTGAGTTATCATCACCCCCCCCCCCCCCCCCCCCCCCCCCAGACTGTGTTGTACCACACACAAAGTATATTTGGGCACCAAGCTGTGACCCCATCCCTGTTTTTTAACTGAAGGAAATTGTCATGCAATGACACAGTTACCACACTGGAAACCACTTCCTCTTTTTGTTTTGAATTTGTTTGGCCTAACCACTACATTTTGTTCATGTTTTGACCAGGCAGAATACATACCCAACACATTCTGTCACATGCATGTTGCTCTGTCGTGTCTCTGACCTTTCAGTGTGTGTTGACAAAAACACCCAAAGCCTCAGCATTGCAAAACTTTATAAATGTAGCATTCATAGGTTTTTCTATGTTTAGTGTCTGAGCGGGTCGCCTGAAGCCTTTGTGTACTTTTTAAAGAAATGATCACATATAGACAAAAAAACAAACTCTGGAATTGTGCAGCTGTCTTGTCAGCCTGAACAATTTGTTGATCCGTCTCATCTAAGAATTCTTTACAGTAAGCTCTGATAAACTGCCTTTGTGTTAAATACAAAAAAATACAGTATCTGACCCATACAAGGAGCAAACATTATCTAAAACAGTTAAATACAAGAAAGTTTGCTTAAATTTTCATGGTTTAATCATCTTAAAATGCACTTCTTTCCACCACAATGTCGATACTTCAGAAGCTAAGGTTACATAATGAGAAAAACCTCATCGCTGCTGCTGGCTGAGTCAAAATTAATAATTAGGATAGTTTTGTAGGGCGCTGAAGAAGCACATTTCTCTTTTTATATTCTGTCTCTGCTGTAACAAAGCTCATGTAAGAATCGACTGATTTACTGTTGTTACCTAAAACTTTAGCTTTTTGGCTTGAAATTATATCTAGTTGTGGTTTGGTGTAGTTCGCAAAAGAGGGAGCAGTGGATGCTTGCGCCTGTACACACCACAATCAGAACTGGCTATTCCAGAGAGCCAGTACAGTTTGTTCTGGCTATTGAGGTGCTGTGGTATGACCCCCTTTTCTCTCAATTCTCCCTCTCACTGTCTCATTCTCTCAATCTCATTGCCTTCTCTCCATCCCTCTTTTCAGTCCGCAGCAATTAGAGAGGCAAAGTGGGAAAGGAGGAATGTGTGAGCACGCTTTGTGAGGATCGAAAGGAAGAAGAGAGCGAGACAGTGAGAGATAAAGAGAGGGAAATGGGAAGAAAGAGATAGAGGAGGAGAGGAGGAGAAAAGAGGGGAGAAAGACTATCTTAATTGGCCTGTGTGGCCACGTTGAGCTGTGATGATCTGTGCTTGCCAAACCCTGTGCCTCAAAAGTTGGCCTGGCCTTACATGCATCCCGTGCATCCGGCCAACCACAACTAACTCCAGTGTGCTCTTTGGCAGTTTCCAATGTCAAGGCTGGAGGAGTTTTGCCACCCACATCTACACTCTGCTCCACAGTTCAGGAAGCCTCTTTGATAAGCATGAATGTGCAGGTTAGGTTTGCATGATTCATTTGTTATGTCAGTGCACTTTCTAGTTAACTTGATGCACCTGACATTTATGGCTGCAGATGTACGTCTACATGTGACAGAAACGCACTCTCGCACAGTTTACCTGCATACCTTGACAAGAGGAGACACCTCCTCTCATTCACTATTTTTGAAAGTATTTGCACAACAATGTTACTCACACTCAATTTTCAAATCAATTCTTTCACGTTTTTTTTTTTATTATTTTGAAACGATGCCACAGTGCCTTATCAGATTTAACGTTCTTGACAGTTTGGCTTGTTTCTGTTGACTGATGTCGTGCCAGATGTTGTCCTGTCAGGAACAGGGATGATGAGCCCTGAGGACAAGTGGGTGCTCAAATTCATTTCTAAGATGTGGAGTCATATTAAACACCTGCTGGGAACAGGTTTGGTCCCTGAATGCACTCAAACAAATTTAAAAAATAAAAGCTTTGGTATTTATTAGACTGACTTAATGAGTTTACGTTAACCAAACATGACTTTATTAGGTTTTGGTTTGTCAAGAAAAAAAAAAAACACATCCAAGTTGCACACATATATTTTTGCTGTTTTTAAGCCAATAAGAGTTAAGTACTTTGATAGGACTTACCCAGTGAACACTGTCCTGCATTTATAAATCAAAATCACATCAACAAAGCTGCAGAATTTAGTAAAACACATGCAGCATTTATTTCTGTAGTCTGTGAACTTTTTCAACCAATCGTATGTATTTCAACAACAATCATTTCCATTTTTTTGTCTTGCGTGGAACTGGTCCTCTAAGTAGAGTAATAAGGTTTCATAAGACAGGGAAAGGTGATTTAATAGAGCAATTTATGACCATAGAACACAGAACATGAGCGCCTCAACAGGAATAGCCAACCCACTTTGCCAGAGGGAGCACATGTGCATCTCATCACTGCAAGACTACACTTTCAGTCCAAAGAAAATTTGATTTCTGCACTTGTAGCTGTAAAGTTTAAACACTTTGATGCCAATTTAAAACTTACAACAAACAGCTCTAGTAAACTGTTGAACCGAGATAACCCCAGTGGCCCAAACCTTTCCATTCTGGGAGTGCAGATGCTGTGCTGTAAATCTGCTTAGTAACAGACATTTCTTTGGTGGGTGTGTGCCTCCACATTCAACAATGAAAAGTTGAGACATTTTCAGGAGGCACGTGATAATTTGAGACATGCTAAACTAAGCCATTGAGAGTTTTCTCTGATCCTGAAGTATGGATGTTGGAAGATGAATGGGTGTGTCAGAGGTGCAGACAATAGGTCCAATTTTGGGGTTGCATGCAGAGAAGGAAGGGCTGAAGAGTTGTGGCCTTGTTGCTCGCAGCTACAAGAGCGCTGTTTTTCACTCTGTCCTTTCACTGAAGAGTAGCGGACAGACAGACAGGAATAGACAGGCAGCTGTGCAGGCAGGAATTCGACAAAGAAGAGACAGGGAGAGGAAAAAAGAAGAGAGCTGGGTGAGAAGGGATAAGAAGAAAGAGCTAAAAGCAACTGGAGAGTCTTTGTGAGGCCTCAATGTAACAAATCATTTGCAGGGTACACAAGGTTTAAGTGATATAAAAATATTTCAAGCTTTACCCTCAAGCTCACCGCACACTGAACGCTAAAAACAAACATCAAAGATGAGCAAATAACACTGACCCAAGCAATGAATCTTTTAGACTATATATGTTTGATAAAATGTTTTTTTTATTGATATTAAAAATGAAAGTACATGAATTGTGCATTTCGGACGTTCTAGCGTGCAGAGGTTAAATCAATAAAATACACAGGCTTGATTGAGCTACTGACAGAAAAAGTTGCCATCGCTCAGAAATTTGTTTCTTCATATTTAGCGAAAAGAAGTGGTTGTCTTTCACACCTTTCATAAGAACACTAGAGTAGCCTGTTTGAACATTACAATAGTGGATGAATGCAGTCCTAGCATGAAAATATAATCATAATAATAATTTTATTATAATTGCACTGCCTTTGTTGCACAACTGAAGTAGAATATAATGAGAGCCAAGATGCAACCTTGATGACTTAACTCTCTCTAGCAGAAATAAGACAAAGTATTCTCTTGACTCGTCATCGCAGTACTTGATCGCAAGAATCAATTAAATCTCAGTTTCACCAGAAGGGATAAAGATTGAGTGTGACCCCCAAAAGAGGAGGAAACTGTAATGTGGCACACCTTGTTCCTAACATGGCCTTTTAAGTGGTTTGTTTCAGAGAACTGAAATCATTGTGGCTGGGTGCAGGTAAGCTGCCTCTATCACAAGATTATCCCTTTCACTCAGTAACATCCACACTTCCATTGTCTTCCTGAGTGCTTCAGAAAGGCTTCAGCATGATAGCCCTTCATTGAATGCATAATGGATGCATTACTGGAAGATTGTGAGGGATGTCTGCAACCAACTCCCAACTTGTACTGTACGCCAATGAAGATCAGTGAAATTGTCTTTTCAAAACATAGATAGATAGATAGATAGATAGATAGATAGATAGATAGATAGATAGATAGATAGATAGATAGATAGATAGATA
>JAVKLF010000011.1:17002717-17013299 GCA_034783495.1 Millerichthys robustus | reverse complement strand
ATAGATAGATAGATAGATAGATAGATAGATAGATAGATAGATAGATAGATAGATAGATAGATAGATAGATAGATATCTGACAGACAGTGACCTGTAGTTGACCTTTATTGGCTAATTGCATCATGATGACATCACTGGGGCATCAATATGATGACTTGGAACCACAATTCTAACCAAACACATCAGTGACACTGACACACACACACACACACACATATGAACACACACAAGTTGGTCCTCAGAAGATCATAGGACACCTTGCACATTTACAAAGATGTGATTTAATGAATGTCTGATCATTTCCCAGCCATCAATACTAAAGTGGCTTTAAAAACATAGTGGGTTTGAGTACAATCAATGTTGAACAGTTATATTATCAATAATGAAAAAAAGTCACTCACTGATGCTTCCGTTTCTCAGACAACCCTGACAGGCTTCTGGAAATCCATGCACACCGTCCTATTCAGAGTTATGTGCCTATTTCTGTAAAATAACTTGACTAATCCATCCAAGCTATGCTGCTGTTAAATTATTAATTTATGGTAGCTATTTCAAATGAAACAAAACAAGAGAAAGAGGACATTATTTTTGGTACAAAGCATCTACAAAAAGCCTTACAACTCCAATTGGAAAACAGAGATCATACAAAATAAATCCATCAGTTGAGCATCAGTGCTACGTATATTATTTGGACCAATTTTTCAAATATATTTTATAACAAAATAAATAATGCCTTTATACAGTGCCCTTATTTGTATTTCAACAAACAAACAAACAAGCTTGGCGGCTCATTACGCAAGATACAGCTCAGACTAAAGGAAAATAACGTCCCTGGAAACTAATTATATTTCTATATAATTATACATGTGTATATAAATATATATATAAATATATATAAATATATATATATATATATGCTTTTATACATACATAGATATATATCTATATATATATACTGCATTTTCAAGTATTTGTTTTCAGGCAAAAGCAGGTGAATACTACTGATATAAAATAAACATTAAATGTTAGTTGACATTATTGCTTTTTTTCCCTTTGAATTGAAACTGTGTGTCTTTACTTTAAACTGTAAAATAATATATAACAATACCATGAAAACAAACAAAAATATGCCTAAGTTGGATAAACAGGAATGTCACGGTACCAGAAACTGACAGGGTTTTCCTTTTTTTTCATTAAAACATTGATATGAAAAAGACAAAATAAAATATAATCATTATTATCCCACTTGTTCTTTGTCCATGCCATGATAATTCCTGTCAGAGTAGTCCGCAAAGCCATGGCAAACAGGAAGTACTGTCCCAATCCAGGCGGTCCACAGTGTCCCAAATGTGTCCCTGGTTTGCTCCGTCTTGTCCAGCAGTCTCAGAGAGACAGGAGGAACCAGGACTAGGTCTCAGGTTGCCCCATTGCTGCATATGCTGGCAAACTAGTAATGAGCAGCCGCTAGTACTCGCCATGAGCCAAGGTGCCAACACAGCCCATATTTTTCCTCAGTGACTCTTCCCCCTTGACAGTGCCACTGTCAGGAGCTCCCCCATATCCTTTGTTTTCCTTTTTTAAAGTCACACTTTCCTTAAAACGGAAAGTTTAATATTCATTCAAAAGAAAAAAAAACGTGCTTTTCAACCTCTTCTTTGAGTCCATTCCCAAAGCTAGCACCATGACATTTTATAAGCTACACGTTCATTGTTCATAAAAAAAATAGTGCCTTTTTTTTCTCTTTACTTTGACATAATCCATGGCAATGTGCAATTTTGCAGACTTTTCTTCTGCTTTCTGTTTGTGATCAAAAAGGTGCTGGAACAGGAATCTAATTTTGCAAAATAATTCCTTACAGTGTGGAAGTCCCTTTATAGGTAGAGGTGCAAACTAATAAGAAAAAGAACTAACAGAGATTTTCTTTTGCCTCAGGAAAAAAATGATGTGGAATGGATTTTTTTCATGCAAGCTGCTCTTCACTTTTAGTTGTCTTCCACCAGGAGAAAAATAAAAATCTTCTGCTAGGTATCCTCTTGACACTTGGAAACACAGATCTCTTTCATCTTCTTTCCCCCTTCCCTTTTTTTTTTTGCTTAGGGATCCACCTGAACTGCATTCAGCCAAATTGTTAAAGTTTTTTTTATTAACTTTTGTGTTCATTCCTTTTGTATCAGTGACTGAAAGAGAAAAGGAACTAAAGGGTTCAGACAGGAAGAATGTGAAGGCATGTTTGTGTGCCAGAGACGGGTGGGTGTTTGAGGTTTAAATGGGGGTGGGTGGGTGGTGGGGCATTAGAAAAGGGCCATGGGTTCAAGATGTAGTGGACTAGAGCAGGGGGAGGGACTGGTGGGCCTGGACAGGGCAGGGAAGGTCAAAGAGGACAGCCACAGAAATGACGTCAGAGACAAAGCTATAATCCTCTAGTCTTTTTTGTCACCCTCATACTCTTGTCTGTGCAAAGGGCTGGCAGCGGGCTCATTTGTGGTTGAAAAAGTTGTCCGTGGTGTGCAACACAGGGGGCAGTTTGCTGGGAAGGCTGATCAGAGGCCTGTGGAAGATTGACTGTTCCTGGGCTTTAATCTTCTCCGCCTGCCTCCGAAACTTTTTGGCCCTCAGGATAGCAGGGACGCCCCTCCGGAGCCGCTGGGCCGCCCTCCTCTGCCACACATCGTATTTGGAATACTTCACGGTCACATGCTGCTTCCTTGGACTTTCCTATTGTAGCGTGCAGGCAAAAAGAGAGGAAATAGGAAGAAGAAGGGAGTCAGTTCATTGGGAAAGATAAGATGCTGTGAAAGTGCTTATTACAATGGCCCTATTTATTATGTGGGAAAAAAAAACTCAGTCATTGTTGCGTCAGTAAAATGGAAATCAAACGTCATTCTTATAGAGCTGAGCGCCATAACAGCCTCGCCTTGCTTCCAGCTTGCCCTTGTTTTGGTTTCCTCCACTGAGAGAAGTTGTCAACAAGCACTTAGTGCAGCCTCTTTAACATATTGTCAAAAGAAAAAGGCGGCCACTCTCCCTTCATATACATATTAGAAGCATGCTGTCATTCAGCCTACAACTCACTGAACTGAATGACCTCCACAGACCAAATAAAAGACGCTTACAGATGATATTTCAGAGCATCCATTCTGACACTCAAGACACAGTTAAACAGTTTAAGGCGCTGTTTTGAGCACCAGCGATTGAGACAAAGTGAGAGTGTTGGCAGCTACACTTGGATTTATGTGTGAGTAACCAGTGCTCCATGTGAATAGCTTGTTTTGGTCCTGCCACTTGAAGAGTGTTTATCTCCCTTCATTCACTCCAAGACTGTTCAATAGGCCCAAGAACAGCTGGCCCCCAAGAGCAGGCTGTACCCATCAACTCTCCCTACTGAGACAAACTGGAGACATGTCCAAACAAAGTCCCAAGCAGCTTGTTTATTCCTTACTCAATTTGTCGCATTTAGGAGACAAAGTTCTTCTGAAATTTGCAACATTTAGTCATTTTTCTTCGACATCTACAACACTCTTATGTCACCAACTTAGTGTTTGTCAGAGCAGAGGCTTAATAACAGCATTTTCAAAGCTGTCATAAGGATTTTAAAGGATTTTAAGGACTAACAAAAAAGCTGTGGTTCAGTGTTGTGACTAAAATGAGAGGATCTGCAATGCTTTGACTTTTCGTTGGATGTTTGTGACTCTTCACTGAGGACACCTCGGTTGTTTTTGAGCACCAGCTTTTTTAAAGAACCTGCTGTTCTGTCCCTAATAATCGGGTAATCAACACATTCTGTTTTTGTGACAGTTCTCAGGCACACAAACATAACGATGTGACTTTGACTATAATGTACTGTGACCGATGTTTTCCACCATGGTCAGCACTTTACTTGGAAGCTCACTGCTTAGTATTGATCAGTCAGCAAGATAAACTTGTTTCCATGCGGTACTCAGTCTTTACTCAGTACATCAGTAAATGGAGGCACAAGAGATGAGAGAACAGATAAAGGCCTGAATTAGCACTTTTACCAGTGTGTTGTTGTTGTTTAGACGCACCTGCTTTAATGTGGGCATCACGGGTATGACCTGTAGAGAGGTAGCTGACACATCCCTCTCAGACTTGGCGGGTTTGGCACAGTACTGCTCCAACAGGTTGAGGTCACAGCTACGGAAACAACACTCCTCTACAATCCCACGATTCTGGGAGCGCCTGTTGTTACCCCTGCTGGTTGGCCTACCTGAGGAAAAACACAGCAGAGATTAAAAGAAAGGCAATAAGGAGGGTGAGGTTAGAACCTAAAAAAAACACTAGCACAATAATGAATCTAGGTTGTTGTTGCAGGATTATTTCAACAATCATCACAGCCTTGGAGAAAAGAGGATAAAAGGAAATCTGTGACCAAGTGTAACAAATATTTTTGGTGTAAAGGATAATCTGATTAGGCCTATCTAGAGACCTTAAATATACAAGTAAACACTATGTGATGTAGTGACAAAAAGGGAACAACAAAAACCTGACAAGACTGCTATAATAATTCAAAAATAAATACATAAGGTTACAATTCCTTCGGTTTGTCAAATTGTGTTGAAGAAGAAAAGGGCTAGGCAGTGAAATGAAATTGACAAACAAGAAACGTGTGAAAGAGAAACATGCTACAGAATGAGGTGAGGAGGTGGATGGTTAGCATGTTGCACAAGGTTACATTATACACAATCAATAAAGGCCTTGTTTGAAGCCCTGCAACCCACACAATGTCAGAGAAATCTCATGAGAGGCATGGCTAGATTTGATTGCGGCACTAGGAACATGAGAGGGGAAAAAAAGTTATCAAGGGAGAGGGAGGAGGCGAGGAGGAGCAAGCACATCCATGATGATGGCCCAAAACGGATAACGATGGTTCTGATTGGAGACGAAGTCAAATATTCTGCCTGCTTGTCAAAGGACAACAATCGTTTCTGAACAATATCAGTCAGAAAACAAAGCGCAAAGTTGTGTATGTATGTCACAAACATTGAGGACGGAGCAAACAATCTAATCCACTTGAGGATTAAGAACAATGCTCTGGCATAAAGCTTTTACCGCTGCACTGCCATCTATACAACAAAAGCAATGACCAGGAGTGATGTCAACGATCTTCCCTCTGACATCGAGACGCCGCCCCCCTACCCTCCACCCCCCGCCTCCCGTCAGCCCCCCCTCCAGTGCAGCTCATCAGTGTGGTCTCCTGGCCTGGGAATACTGGTGCTGAGGTGACTGGTATGCCTCTCGGGGTGCTATTACTTTACTGGTAAACAAGCGGCCCATTGTGTCTCTGAGTCGTGTGTGCCTTCGCAAGTCGCCGGCCTTTTCATATGCAATGAGAGGTATGGGCTGGAAGCAGACTCAGCACAGCGGCCTGGACGAGCTTCTTGAGACACCCAGCTGGCTGTAATCTCTCTCTCTCTCTCTCTCTTCCCCTGACTGTGTATGCGCGCGCGCGTATTGGCGTCAGTGCGTGAGAAAGGAAAATAGCCAACACGCATACCACACACAACCACAGACAAGTCTCAGCTATCCAAACAGATGTGCGCGCAAAGGAAGAACATGCAGCTTCATCGAGAGGTTCCAGGAAAGTGACACGACAGACATTCGTGCAAAACTTGCAGTGCTCTGAAACACCTACTGAAATAGAAGCCTCTGTCTTCGCAGACAAACTGCAGCGCATCCACGAGTTCTCCCCCACACAACGTCTCCGCCGAGGCCATTTCCACAACGTGGAGCGCGAGAGCCAGCGCGAGCAGCAGCGCGCGGCTGGACGAAGACATCTTCTTGACCTGCAGGCAAAAACACACACAGCAAACAGTCACCATGACTTAAAGAACTATAAGATGGGAGCTCCATTCGCCCAAGATCCCAGCCAGATGTTTTGTTTTGTAATGTAAGAGATTAAAGTCTTAAACTCGTGCGCGCTCAGTGTCAAAAGCTGTGCGCACTGACCCAGTAACTCCGAAAAGAGTCAAAAGATATTAAATAAAACACCCCACTCCCGCTCCTCTGATTTCAGTCAGCTGATGTCATGTGTTTGGTTTGGCACCTGGGAGACGTGCTTCTTCTGACGAGAAAGAGAGGGGAGAAGAAGAAAAAATCGCCAGCATGTGTAGCTTTCACTGTCTTGCACAACTCTCCAGAAGTCGCGAGGCCGACTGCTCGATAGTTAACTACCCAGAAAGCCAGACTCAGCATATAGTTTCCCTCCGCTCACCCCGGAGTGAGCTCAATGACCCTCAGACCTACCGCCCCCTATCTGCCGGCAAGACGACCAGCTGTTCGCCCCGCGTCCCGGCGCACCATCCAGAGCAGAAAAGATTAGAACACCCACCATCTTAAACTTCCAAGACACAAATTCACCAAAGCTCTCTTTTCCCTTTTGCAGATTAAGCCTTTTTAAAACTTAGTTTTTTTCTGCTGCATGCAAATAAGGAGAACCCTGTTGGTCAAATTGCACAAAAGCTGATGCAAAGGAAGAATGTCTGAAAAGCCTGAGCCGTTTCTTCGCTTTGACGAGACAAGCAAATATCCCTCCAAGCCTGCCTGAGCTCCTTCATTACGCGCACAGAGACAGAGCTCCAGTGGTTTACCTTTATTCTGCTCTTGTCCGTTCTCCTGCAGGTGTGGCAAAGTGAGTGGAGTCCGTATCTTTGCTGGGTTTCCATATCAGATGGCAGTAGTTAGAAGTGGCAGGAGCTTTGTTTTTGGTTGGAGATATTGCAGGTGAGTTAGTTTCCCAGTTGGTGAGGCTATATAGAGATGGTGTGTGAGAGGCTGTCCCAAAGACCAGGCGACAGGCAAAACTTCTCAGGGAGAAGTATTTTATACCAAAACACGCCCCTTTACACCCACCCCATCCCATCGCTCCTCCTCTCTTCACGGTTGATTAAAAAAAATGGCCCAGAGATGTTTTATGGAAAAGTGCTTAAAGAAAGAAATGAGAACGAGAGAGGGAGAGAGTCCCATTGGCTTTTTTTTCTGTGTTTACGCACTGTAACCTACAATCAGAATGTTTACACACAGGGCGCAGACTGAACAAGAATAGCCGTAATTCCTACGACTCCAAGAAAAATGTCAATGTCTCTGACTCCCTGCCCTTTAATTTAGATTAAAGATTCCGTGGAATCAGTGTGTCCAGCGTCTGCGGCATAACTCTGACTCAGGTGCCGATGTAGTCACTGGAGGTCAAAGGTGTCTGCACTGTGGAGTGGATGTTTCCCAGAGGGGAACAGAATTTGTGTTGATGGAGACAGATAGGATGCTGGTGGCCTGTCACACATACAAATAGTCTGAAAGCTTTGACTGATTTAAAATGTTGCCTCAAGTCACAAAGAATAAGTATACCTAAAAAAAAACAAAAAAACTTTAGAATCTCATTAAGGTGTTTTCTGTGAGTGATGTATTGAAATCTGATCCAGACATTGTTAGGAATATCTGATCGAGCACATCAATACCTTCACTTTTTGTGTCTGTATGAAAGTGTTTAAGAGCTTCCTTATGTAAGTGTCTTCTACAAAAGGTAAAAGTCTAAGTAGGTGTCCAGAGTCAGACTGACATCTGCTGGTCCTCGTAGAGTACCTCGCTTTGTTTTTCTTGCAGCCAAGCATCGAGGCCAGGATCTGATTCACAACTTCAGCCAGCAGGTAATAGGTACGGACACAACACCCAGAAATCAAGGAAGGTTTAAGACTTTCTGGGGGCCTGTGGACACAAAACCTGTAAGGGCAACCCTTCATCACATACCATCTCAAGCGGTTTTGCGCTGCCCTGCTGGATCTTCCACTCATTTTGTGTTGATGCAACATACATAATAACATCAGTTGCATTTTACATTTGATTGGCCTAAGAGTAAACCTGATGTTAAATTCATAAAAAACAGTTGCTCTTTGTGCCCATCCAACTTTCTTATCAATCAATAAAGTTAATTGTGTTTTTACCATAAGTCAATACTTCATCAGCCAATAAAACTCAACGTGGCACATATTAAAAACAGTTTTAAAGACGATTCATAAATGTCAAATCTGTTCTTTATTTTCGCTTTATATAACTTATGGACATTTATAATCACCTTGAAGAAAATGCAAACACTGATGATTAAAATATTTAAGTAGTAGTTTTTAATATTTTTACTGTAATTATTATAAAATAACATGGCCTATGATAATATAACGCCTTAATTTTCATCTTCCCTTTGATTTTATTCAGAAATTATCAATTATTTGTATCACCAAATTAGTATGCCAAACTAAATTTTGTAGTATCTCCCTAAAGTAATTAATTCTTTTAATGAGGTGATTTGTTTAGAGACAACCTGACAAACAGCGCCCTCCTGTGGCAGACAAGCAGACAGCAAAATGTTCAAGAATTTTTAAATGATCAAATTCCCATTTCCCTTGTAGAATTAGTAAACATAACAGAAATAAACGTTCTAATAAAATGTTTGTTTGCAATTCTTTATTTTTCGACACATTACTATGAATATTTTATTACACAGAAAATATTTTTTATGCATTTGTACATGAAATACAGGACAAGATAAAACACTATACATATGCATTTGTGTAAATAAAATAAATAATTTAAATGTATGCCTTAATTTCTACTATGCCATAATGTCACTTTGATTTTACTAATTTGAAAATATTCAACGTTTTACCTTTTTTTTACATTCATGATCACAGTTCCTTTTATTTTGACTCTAGTGTTACACATTTCTCAACAAACACTTTTATTAACACTATTTTTAAAGCACAACACAAGCCCAGTCAAGTAAAACCACGTTATGTCATTAATTCATCCAAACCCAACAAAGCATCGAACAAAACATCTTTGGAGACTTTTTGCCCACTGCATTTTGAGGTTTCTGTGGTTTCAACATCGTGGGTCGGTCAGACGGCTTTACAACAAACTCAGTGTCAGACGGCACAGAAAGAGAAACACATCGGTCTGCTCACATATTGGAGACAGCAGAGCTCAACAGAGAAGAAGCAAACAACAGCGGGATGATCACAAACTGGACTTGGATCTCATCAAGACAAAACCCTGAGGGCATCTGTCAGCACCTTAATCTCATCCTTCACACTTTCCAGTCCTCTGTGGATCTTTAGGGGGTTGTCCAGGACTTCAATGGTGCAAGTGTATGGATCAAACCTGACTGAGAAGGGACGATTGATTCCAGCTACATAAGTCCTGGTGAAAGAAACAGGTGGTAAGGTGCAAAACCTAAATAGTAGACCTGAGAATGTCACTTAGCTAAAACAAATTTCAGCTTGGTGTGTAGTGTGTGGGTAAAAAAAAACATTTTTATATCATATAAAATAACCCTGTATACAAGTGCTGTTTGTGTATTCTATATTCACTTTGCTTTTCCAAACATCCCCGTGCTGATTTTTTCATCTAGTGTGGCAAGAAGGTCAAAAGCTGTGTTCCACCAGAGGCTGACGACTGTCAAAATACTCACTGAAGCTACTTGTTTTGAAGAGCGGTATTTCATGTGTTTGCCAAATAATACTCCAGCATTTTTCTGGGTAAGAAAGGCTATATTAGTCGCAGCTGTTTTCTGGTTGCAATGGCTGACCTACAAAACTTTGTGGCCTCTGGGTTTGGCTGGCTGTTTTCTGAACTTGTCCTGACATAACTCTTTTTTATTTTCTTCTTTTCTCATTCTTTACAATACAATTATGAGTATTTTCGTTTGGTTCAGTAAAGCAAAAGTACCTGAATTTCTCCTTGGCATCGGAAAAACTCTCTGAAACAAAGTAGACAGGCTGGTATGTCTGGTCTTGATAAGGCTGAACCGCGGCAGCCTCTGGATCAAACTCTCGGGTCTCTGGTTCATCTGACAGGCAGTGCTGGGAGGAGGTAACAGGAAAAGGAATTAGCTGGGAAATCTGTTGGCTTTGATTTTTGTTTTGAAAGAAAGAGGAAAAACACACTGGAACGTACCACGAGTTCTCCGTAAGAGGAAAGCAATCCTGCGCCGTAAGCCTTAACCTCACCATTTTGTTTACAAAGGCCGTACTCAACTGTGAACCAGTACAGCTGGTGGGAAAAAACAAAAAGCGAGTAGGAGAAGAAAAAAATATATAGTAATTTATTATTTATGTGTAACAGAGATTTAAACTTTGCAAATCTATTGAACATGAAAGGTTTGTGATTTTGAGTCTGTCCCTTCTCGGTACTTTTAATAAACTCTTGATTTATTAAAGATTTTTTACCGTAGACAGTTTCTCAATATCTTCTTCTGATGCTCCCAGAGATGCTAGTCCAAGGTTCTGCCAAAAACAATCAATGCTCCTTTTCAAAACATTGCAGCCCAACATAGAAAACAATAAGTTTTCAAGACCCTTGAACTCTAACCTGTGAAAACTGGGCAAAAGTGCGATCTGCCAGCATGGGAACATGGCCCAGTAGTTCATGGACACAGTCACTGAAAAAAATAAAATAAATAAAATAAAAACTCAGTTGGATACCAGTAAATTAAACAAACACGCAGACACACACACACACACACACACACACACACACACACACACACACACACACACACACACACACACACACACAC
>JAVKLF010000011.1:16919142-16930330 GCA_034783495.1 Millerichthys robustus | reverse complement strand
TGAACACAAGTAAACTGACAGAATAATACAAACCCTGCTCAATCCCACAGCTGTGGCAGTGGATACCTTTATGTAAGAACATTATACTGCTTAAACTGGACATGGGTGTGGCATGCCTAACGTGTTTGTTTATATTGGCTTATCTGTTAAGCAAACACAGTTGACACGCCAGTAGCTTGTGTTAGTTGAAAAAAAGGGAAACGCTCTTACTTTATTCATAACTTGCAAAAGGCAAATAACTTGAGCTGTTTACTGGCACCAGATGGTGGCAGTATAAGTTACAGCACTTGTAAGTGGAGGAAATAGCAGTTAAACTAGAAACCATTTTTGAGGAAGAAAAATGCAGTGATGGTTTTTCTTGAATTGCTTTCATCTCTGGAGATCTTTGGCATATAATATCTTATCTGGGAAGATGCTGGTCAGTCACATCAGTTTACTCGACTCTGAGCAGAAAAGGCTGCTGAGTCATGTTTTGTTACGTCAGACAGGATTGCAAAAATTACTTCCATATTTCACGAAGTGCATTCAGTCTCTGCAAATAATTTTGTGTATTGGTGGAAGCTGCTTCAATATTTACATTTATTCATATAGTAAAAACAGCAACAGCACGCCTGAGCTCAAAACGTACACTAGCTACATTAGAAGTAGCACTACTTTCAAATTATAATGTGAGCATATTATGAATGGTTTGCAAAGTTTAGATTAAAACAGTGATAGTTTCAATTTTTTGCACAATAATCACGGTGATCAGAATGATGTAAAATAAATGTAAATACAATTTTTAAAATGTTATTAATAAAATTGCTTTTTGTTTTTAGTTGTAATTGCAATTAGTTAGATTATTTTAAAGTTACAGAGTGCCTACTGAAAGACTAAAAACAAAAATAAAATGTAAAAACAAAATGCAACTACTGGGAAAATCTAAACTCAAAAGCAAACTATGTTAAATCAACTCAGACAACTCACTGTGCTGAGTGCAACATTTGCCAAGCTAAGCTAACATTTACTCAATCTGACAAATCAACACTACGCAGGTGCCTGGTTAATATTTAGACTGTGATATGAGCAGCTTGTGGAAAGGTTAAAACAGTAACAGAACCAGGCCAGCAAACACCACACATTCCTGTGTTGTACAGTAATACTAAAGCATAAAAAAGACCAACAGATAAAAACAACAAAAAAGTAACAACAAAAGCACCTTACCCAAAGTTCAATTGTCGAGGTGAAAGAGTTCGACTTACTGTCACACAAAGCCTGTTTGTTTTTAGTAATCATGACACCACCTGGGACAGTTGGGGCAGAGGAGTGGAAAAGAACGACCGACATGTTCTAACCTGTATGATTTATTATGCATTATGAATACGACTGAAATAGATGTGTCTCTGTTGACATCACATTAGTTTGAACTACAAAATCTGAGGCCAACAGAAACCTAATGCAGTATCCCTTCACAATGCTGTGCAAATTCACGTTTTATAGCAAGACATTTATAGAAAGCAATTTCAAACAGTATCTAAAGCAGCTTAGATAATTTACTCAGCTGTGCAGAAGCAACGTTTCTCAATTCACAAAAGTTAAAAACAAACTTCACAGAGAACTTGAATTTAGCCAGTGCCATAATTTTATGCTCCCAAATATGTGCTTTTCAAACAATAATCTATGTGCTAAACAAACAGGGATGCACCAATGTAATAATTCAACAAAAACAGCTTCTAAAACCACAACATCCTCAGTTAGGTAGCTTGAATTCAACAACTGTATAAATATGCATACAAGATCCTCCTAGCAAACATTTGACACACACTTTAAACCCAAAATAAAGCTAAAGGTAAATAGAAAAAGAAGACTGGCCGTGCAACAACTTTAATTTTGCCATTTTAATACGACTGAAAATAATATTAAAAATTGGTTCAATTTCAGGCTATTTCCTGAATCAGAATTTCATATTAAAATGGATTACAATGAGAGCAAATATACAGTGCTCTAGGCAAAGCAAAACATACAAAGAAAATACACCAATTACGAAAAAAAAAAAACATTAAATAAGAGCTGATTATAGATGTAACCTTAGCTAAAAGAAGAAATTAGTTCTATTTTATGTGTCTGAGTGTCTTTAGCTTCTATTTGAAAATAAGCAAGCCTTTCAACACTGACTGCCAGCATCAAGCCAGCAGTTTCTGAGCATAGAATAACTCCAGACACACTCTCATCCTTCCATCTATGGCCTTTTCAGTCTCCCCCACCCACGTTAAACCCCTGTCTCCAGTGATGAGGGGACTAATGTCTGGCCACATGACCCAGATATCAACCAATCGGATGTTGCCAAGTGCAGTATGTGGATCAACAATAAAGACTGGTGCATAGAGTAGTAGATGCAATGGTTACAAAAAAAAACAAATCATAAATAAATAATGATAAAATGGTTCTGGTGTGTATGAATGGCCATTTTCAAACAACAAAGTAACTGCAAAATGTATTTTGTTTTTTCCCCACACAAGTTTGACATTATGTTTTGTTATCACTGTATTGTTGAAAATGAGATACCAGGCTATTACACTGGCAAAGCCACCCATAAAAATTCATTTAACTTGTGCTTTGTCAGCCTTGGAAACTTTGTTTCATTAAACTTCAACAGACAGAAATAACACATCAAAAATAATGTTACAATTCGATAAACTGTGTCAGCAAGAACTCAGTTAAGAAACTGACTACTGCAGAGAAAAAAAAATGCTAAAACACAAGTTAAACAAAAGATTTTTAAAAAATCTAACCTCAATTACTGTGATGGAAAAGACAAAGAAAGCGACAGAGATTTGCTGTTTTTCAAAAACAGCCTAATTTTGAGACATACTGCGGGAGGATGTGTGGTTTAGTTGTTCTGTTTTAAGTTATGAGCAGCATATTTCTATTTCCCCTCTGGCCAGACCTTTTATTTGATCTTATTTAGGCCTTTGCTCTTTAGGGAATTTGGTATTTCAAAATATAGTAAACCATCTCTACACCTGTTCAGCTAAAATTCTGACCCTGGACTGAACTTTACTTATATAGCACCTTTCTAGCCAACCAGGATACTCAAGGTACTACACACATACCCACACATTCACACACTGCTGGACTCTAACTCAACAGGCACTGTCCTGTTGGTGTTGTAAGGCAAACAACTGCAGAAAAGCCGGGAAACAGATAAAACAATAATGATACACTGCCTGGCCAAAAAAAAGTCGCCACCTGGATTTACCGTAACTAAGCAAACAGGCCTCAGTATATCCTAGTTAATAGTCTTTAAACTCAACTTGGTTCTTTAAAATACACCACGGAACCAATAATTTATTCACTCTTCTAGACTAAATCCGAATAGTGGAGCAAGTCCCAAGACATAACCTAAAGCCAAGTTTGATCTGATAGACAGCTGGCTGTGTACTTGACTGGAATAACACCAAGGGATACTGTGTGTGAGAACCAGTAAAAAGCAGGCGATGCCGGAAGGAGCCAATGCATAGGGGTCTCACCATAGTACTGAATATGGTCCCATTGTGAGCAATGAAATGCAGCAACAGACAAGTGCATGTGTACTCATAAACTTACAAGGTAAACACACTCACCAACTTTTGCTGACCATACAAAATATCAAAGGACCTCAGTAAATCACTCTGACATGTGCAGCCATGATTTTGACATGTTTTGACTCACCCTTGTTTTTATTTTCTCTTGGTTCTAAGGCACATTCATAAAACTACCTTGATGCAAATGTCTTGTCGTGGGTGAAATGAACTGGACATTAGAAAACAGCATGTGGGCACAGATTACTTCATACAAAACTTGCAAAACGAACACAGAAGTGGCAGTTTTATTTATACCAATTTACTGTTCCTTCCATAAATTCTTCCTTCTGACAGTTTTTCAGCATAACATAGCAATATTAGTTTTGCTAATATATTTCCCTCTGTTTTACAAGAAATAAGCCAAGTCTCAGTTTATAGCGATGCTTGAGGTGTGCCCAGGTCACTACAGCTTTCCTCCGAAACTCTAGCCATCACCACAGAGAAAATTATACCACTACACACCAGGAATGGCACAAAGAAGCAACCCCTGGAGGTGTGGCTCGACCAGAGGAAGACCATATAAGGAGGTAACTGGCTGCTACACGACACCGAATGAGCTGGTGGAGACTGCTTGATTCAGTCCTGCGGGTCTTAGTACCTTGCAATTGTGTAATTAAATGTTCAGTCTTATTGTGAATCTGTCTCCGGTGATTGCTTCCTGCTTAAGGATTTGAACACGTATTTTTTTACAAGATGAACAATGCATGAAATAACGAAAACTGTTCTAAAACAAGAAAACTGGTTAAATTTTTGAGCTAAAACAAATTGCAAAAGTTTTGTTATCTACATTCAAATATGAACAACGTGACTGCTTGAAATGGGACATACTTTACTAATCTATGTTGCAACAAGGTATGTCTACATCAGAATATAAAAGATGAAGAAAGGATTAACAGTATCAGAGTTACACTGTTTTTAAAAAGCCAAGCCCAGTTTCTGAGGTATATCTGGGAATTAAGTGTAACAAAAGAACAGAACAGCCACAGTGACAAGAACTGTCTTCATTACATAAGGGTTTTAAAGAGTGTCTAGGTAGGATGAGAGACCTATTTAAAAACATTTTTTGTACTAAAATGGTCTTGTAAAAGTTACAATGACTCAATTTTTTTAATCAATTCATTTTGCCACTTCTGCATTTCTGTGTCCTAAACTAAAACTGTGAAAGTAAAACTTAAAGTATTGACCAAGTTTCTTTTTCCAGTGTACATTGAATTATATAACAGAACTATTAAAACTACATTAATTCTTGTGCTCTACTTTACATTACAGCAGCAACTTCAATTATGGCAAGGCCTTTTTAGGAGCTGAAAATCCTTAGTGGCAGAAAAACATAATAGGCTATGGAGATTGAATAAAAAAAGAAACAAGAAAAAAAAAAATGCAAAAGACATGCATGTGAATAAGCCAGCCCAAAACTGCTCAAATGTTTTTTAATTAAAACATGTTTAGTGATGCTTCCTCTATTAAGCTCCTGGAGAGAAAGGAGATGCACGAGGCTGGAAAGAAACCCAAATATAAAGACACAGGGGCTGCCTATCTTGATTGGAAAGAAATCAAGACATAATAGAAGACAAGCTGTCAAATAAATCACTTTAATGATGGTGAAACAAAAAGCAGCCCTGTATGGGCCAGAAGGCAGGGACCAATTACAGGCTCCTCAAACTTTAATGATCATGTGTATCAATGACATTAATTACTTTTTCATTAGCCGGCTACACAAGGAATTTTAAGTAAATGCTCAGGTTTGCTATGATATTCGCAACATTTTTTTTCAAGACTACAACACCAGGTTACGGCACCAGTGCACCAACTAAAGTTAGTAAAACAAAAAAAAAAACAACACTTGATATTGATCAAAGACGAACAATTGCTTTGTATGGTAAATTTCAGTTCACTGAACTTTGGAAAAACATTTTGCTCTAATCAAAATAGTATAAAACATAGTCCATGAACAAACTAGAAAAATGCAAAGGTTCAAGGCTTGAAGATTCTGATAAGTTTTAGAATGAGTCAAGGTCAGAGCTATCACTTTGACTCAAGAGGAGTTCAGTGGAAACAAGAAGAGCTCTTGAGGCAGTGTCTGTGGCCATACCTAGAATGGGTTCCCATGGATTAAATCTACTGTCAATATCTATCCATCCATCCATCCATAATCTTAACCTGCTTCTTCCTTTCAGGGTCACGGGGGTCTACTGTCAATATGTTGTTGAAATTTTCTTTTATTCATACCAAAAATATCAAAAACCTGAGTTTCGACATTTCTATTTCAAAGCCTATTCAGTGCACCACTGCTAATGCAACAGCATCAATAAAGACCCAATTAAATATTACATAGATATAATGTATACAATCAATAGTTCTTAATGATAGCTATTAAATTTAAACAAAAATTTACTGAAAAGTAAAGCTTGGAATTAGAGTTGATGTACGATGGAAAAAATGATGTAGTGTTTGAAAGATGTATTAACTGCTTGACTGACTTTTACATTGCTCCACCTGTGGAACAATGTCCTCTAACCTGGAACAGTTCATCACATGACTCATAAGCAAGTTTTACTACAAACACAAAGAGGTGTGTGAAAAAAAGCTTAAACCACATTCATATCAATATTGGGACATTAGATGTTTCAGAAGATCAACATAGTTATACACAATGACTAGTTACTGGATTCATCAGTGGTTTGTTGTAGCTGATTGGATTATACCACTTGTAGGTTTTGTGTAAACCACAGACCGCAGAAAAACAAAAAATATTTTTATGCAAGTAAAAAAATGTTTTCCTTGTCTGACATAGCTATAAATCAACTGTGAGTTGGTTGCATCATTTCCTAAATAATCTCCTGCTCATAATTTGGTCTCCCATTTGACCACGCATCAGACAAAAACTCATATGGCACTTTTACTTATCCTTTCACAAAAAGATCCAAAAATAGTCTTTAAATAAATTGTCCAAAACATAGCACCAAACTTGTAGTATAACAACAAAACATAAGCCCTGATTTTTCACCTTAACAAACACTTGTAATTACATAAGTCTATTTTTTATATTAGGATTAAAGTTAAACATTGAGGTAACTACCTATCCAAAGAGCCCCTAGTTTCATGAAAAATGCCAGTAACTTCACTGAGGTAATGAAGTAACATAATTATAATTCTGAATAGTCCAAAGGTATACAAAAGCACAAAGGTAACCGTATCAAGTTTAGACTAAAAGAATTAGTGATGAAAACTTAGTGTTTTCGGGCAACAAGGAAATGAAGCAAACCTCACAAAAGTACCATCAAACAAAGCCGCCAATGTAAGTTAATTGAATAATGTCCTAAAAGTGAAGCACATTGTTAACCTGTGCTACAGCGGAAAAAAGAAAGAAAGAAAAGAAAACACACATCCCTTTATCTGGCTTAGCAGGATGTTAAAAGTAAAATGCCTCACATAACTGTGGAGAACTCCCTCTGCTAGCAATAAATGAACAGTGCCTAGAGCAAATAAAGATGACGTACTAGAAAAAATTCTAACTATACCTGTTTTATATGCAAATGTTCACTGTGCATGCCTGAAGAGTTATATCACTGTTTTAGAAAAGCCCCCCCTTAAATATATATAAAAAATATATTTATGTTACATTACATTTGAAGCTTAAACTGTTACCAATAATTTGATTTCTCAGGTCACATGAAGCATAATCTGACACTTGACTTCCTCCACTGGTTTGTATTACCTGTTAATCAACTGGGTACAATGATTTAAGGAAAGGAAATCCTTGATCATTCCTCCTCATCAACAATAAAAATAATGAAGTCAGCTGTTATAAAATTTTGGTAAACAGTGAAAAGCATACCAGCAACACACCAAGCACTTTTTAAATACTGTTGCTCTTTTTTATTATATCCCTGTCTCAGAACAAATGTCTATGACACACAAACGTTACCCTGTTTATCATTTTAAAAAAGCAGCCTAACATACTGACAACAAAATGTAAAAAAATGTTCTCCAACAATTTTTTTTCCCCTTGGCCATTCCATGTGCCATACACTGTGATCAATTAACGGAATTCTTTACCCTAAGAGACATGCCCCAATTTACTTTACTGCTAAAAAAACCAAACAAATTTGATCATCCTCCAGGCAACGATGGATAAAAATTAGTCTGCATTTATGTCAAATTTTACAAGTAGTTTGAAAGTTCAATAATCAAACAAAAATGTCAAGATTTCCAGTACTTATAACTTTAACTGTAACAAATAAATGATAAATGCAAAGCATTTAACTAAACTATAATTAACTAATGTATAATTTACATTTCAAAGTTGGCCCCTAAATGAGAGAGCTCAATTTACCTTTCACCTGAACTGCAGGAGATATGGCATTAAGAAGCTTTCCTTGGATCAGCTGGTCTCACCTGCAGACAAAAAAACATAAGAAATGTTCACTTTAGCTCAAACAGTTCAGTTCAGACATGGCTTCCCCCTAAAGTTTGCTATTCCTGTGCCCTAACCCAACCCTCACCATATCACAGTCCTAAAGGAAAAAAAACTATTTATAGCCTACTTTAAATTATACAAAATATTTAATTAAAGATATTTTAAAAAACTGTTATTAGAAATAGACGCTCTAGTAGGATATTAATCCTGGGAAACCTGAAGAGATGTTGCACAAATATAAGGTGTTACCATATATTCTTTTACAACAAAAAACGTTTCACCACCCTATCTGGTTTTAACCTTGCCCTCCATTAAAATGCCTTATAATCATTCTGGTGTAAAAAAAATGCATTCTTTAAGAATTAGGGTGTGTTTCGCCCAATTTAAAACAAAAAAAGGACACAAAAACAGCATGTCAAATAGCAACACACACAGTCACATGTACTTCAAATATTCAACCGATTCTGTATATACAAGAGTGTGTAATATACTACAATTTTCCACAGATTCTATTTCTGGGGAAATATGCAAGAAGGTACTGATACTGAGAATGTAAATACCAATATTTATTACTGCAAAAGCACCATCCATATTGCATTAGTTTCATTTAAAGATCAATCTAATACCTAATAAAAACATATTAGCTTGATCTCAATCAGTTTTACACAAATACTGTTAATGATGATATAAATGACATGTACAGTTTAAATACATAACCACACAATAACACAAATACACCATCTAGAAAACCACATGTAAGAGATCTTCATAAATTAAAAAATCATATTTCCACTTCACTAAACTTGGCAATGATCCCTACTCTCAGTAGACCAAGACAGACTCGTAGCTTGAGTCCAATCCTTGGTAATGATCTACTGGAAAACCAATAACTGTAAAATGGATTGGGAAGTTGAGGTGAGACTTCCAATCTGTGCCTTACACACCCTATCTTTGAGCAAAAGGAGAAGCAATAACACTGGAGCATGTCTAATCTAAATAGGAAGTGAAATGAAAGTGCAGCATAGAAGCATTTGAGGAACTAAAGACACAGAGCAAGAAGTGGAGAGGAGAGCCAGCGAAACATACAATAAAGGATACGAAGTACATGAAGAAAATAAAAAAGGTTTTACCTAAACTTATCTCAAAGAGCAATGACACTTAAAAAATGTGCTTGGAGGAGGAGTACTAACTAAAAACTGGAAAACTGTGACCCAGAATGTGACAGGGTTTAGATGGAAGTAAGCCAGAACTATTCAAGCACTAAACTCTTTTAGATATCCCTTATATCCTCACTTCAACCAGTTCAAACCAATTTATTTTGCAAAGAAAGCGTCCTGCTACAGTGAAATGGCGCAGTGGTATTTTCCAGTTACTTCAAATCACCCCTACTACTAACTGGGTTAAATCTTACTAAACCTAAAAAAGAAAAAAAACAGTTACTGACTGCTGGAACACTGTATGACATACATATTGTATGCCAAGCACTCTGAATGCTTTTCTCAAGCATACAACAAAGCAACACTTGCATAAGAACACGGTTCTTTTGCCAACTCTCAAAACAAAAAGCCAAGACTGACTCATAAAGAAGGTCCAACCCTGTCCCTGCCCAGTGATTTAAAGTCAGGTCTCTGGTGCAACTCGATGAAACAACAGGAACAGAGCGAGGAACAATTTAAAGCAGGATGCTGGGACTAAGTAATGACTACAATAGTGTTTTTTCTGTCTTCTTATTAGTTCCAAAATACAAACACATCCTTTGAGTTTTTGTGTAAAAATTACTGTTATTTCATCTGTAGTATAACATTAAAAAACTGAAGAGTGTCATGATGTTTTTGAAGTTGTTTCTATACTAAAATTTGCCTCAATAATTATACTGAAAGGGTTTTTGATCACTATTTGCATTTGAATTGTGTAATGTATACAGAATTGAAAGAAAAGAAAATCAGCCATAATAATAGAAAATTAGGCAGACAAATATTTCTTGGGAAATATCTAAGAAGGTAATGATACTGAGAGAGTAAATACCAATAATTAAAAAAAAGACAATAATCTGAGAGAAAAGCAAAAGGTTGGCTAGTTACATAACTAAGTGTTTGTCTAGACTGGGACTACACCCTCGTAATGTTGTTGAGTCCTCAAAAGAGACCATCAAGAATGTGTTTGCCTGGTGGATAAACAGCACTGGTAACTAGAGGATCTTGTGATGGTTGAGGGAAACAGCAGGAGGCCAAATAGGCAGCAGACTCACTGAGTCCAGAAGAAAGACTGGGTGGCCAGAGTCATTTCACCAACAGCTATTTACATCCATTGTGTAACACCAAAGAGTTAACAATCAGGTATTGGATTCCGGTAATGATATATCTAGGGCACATGAGGCTTAATTCTCATATTTATAAGTATTTAGTATTTAGCACATCTATCTTCTACATTTAGCTAGATGATACCAAAATCTGTTAAATGTAATTTATTTTGACAAGCCTAGGCTGAAAAACACTACTCAAATAATGACTTTATTTTCTATGTTTTACCAATCCAAACATCTCCGGCCACCCATTCCTTATATGCTAAATGTGATCTTAAAACTGCAGCTGGTCTTATAAGATTGAGTTGTACAGCTAGACAATAAATAAAAATGAGGTTTAGAGAAAACAATTATTAGTCATCATTGTTAAACATTAATCTAAGAACTGGATGTTTGTTAGATCAGATAGAATGCAAACAAACAAAAATTGGTGAAGACAATACAAAGAAGCAGTTTCAAAAGAAGACAATCAATCAATCTGATGTTAGTGTGGGATATGATTTTTAAGTCACAGAAAACCATTTTTTAAATAAAACCATTTCAGGTTTACAACATATAAAAACCAACTTTCCAACAATTAAATTATTCTTAACAAATGTCGAATACATTTAAAATAATACAAAAACACAAGTCTTAACCAAGGACACCTTTACTTTTTATGGTTCTATTTAAAGCAGTGATTAGTGAGGCAGAAAACAAGACAGAGATAGTTGGGCTAACTACATTGCTGTGTTGATGTGGAAAATATTGGCATAGCTGGCAGACGATACAAATTGATCACTAATGCAAGTAGGGCTGTTGTAAACGAATATTTTAGTAATCGAGTAATCTATCGATTATTCTTACGATTAATCGAGTAATCGG
>JAVKLF010000011.1:16897450-16916371 GCA_034783495.1 Millerichthys robustus | reverse complement strand
TTTAGTGCCAATGAAATTCCAACACAGCACCAGGACGTTCTCAGGAGTTAGACTAAAAACATTATTTTCTGCTGTCAGCTGATCTACGGCCGATCTATAGTTTATTCAGTTAGCAATCTCTCTGAGGCATAATTGGTTAGCTAGCTAGCAGCAAGCTATTGTTAGCTTTGTCTGAAGTCGCTGTGCTGTTGGTTTATATACTCCTGGAGCAGTACGGGGCGGGGTTATACTGAAGGTGGCCAAGTGACAAAAGGGGGCAACACTTTAGACACATCCCATAAAAACCAGAGACACAGACGTCTTGAAACCTGAATTTCATTCTAGCCCCACAGCGTAATCGTAAATGGTTGGGAGACTTTTTACACGTTTACAACAATAAATGACATTTAGAATATATAGAAGAAAATGTAAAAATTCACGTTACACAGCCTTTAAGACTGAAGTTATATGATGATCCCATGTCAAGGACACTGGACAGTTTCTAAAACCCAAGATCTTTCTTAAAGGTTAAACTAGAGCTTGCTTTTTTTGTTGTTGCAGGACATGAATAGCTGCAGCTAAATGTTACGTTTCCATTTAGTGTGATATTACTGAGACTCTTCTCACTGACTGGACTGCTTTATTAGCTTCAACACAGAATCTGCAGTCCCATAAATACAATCTTATTTGATTAATTGATTAAACCAACAGAACTGTGGCTTTACAGCTTTATATTTACATTAATTACCTAATTTGTGTATAGTCATTGCAATGCTATTGTTTGAAAACAACCACAACAAGAAGGCAACAATTGAGCTAATCTGACCCTGTTCAGTGCATCATGGCAATGAACTTCCAAAGAGGGATTTAACAGACTGATGACGCATGTATCCTGGCAGCATTTGTTGTAAATTTTAAAAATTACAACAGTCTAGCTATAAACTCAACACACATGTTGCGGCTTATCTTTCAAAAACTGAAGAATGAGTATGTGACATTAGGTTTACAACAGGCTAATCATTGTTAGGAGCTAGGCAGTATCTTTGTGCAAGTTATGCTTCTCAAAAACTACAAAAAAATGTGAAACATGATAAGAACTTGGTGATAAGTTCTCATGCTTGAGCTGAGTCCATCACAAAACAAATACACTCACAATTATGGACCAATAAAACACAACCAATAAAATCTTAGTCACTGGGTTTGTTATGGAACTCTTTTGAATATTACTGTTATGATAAATGTATTCAGTAAACACTAAACAAGGAAATGTTATTAGATATGCAATTATAAATCTGTACTGATTTTTCCCCTTAGCTTTAGAACTAAATAGTTTGATTCTGCTAGAAAACTTGGGTCATGACAAAGTTAGCATTCACTAATCAAACAGCAGCTCTACAAAGTTAGCTTATGATGTGAAAAGGCAAATAACATCTATTCATCCATCCAGGTTTTTTAAATGCATTTTTTGTTTTGTTTTAGACATCCTTTTCTAATAAATGAACATAGGTATGACAACTAGAAAATGTTTTTCGTACGAGAAAACAGGTGTGCAAGAAATGCAAATATGCTTTTGCTTGAGGCCCCTTATCAAATCAAATGTAGTCAAATTGCTCATTTAAAAATCTGCCATACGCCAAAGTGCTGCCCGCCAAACAATAAGCAGTAAAAAGATAATACTGAATAAAGAGACCATATCCAAATTAGATAAAAGTGTAAGCTCTCATATTTTAAAAGCCAGTCAGTATAGATATTTTTTAAGAAGTGACTTAAAAACACCAAAAGGGTAAATGTTGAGCTAAACATTGCAAGTATGAGCATTGAAAGCCAAGAAGTCTGAACATTTTCCTGAAAATGTGCTAAAAAAGCCGACCTGATTTGTTGTAATGCGGAGTTTAAGCACTTATTGTTTTCAATATGAATATGTAGGGGAAACACAGCATTATGTATTGTAAAAGAACAAGCTTACAACAAACATAAAAAAGTACTGGTTTCAAATGGAAGGAGTCACAATACACACACAATTGAGTCTAAAAGTGCATCAACTGTTTGAAGGCAGCAAGATAGACACAGTATGAAACAGTCTTAGCTCAGATTCCCCAACAAGATGTTGAGTAATTTCTCAGGAGGAACTGGATAGGTGCCAAGCCACTTATCAAACCAGAGGAGTTATATATTTTTATTGTGCAGTCCCATTCCAATAAAAGGTTTTGAATGAGAGTAAAGTAGTTTTCTTATTAAATTCATACAATGAATATTCATATCATGTCATCACAATCCAACATCAAAAAAATTTTCAGTCACCATAATGTTCCAGTTTGGTATTTCTGTGAGTTTGTCACCATGTATTACTCATGTACAGAAAGTTACTGAAACAGCTTTCAACTCTCTCCACATTTTTGTCTTTCCTCATTCATTAATACTTTCTCCCTACTTGTAATTCATGGCAGAGTAAAGCCACAGTTCTACTTGATAGGCTTAAGGCCCAACACCATTATATATCCCCACCTGATTAGGGCAAAGTAGGCCTTTGTGTGGTTCGACCAGACATTAGGCGTTTACAGATCAACACATAAAACCTCCCATCTTTGTTTTTGGCTTGGCTGTGAATGTAAAATGTTTCATTATTGAGCATTACGGGATCAAACTGTAGAATAATTACACAGATACTATTTAAAGCACAATCTGATATGCAGATGGGAGCAGTGTATAATAATTTGATGACCCAGTTCCAACGGTCACACAATATCTATGACCTTGAAACGCTTTGTGTGTTATCATTTGTTTTTCTGACATCACAAACGTCCTGTTTACAATTGGAAAATGAACTAAAGTTGAATGCAAGTCTGAAATCACTGATACATTTTATTCTATGTTTTTCTTTAACTTTAACAGTTAAGATTAAGGTTTGTCAAGAAAATCTACAGGTAAAGAAGTCTTGGGAGAGCATGCTGTAGCTGTAGGAGATATATGAAGGTAGCAAACCAAAGATTGATTTATAGCTAAAATTGTACCAGTGCAAAGGTCTATATGTGTGAATAATGATGACCAACTGACCGATAAGAACAAAGTGCACTGATGGCTGAAGTAATTAAAACCAGTTATGAACCTTATAGCAAAAATGTATATGGTAGGAGTTGAAAAACCATCACAACCATGTTAGCATGAAAATAAACATCAGCATAAAGATATAGAGCAACATCAGGCATATTTTGACCCACTATATATAAATAAAGTGTGTCCTAAAACTGAGCATCATGGTGCACTATGGCCATTAAATAGCTTCCGAAACTGGCAGCTACTGTACACATTCACAATAACATGAGAGGCAGTTAGAGAGCCAGCAACAGTATGATCCTCTGAATATCAGTATGATGGTACTATGATCTACACAGTATCAAATGCTTTGGACAGGTCTAAGTAAAGTGCAGCACAGTAGTTCCCGGCATCCGGTATTTCAAAAACATCATTAAAAAGCCTTTACTCAAGCAATCACTGAGCTGTGCCATTTTTTAAATCCAGATTGATGGGAAGATAAAATATTAAAAGACCCCATTAGTTTTTTTCCCATTCTAATTGTTGGGTGAATAAAAATTCCAACAGACGACAGAGAACCATCGCATAAAATATAAATGTGCAGAGCTCAGACTGAAAGCAAAACAGATGAACAAAAGACAGGCTGCCGAAACATCTTTTGTGGCTTCAGTGCAATTTCCTAGGTATCATTTAACATCTCACTTCAGGCACTCTGGTAATCATTTCCTCGTGCACTTGCTTTAACTTGAGATTTTATTTCCCTGTATTTCAAATGACAGTTTTCAGAAACTATTGTCACTGTTAACTAAAAAGTACTTCAGTATAATTCTCATCTCAGCCCGATCCCAACTCTGCTGTTGAGCTTGGACAGAAAAGAGAGAGACCAAACGCATTTGTAGGGCAGATGAGGACAGCAACAGCTCTTCTGTCCCTTTCTGTCCTAGAAATGTGCAGCAATTGATAAGATGAAGTGGCACAGATAAAATCTGCACTTGTGTTCTATCCATTCAGAATCTAATACAACAAGTAAAAGCCAACCCCCCCAGGTTTTAACACTGGCTAAAAGTATCACAACAATAAATTACTTACTCAATATGAGACGTATTGGTGAGTTGATAAATGAGCTCATTAATTTCCCCACCTAGACTACTGTGTTTGTTTCAACACCAACAGACAATGTATTTTCTGTTACCTCCAGCTTTGCAGCGTTTTTAAAGGGGCTCAGGCTAAAAATAAAAATACAAAAACGACATTCTGCAGTCATTTCTTCAGCTCAACCTTATGGCTCTGTCTATTCTGTGAAACTCAAATACTGAGAGCAGATGTGGGTAGGCAAACACAAACAGTCAATCTGGCAAATGCAGGTAATAGGTTACTTAAGGTTAACAAACTAGTTTGTTTTTAAGAGGATATCTACTACATGTGGATGTACATAGAAATCTGAATCTTTCAGTTTTCTTTAAAAAAATATGTAATTTCTTGGTCAAATAAGGTTAATCGTTATTATATGCTTTTTCAAAATAGCTTGCAAATATGGTACCTATTCTACTATGTTATATTTTAAAATTATATTGTCTTAGTTAATTACTTTAAAAGGGTAGAACTTTAGCTCTTGTTCTTTAGTGTTTAATTTATACTTGTTTCATGTTTGCAGCAATGTAATCTCCTACTTTCACTTTTCAACAAATGTCTTACAATACAATTAAAACTCAAAGAGGGCAAAAGTGTGAAAACATCAAAGGTGAACTCATTTTGAGTAAAAGACAAGTCTACGTGTTTGAAATTATTCTGATAAAAAGTGATGGTAAATCATCGTGAAAATGTTTTAGGCCTGTAGCGTGTACGTGATTATCCACCTCAGTCTTTTCAATAATGAAACATTTTCTCCTCGGAGTTGAAATGACTGCAACATGTCGGAATGTAAAAGCCATCAATCACAAAGACGAGCAGCACTACCTCCGGTTGATGGGAGGACTGTTTGGGCGCACAAATGACAGCTATAATTGTTGATGTTTTTTTCCCCCCAACATCCGCTTTGCCGTACGCGCTGTAAAACTACACAGAGTCACGTTATCGCATCGAGCTTGTTTGTGTTTACAAATTTGGCTTGTAAGACTCGAGGCTGATCGCGTTGGCAAAGTCAACCGAGAGACTAAGAGACGGGGGAGCCTTTCCTTGTTTCACAGCCACCGACCGTGGGCATCGGTTGGGCTCATGGTTGCTATGCAAACGGCTGGAAGCAACACTGCTGCGGCATGGTGCTAACGTGAAGGTGAGGGTTAACTTTGGGTAGCGAGGCTAGTAACGTTAGCCACTGCCCAATTAAACAACCAAACATTCAGATAACGTTACTACCACGCCATGTCTTAAAATAAGCCAAACACAGCGACCATAATATGCATAGAAAGAACCCAAATTCTTCCCATTCACCTGTAAAGGATGTAGCTAGCATAAGTTAGCACATAACGTTAGTTGAATAAAAAGAAAAACAAGTTACTAAAAATAGCAAGTTACCCTCCCCGTTTTTGTTGTCGTGGTGTAGGTCACTCGGCGACACACTTCAACTTACCGTTTTCTTGTATCGAGAGCAGCGCTCATACAGTTTTGCAGATCCCTTTCCAGTTCGGTGTCATAGCAGGGAGATTTGGGAGGGCGGCTGCGTTGAAGAGGAGAACCACCAGAGGTGAAGTTGCTCGGTTTCAACATGGAGAGCGCGCGGGGTGGACTGGATCCTCCTGCTGCGGTTGTTCCTCGCGCTAGTGCTGCCTGCTGCCGCACAGGGAGCTCTGGCGACACCTGGAGTTACAACCGGGTACTGCACCCACTGTACTTCCCGTATCATGTGGCGCTCAAGCACAAACATTATTATTTATCCAACAGAGACTTACTCTTTTCTATAAAATGCTACCCACATCTAAGTCCACACTTATAATGAAATCATGGAAAATATATTTTAACATTTTCTTGGATTAAAACAATAAAATAAAGTGCAAAAAAATAGTTATTCAAGTTTGACACCTTTAGGCTTTGAAGAGGCTCCTGTATAGATTGACTTAAGATTTTTGCACAGTGTAAGTTCATATATGATGGTTTTCGTCGTAAATTCAAGATTTTGCAAAATTCAATAGAACACCATTGTCACTTTACAGTATTTAAGTGACAGATTATGAATTAACACAGAGTATTTCTTTGTGGTATCTAATTTAAAGTTTATTGTTGTTCATTTTATATTCCGATTTCAATAAAATTCTCTTAAGCAATTCAAAAGCTTGGGGAAAAAAGCACGAATAGTATGTACTTAGAATAATATCGACATTCTCTAATTTGACCTTTTTATTTTGAAATGTCATAACTAGCTTCACCTCCTTGTAAAAAATTTTTTATTGAAACTCGCAGCAGAAGAAACAGACAAGACGCTGTAATGCCAAACCTATTTATAAATGTGGTGGTTGTGAGAGCCATGAAACATGGATGCTGTGGAGGAGTGAAATAGGAAAAAAACTGAAAATGAGGAGGAGCTCACTGAAGGAGACATTCTGGCACAATCTTCTATCACCCCCATGAGGGCACGATGTGCCGATTTATACTGCAAACACGTCTAAATGTTTTGTGCAGTTGCAAGCTGATGTTTTATTTAGAACCTGGAATGTCTGCAATGAATAATGTAAAACTGAAATAAGCTTGTCTTCCTCTCTAACAAGCAGAATGATATGAGTTTGGACCTTTTCATTCTTGAATTTAACTCTAAACAATCCAAAAGAAACTATTTACATGTTTTTGTTTTCTTATTAGCTTGTTAAATGTAAAAATAATAAACAATAATATTCAATGTGACACGTGATTAAAACTCACAGCAGTAGAGTCGACATTTGTAGTTTTAATCATATTGAAGCTTGTAGATTTTCATAAAGAGATAGAAACAAAATGCAATGGTTTTCATTTAACAGACTGAAAAATATGCACGTTTACAATTTTAGCTACTTTTACGTAACTGCATTGAACCAGCAAGCATCCCATAAACTTAAAAATATTACATTAACTCTTTTATGTTCAAGACAGGCTCCAGATCTTCCGTGACTCAGCAAAAAACAGTGGGTAAAGATAATAGATGGATGGATGTCATTATAATGTAAGTGCTTTCAGTACGTAGAAATTCTATACAATTAAAAAAAACAGAACATGGCTTTCTACAAACCTGCCTTATGGAAAATTGTGCATCTCTAAGGAGTTCAACATTACAGGAAATGATCACAAATGGATCAGATTTGTAGCAGGAAGTGACATGGTATTACAGTTTCTCAAGGGGATTTACAGCATTAAACACAACTCAAATCTATCAAACAAAATAATGGAAATGACTTTTTCCCTGACAGTACACATGGGTGCATATTCTGGTGTTATATCAAAGTTCCTGAGCCTTAACAATCAAGTGAGAAATGGCTGGTTAAATATTCAATTTCACGAAGGACTGTAATTAACACTACAAATACAAAAAATAAAATATCTCTTTTGTTTAAAGTGGACAAATGCATCCAGTGCATTATACACATCACAGTGCATATAAATAAGTAGTCTCAAACAAAAATCCTTCAGTAAAACACATTGCATAATTCGTTTGTCAAGCAAGAACATAAATTAGGTCCTTGTTTGAATGAATTAAAAGAACAGTGCCCTCTACTGGTGCTAACGTGTACACATTGTAAAAGGTACAAAGTATCTAACCAGTATTTTGTACAAGTCAATTCTGAGTAAAAGTACAAAAACAGCTTACAAAAATAAAAACTGTCTGAGCAAATTGGATTCATCAGCAAGTTATATACAATAGGAAACATTTTTAAACATTTGTGTGACTCAAAAATATACAAACATAGGAAAAAGGCAGATGTTTGCCTATACAGTGCCCTTTTTATTGCTAGTTATGTCCAGTAGTTCTTCTCTGAGCAGTTCCCTACCATTATCAAACATTCAACATTGTTTTAAGGAAATAAATACAACTTAGAGCAAGGTTTACACGTCATGTTGGAGGACTCTTACCATCAATGTGACTGATACAAGAGTTAGTACAACACAAATAGTCAAAACTACTCCTTTCATAGATTTCCTCAGCTGTTTCTCACAAAAAATGAAGAAAGACCTGAATGACTAGTCATAATCTCTTTTGGCATACCTTCGTTTTGGATCTACATTTTCATAAATAGAGATTGCAGCTGTGTTTTGGTAAATTAAATCTACATTGGTCCCTGTTCTCGACCGAATGATGTCCAAGGCACACTGGTTTAGGAACACATACTGGTCCTGCAGACAAAAAACAAGCAAATCTGTGAGACGCAATACAATTGTTTTAAACAAAGTCTTAAGCAGAAAGCTGAACAAATTTGTGTCCTACCTCTGTCTGCACCATGAGGGCTCGATGCATTCGCAGATCGTGAACAATGCCGTATACATCGACAACATTTTCCCTTTCGATCTGGTAGATAAGACGATCGATGGCTATGAATGTGCCTGTGCGCCCCACACCAGCACTGTAGGTAGAGAACATTTACACATTTATACTGTAATTCATGGAACTCTCATGTCAAACTGAATTTGAAGGGGGGAGTTTTTGCATGCTTTCCAACCTGCAGTGGACCACAGTGGGACAGTGCTGGTACTGATTCATATGTTCTCTGACCAGATGCCTGAAGCTGATCAGAAGCTCCGTGGTTTCTGGAACACCATGATCCGGCCAGGCTGTGAAGTGGAACTGACGAACTGAACGGATCTCGGTTGTTTTTACCTGGCGGACATGAAAGGCAATAATGAAACAGGAGTTAATGCTAAGATATCAAAGATCAAAAGTCTTAGGCTCAGAGGGATTTTATTTCTATTTTTAAAACTGCTGTACATCTTAATACTTACATTTTTTATGTCAAAGTCCCTGATTGTCCAGTCTTCCAGTATTATATCAGAGGTTATTGTCACATTGATGTCATCACAGTGCTTGGTGCCATAATCCCAGTACTGCTCACATTTAACCTTGAGAGGAAAGACGGCAATTCAGTCAAAACAAACTAAACAATCATCCAAGATAGAACAATCTTATTTCAAGGTAAACTCAAAAACTCTGATATTTGCATTGTCATATTTAAATATTAAATGTGGTTTGTTTAACATTTTCTAAAGCCTATTTTTGTGAATATCACTTCATCACATCAAAATAGATTTAGAAATGGTCTGTGCTTTAATTAGATTTTGTTTCCCCCTAATTTAGTAATTTATTTTACTTCATACAGTTTGAAATTTATAAATTTTAGAAAAGGTGATTTGCTATACTTTTGTTAAAATATTCTCATCATAAATGCAAACAAATTCTTGTGCAGACGTTTTTATCCATGAAATCGGTTCTGGTTGCCTTGATAATAAATTTGCTGAGTTAGCTGTTATTGTTCGCGTTTGTACTTACTCTTCCTTGTTCATTACAGCGTGTTAGCATGACGAGAGTGTGCACATTCTTCTCCCATATCATCCTCCAGAAGTCGCTGACCGTTGTGGGTAAAGGACCCTGAGCTGCAATAAACTCTTTCCTGGAGAGATAACCCTGATATAAAAAGTAAACAGCTGTTCAGGAGAGTTTTAAACAAAGTTTTCTGGATTTGGATGAAGGTGGAAATGTTCAAGCTGAGCTGCTGAGAGCGGAGTTAAAGAGTGTGAGTACGCACCGGCATGTAGTTAGCATTGATGTAATCTTCATTGGGATTTCCGTGGATGATGGAGAGTTTAACCCTTGAAGAGTCATCTAGAATTTTAGCATGAATGAATTGAGTATGATTAGATTACGGTATGTTTTTTTTTTTGGGCCACACTGTGTTAGATTTAGAAAAAAATATTTTTACAGAAGAAGAAAAATGGTCATGAATTGAAGGTGATGAGAGATAATAATCGTAGAAGAGTTTAGAGTTAGTAGGTGACTTACAAGGAAGCACATTGTTGTAGCGGTTTTTAGGCTTGTTATCCAAAGACATTGCATGGAGTTTTGCCTGAGTTGTACCAACCGGCTTCAGATCCTAGGGGGAAAAAAATGTTTATGAAACATTTGATGACTACAGAAAATATAAAATAAGAGCAACTTTACAAGTATTATTTACAGCAATCATGAGAACTTTATTTCCCTTCTTTGGTCCAGTATAATTTTAAAAGTATTTAAAGAGTGTGCCATCCATAAATCCAGTCCCAATTTAAGTGTTTGACATGCCAGCAAAAATAACAAATACTATTAAGTGTGAATATGGGTGCCACTCCTCCAAGTTGAAGTTTATCTTTAAAAGACAAACTACTACCAAGGTATCTACAGAAATTTCTCTGGTGTTGGCAACCTTTTACGTACCAAATTAAGTAATTATACTGGGCTGTTTAAGTTAGTCTAAAAGGTTAAATAGATAATTAAAGCAAATAATATTTATATTTTTAAAAAAATATCTGACTGAAAAGAACAGGTGAATTTGTCAGTTATAAACCAATAATAGTAAAGTTCATCTTTCACCTCAAATTCTCCAGCAAAGCCACAGCTGGAATCTGCTTTCTGCTTACTGTAGTAGGCTTCAAAATCTTCTACGCTCACAGCTGCACTTCTGCTCAAATGTACAGCACAGGTCAGATGGGAATAATGGATTTTTTGTCTGGAAACAGCTGATTACTTAGCAAAACAGTAATATTTATAATGTAAAAGCATATTACTTACACTTTGGCTCTAAAAGAAAAACAAAGCAGGGAAAACAATTATAAAAGATACTGCTGTCAGGAAGTCTGAATATAAAACAATACAAAAGGTAAAACCTAAAAACTCACCTCATAGATTGGATCTGGATTTCTGAAGACCCCTTATTGGATAACCTGTAGTACATAAACATTGAGTTTTAAATGTGTGCACGCAATGTCTTAGTAGTAGTTTTTTAATGGTAAAAATGATAATAAAACCTTCTCCAATAGATGAAGAAGGCTATGAAGATGATGAAGAGAATCCCAAAAATTCCCAGTGTTGCACCAATAACAATGGCAGTGATAGCTAAAATGTTAGCAAAGAAACATACAATTTACGAGTATGAGTTCATCAGAGTTCACTTCATGGCATTAGAACAATAATTAAACTTTTCAAAGTCAATCAACTCATAGTTTGATTTGAAAAAAATTGTACCTGTGTCTTGTAATAGAATCACACCAGTGAAATAATTAGTTATTACGAAGATTGAAGTATTGTAGTTCACTAGACCATTCTGTGTATCCAAAGAAGTGAAAATCACAATGGCAAATCTGCAGCAATAAAAATGATCAGTTTAGATTATTTTAAACTCATCCATTACATAATAGTTTCTGGACTAGTCAACATGTTGAAATTTAAAATGTGAGACCTAATGCATCTGTTGTATGCACGTCAAAGGGCATTAAAAGACTTTTTAAAATGAGCGTCTCTATATTATGTTGGAAGAGAATGATGAAAATAAGAAAAAAGCAAAGTAAATTAAAGGTAGCATTCCTAGAAATAAGCATGTCACTTTGATAAAAGGCTAAAACCATCTTATAAGAAATAAAAGCCTTCTTGCTGTTTTTGTCAAATCTTGAAAACAACACAACATGAGCCTCCCACAAAATAAGATCTTCTGTTCAGAGTATGAGTTGGGAATGACTCTCAGCTATAACCGCACCATTTTTGTGTTTGGTATTGTCTGTGGTGGCCATCTTGAATTGATTTGATTCCAAAAAGTAATAGGTTGTAGAGATGTACATAAATCATGACCTAAAGCTTTCATTAAAATCTCTTCAGTACATGGAATATTTTGTTAACAGACAGACATTAAATTCTAAATAGTTTTTTGCAATTTTTTAAATAAAAGATCTTATACAATCTGTCATAATTTAAAATATGTTGTGGGAATCAGACTTGTCAACTAAAACATTCAATTTGAGCTTATACTGAATCTTTAAAACTGACTGAGTCATGGCCGGCTTTGTGTTTACTAAAGTCCGTTGGATGTCACCTTGAATAGACCTGACTCTAAAAGTTAATCACCTGTAGATGCACGTCCAATAATTACTTCCTGCAAATTTCATTAAAACTTGTGGTTTATAATATCTGGTAAAAGAAACTCAAACACGACCACAAGCAGAACATTATTGTAATGCAACAATCTAAATGTAGAATTTGTGTGTGTATGTTAAATGTTTTTTGACCACAGAAGATGTTTTTTAAAAACAATAAAGTTTGTGTTTTTACTTGTATTTTCCAGAGGGATTCAGAGCACCGTTACTGTAGCTGTTCCACTTGGTTCCACTTCCCACTTGGATGTTCAGAGGGCTCTCAGTGCTGCGTGCCCCCGAGTTGCTGGTGCGGTTTTGGACTGTTGCCAGGTACACTGTTGCAGAATTTGATTGCCAATCCTTATATGTTTTCTCCAGGTAAATCTTGTCAACAGGACCATTAACTGGAGAGGGAAAAAAACAAACACCAAGGAATGTTTTTTCACCTTTTCCGTTCATTGTTGATATATATATAAATATATACACACAACTCAAAATAGTGACATTAATGGAACATGTGTGGCGTAACACTGGAAAACCTAAATGAAACTTACCTTTATCATCACTCGTTATCAGAATACCAACATGTGTGATTGGCCCATGGCTGTCGTTTAGCATTTCAGGTTTAACTGAAACCGTGAATGTGTTTTGTGACACTGAAGGCACCTGTACCAATGTTTGGTAGTTTGACGGAACGCTTGGAGCTTCAAAAAACAGGAAAAGAGACAGAAAGTTAATAACTCATTGAAATCGCCAGTAATATTGTTAGCAAAATATTTCATTAACAACTGGGTGAAATAAAAAAAAAAAACTCTGGGAAAGTAACGGCTTCATGTACATTTACAACTGATTAACTTATGAAGTGAAACAAACTCAAGATGGCCGCCACAGATTCTCCACTTTAGTCTACACACAAATGGTTATAACACAATCAGTTTTACAAATATTGAGCTAAAGGTTTGTACGGTAAGAGTCTGTTACAACGTACACTCTAAGTGCTAACAGATGGTGTAAAATAACATAAGATATTGTATTATTGCATGAGATTACAAAAGCACAATTTGATCTTATTCTAAAACTCTGGTATGAAAAGGTGGTAGAAAGCATATATAAGCAAATACAGTATATTCATCCAATCATCAAGAACAACAAAAACTTACATGTGATGCCTGTAGAGCACTGAAGAATAAAAGGAGTGCTCGGGTTTCCGCAACTTAGTGTCTTCACGCTTACACTATATGCAGTATTATAAAGAAGGTTGGAAATATTGTGTTGACAACAGGAGGCATTTGACAGGACAGTTTGTAAATTGTTGGTTAAACTAAACTGGAAGCCAGAGCTTTCTCCTTCAGGTTTAGTGCAGCCAAAAATGAGTTCCGCATTTCCTGAGTTCGGTCCAGAACAATTTAAACTCTTCACAGGGCTTGCATCTGTAGAAAAAAGGAAAAAAATAATACAAACATGCATTATGAAATTGTTATAACAAAACACAATACTTACATTAACAAAATCTAGTACCAGAATAATTATGCTTTTTATATATCATCATGCATAAAAGACATACATAGGGAAATGAAAAAAAACCAACATAAAGTCAGAAACAGTGAATCAGTTTAGTTTATTGTGATCATACTTGTGCAGACAGGAAGTCTGTTCGAATCAGCTTGTGTTCCATCAGAGGTCTCTGTGGTGACACTAATGTCATACTTGTTTCCAGGCAGCAGGTCAGTGATGTTTTGTGCAGTTTTACCCATGACAGTTTTGTTAACCCACCCATCAGGGTACTGCCAGGTCAAATTATACTTATAGGTTTCCTTGTAATCAACAGGTTTGGTCCACGTCACGAGGATAGAGTTCTCCCCAGGAGTGGCTGTGAGATTTTGCACATTTAGAGGTCCTGATGGTTTAAAAACAGTTAAAATGTATTCCTGTTAAACCAGACTTTACAAGTATTGAAAAGGAATAGTCATAAGAGGAAAACAAGAAAATTCTCACTTGTGTAGATCCTGTCTCTGTAAACAGACACACTCTCAAACTCCAGCAGTCCTTGTGTTTTCACAGAAAAGTTGTAGCTCGTGCCAGACAACAGCGAGGAGAAATTAAACAAATTATTTCCTGTGCTGTTATGACTGACTGTGGTTTTTTCATCTTGCAGGGATTGAGTGATAGTCAGTACGTAGTGGAATGTTGTATTTGTCATCAGCGGAGCCCCATCCCAGCTAATCTCAATGGAGCTGGTTGTCTGCTCCAGGATCTCAATAGGCCCGGGAGGATTTGGGTCTGCAAGAACAAAGACCAACACTCTGATTTCACCAGGCTTTTTAAAATTTTCAACAACGTCAATGTCTCATTTGTAAAGACTTAGTCAACAGTGCTTCACTTTGAAGGCTATAAATTATTTGATTAAAAAAGAAATGATCACAAACTCTAAGCTTATTACACCCATGTTTTCTCGTTTTTCTAAACAGTTTTTCTATAATCTAATTTGTCTGTGAAATGGTCATTCATCAGCCATTTAATTTGGTCCTAAATTGAATAACTTTTGTTATATTCACCATAACTTATATTAGAAATTCATAAAATTCCAGATAAAATGACAAAAACCTTTTGTGCTTAAGAGCTTTCTGGCAAGAGAACCTAAATTAATGATAGAGTGTCCATTAATAGTGGAAATTGATCAAAGAAAGAAATTTTAATTTCAAGTTTTACTTGAAAATGCTCTCAGAAACAAAAACATTTCTTAAAAGGTTATGGGCATTTTTTTTTACTCCAGCCAGATGGAGAATGAAAAGCTGTGGCCTGAAGATGGAAAAGCCAAAAGAAGAAGATAAAGAAGATATTTTTTTACTCACATGTTGCATTAGTGACAAATTCAGATGATACACAGAAGGGTCCGCTGCATGTGGTCAACACGACACTGTAAAGAACTCCAGCTGACAGGTGGTCAAACAAGTAGGAGGTATTGGTAGGATACAGCTGCACATTGTGGGAGAAATCTTTCAAAGTGCTGTTTAGAGAAAGTGTATAATTCTCCACGTTTCCATGAGGTTGGGTCCATGACACACTGATCGAACTGTTAGAGCCCCCATTGTAGACGATGGGCTGCACCAGCTCAGGTTCTGTTCAGTGGAAAAATTAAAGCACAACAACAATGACAAATGAGGTAAAAATAAACAAACAAATAAAGAAAGAAACATGTGTATTTTTACATAAATTGATTGATAAAATAGAGTAAAATGGTTCTTGAAACTCTTCATTTTTTTAAATTTGGCGCTTTTAACTTTTAAAGTGATAATACACAGCCTTTTAAGGACGTAGCTGTATTTGCATTGTTCTGTCAACTCACTTGTATAGTTTGTTGTCATCACTGTTGTGCTAACGTAGTCCAACACACCAACAGTCACTACACTGATAGTGTAGGGCCTTCCTGACTGAAGATTTCCCAGCAGAAACCAGTTATTCTTAATCAGATAAGCTGTGTTATTGGTGGAAACACTAAAGCTGTACTGATGATGGGTCATGTTGTATGGAAGGGACCAGGTAAAGTTGATGGAGCTGACATTCTGAAAGTCCACCATGATGGAGCCAGGTGGGTTAGGAACTGAGCAGGATAACAAATAAAATAAAACAAATTTATGCAACAAACGTACATGTAAAATAAAAAGTGTGAAATAAAATGTTAAAAAAAAGTCACTAACAAATTTTGATTATTTAGCACACTTTGAGTGCAAAACATCATAGTTTAAATATGTTCCACAAACATTTTATTGTTATTTTGCTCACTGTTCTTACATTTAGCTAACTTTGACTGAATGTTAAATTTCCATGTTTGTTAATGTCTTGTTTCCATAAAGTGTGATTTTATTGGTACTCACAAGTTGCATTGCAAACGCTTGCATTGCTGCTCACCACAGGTCCACTTTTAGTTGTAAGAACCACACAGTAAAGTACCCCTGGTTTTAAGCCCTCAAACAAAATGGAGTCTGTGTCATTGTTTACATCGGTCTGGTTTGTAATCTCAGTGCCATTGTAAAACAGCTGTATGGAGTAAGCTGAAACTGTCCCATTGGCCTTTTTCCACTTCACTAACAGGGTAGTTGTGGTTCCCACAGCCGTGAGGTTACGAACCTCTTCAGGAACTGGAATATAGAAAAATATTTAAAGTATGACATTTATGTGGAATGCACTTTTTAAATGTTCTCCAGATGAGATGTGAATAGACAGAGAAACTAACGTATGTATTTATAAAATCCTAAAGTCCTGAAGAGTTATTTTTATATCTCTTACCTGTGCAACTGTGGAATTTTGCACATTTGGGGATTACTTACATTCCATGTAAACGGCCTAAAGCTTTTTGTCGCTCAGGATATTTACAAATTCGACAAGAAAACTATAAATGTTTTGAGGGGGAATAGTGTGACAACATTTTTCAATAAAAGATCCATGCAAAAAGACAGAAAATCTTGTGCTATTGCAGGTTTCAGCATTTTTAAAGATTTGGAGACCAAAAAGTGTTGCTGTTTGCCCCCCTGTAGCTTTCTAGATAAACTAAATTGCACAAGAACCCTCCAAAATAATCACAAAACAGACTGAATTTTGGTACTAAACAAACCACCAGGGAAAAGAAAATTTTCATTGGAAATTATTCAGTTCAAATATAATTGACATCAATGACTTTTTAGTTGAAACTTACGAGTGTAAAAAGAGTTATAAACAGCCGTGCTGCTTAGATTTTGAGGTCCAACAGTTGTTATACAAATGTTGTACAAAGTTCCTGACATGAGGCCAGTCAGCTCTGTGCTATTTTCTGCTGAGATTTTTGATTGCTTGCTGCCACCCTGAACTGGCTGGTTGATGATATTATAGCTGATGTTTGGAGCACCATTCATCATAGGTGGGGTTGTCCACTGCAGCTGGAGCGAAGAGGTTGATTGGTGGCCGATGATGATGGATGCAGTGGGTGTAGGATCTAAGAAGTGAACAAAATGTGTGTGCACACTTGTTGGATTATACATTTCACAAGAGAGGTAGTACAAGCTGAAATAGGTTTTAAATAGCAAATATTTGTCACTTTTAAAATTGTACATTCTGTATAAACAATAAACGCCCAGCAGATCACAAAGAAAAAGTAACACTTATCAGAAATTCTGATTCAACAATCAAGGCTTTATACAGTGTCTGTTGCACTATTTTTTCTTTTTGTAGATGCTACAATCATGCAGAGATCTAGTACATCTCCAAAACATTTGCATAGACTGATATTCGGTGTCCTAAAAATGATAAAAGTGAAATCTGTAATAAAAGATTTTATTTGTTAACCAACAAAAAAGCCTAAAAATCGCTACCATAAACTTATTACTCCCAGCTCATCGTAAACTGGCTGCATCAGTCTGCCACAAACTCTGTTCTTATACACATCCTAATTGTGTCAAAATAAAAGTCGACCTGAAAGAAACATTCATTTTCATCCCACAATCTGAAGGCCACTCTTGTACGTAGGTGTTTGTTAGTACGTACTGTGAAAACAAACATACAGTAGAGTGCGCAAACTGAACTTGACTGGAAGACGTGACAGAAAAAAGTGTTGGTGGTCTTAGTGCCCAACAGATAATAATAAATCAACTTACAGGTGGCAAATAAAGCCTGGTCGGATGTGTCAGTGAAGCCTCCTGCCACAGACGTTACTGTGACTGTAAAGACTCTCCCGGGACGTAAGTTAGTCAAATTTAATGTGTTGCCTGTTGTGGTATTTGATACCATATATGGAACATCTGTGTTTGAGATGTTCACCATATAATTGTCAACTCTTCCTCCAGGTAAAACCCAGGTGACATTTAAGTAATTTGTTCCTCTTCCTATAGCCATGATGTTTCCAATCTTCTGCGGTTCTATGTAACAAAAAAAAGGTTATTACATATTGTTACAGTTTTTAGTTTCTAAAAAACCTTTTGTATTTGGATACAAAACAAAGAGTATGCTTTAACTGACATAATTATACAACTGTTGTATTTGGTTGTACAAAAATATCCAGAATCATAAAATAGAATCCAACTATTTAAACTTTTTCTTGTGCAAATGTGTTTCAGTCACATGGGATTTTGCACAAATCTGAAGATTTTGAAGATGCTGGTTAAAACATCAAATGTGGCTTACTTGTGAACTGATTAATTTGGTAAGGTGCTCCCTTCGTTTGGTTGTCTCCAGCCAAAGCAGTAACTCTAATTGTGTAGTTGGTTCCAGAAATAAGGTTTTGTAGAGTTACAGAAGCAATGGTTGTAAAATTGGTCAATGGTGAACCACTACTGTTAACCCATTCCACCTTGTACATGAACACCTGACCAGGAGGTGCAGTCCAGGTCAAGTAGATGGAAGATGTGGTTACAGACATTTGAGGAGAACTGATTGAGCCTGGTTCTAAAATGAAAAAAGAAAACACAAAAAAGAAAATTTAAATACAGAACAATGAAATATCACTACTAGTAGAGAAAGGTGAACTTTGAGTTCAATTACAATACATTAATTTACTAATTTACTAATAACAATGTTCCTGCATGTTTTATTCACATAATGTTTAAATGCTCTTCACTGATCCCTGAGCATTGATTGTAAACTAAACTGAGCTTTGAACGTACTTGTAAAGTGAGACACAAAAACACCAGCCCCTGTAGTATAATTGTTCTCAGCCACAGCAGTGACAGTTATATTATAAAGTACACCAGGGGTCAGATTAGTAATGTTTATGTTGGTTTCCAGTACACTGGAATTATTGGTTATCGTTCCGTCTGTCCACTGTACATCAAAGAAGGATCTGTTTCCCAGTGGTTCAGTCCAGTTCAGAGATAAAGAGGACGTTGTGAT
>JAVKLF010000011.1:16872537-16882590 GCA_034783495.1 Millerichthys robustus | reverse complement strand
AAACAGTAATAAAAAAAGAGATTAAATGACATACCATGTAATTTTGAACTGAAACTTAAGTCCATATTGTTCTTGGCCCCATTCTGACTAGCTGTTAGCTCATGAATTTGGTGAGAATCCAACTCTATTTCTCCAAATTGAATCTATCTACAGCAAGTAAGATATTAAATTGGTTATATTTTTTAAATCAGTTTAGGGTGCAAAAAAAGAAGCATGACCCTCAACACATTATCTTTTTTTTAAAATGTTGTTAGTGAATTATAACATCTGAAACACTTATTCAAGTCTGAAAGCCTTTTTTATTTCTATTAATAGAACAAGCCAGCTGTTTTTCCATCCGTGTTTATATTTCCATGTAAGGCCTATTGTGTGTATTTCTGTTTAACGCTCATCTTTTTAACAGAATAAATTAGTGAGCCAGTCCTATTTTACTTCCTTTTCAAACCTAATCCAGGAAATTTTTTTCCCCCCATTTGTCCACGTCACACTGTTGTGTAAGAAAAACTATAGAAAAAGCTTTTTTTATTATTATGGTGAAACTTTTTTTAATCTGAAAAGGTTATTTGAGCTAAAATTCATGCATTATTCTTTTTTATTTCCAATAAATGCTTTCACTATAAACAGTGTCTTACAATTTCAGAAACTTTATTCCAAAAAGCAGTTAAAAAAAAAAACTGTGTATGGTCATAAGTTTTCTGATCTGATATCTCTATTTTGAGCATCTGGTTAAGATGTGTGGCGAGTATTGCAGTTGAAAGAAGATAAAAGCTGGTTAATTTTGGGACTTGATTGAAACTGACGTCAAAAGTCACACATTTTATCTCCTTCCACAAAAAGCTGTAACTTTCTGCGAAACAGTTTGCGATACTGAATGGTCACGCCTCCTGCCTACAGGAGCGCATGTGTCGGAAAAGTAAAGCTTTTTGGTAAATACACCGAGTCAATTCCCACTTCTGTACTTTTTCTATTTTGACACAAAGCTGTCTCGTGTTTCAGCAGCAGTCAAGCAAAGAAAAAAAAACACAACAAAAAAAAACCTCTTTGTTAACGTAAATGTTTGTTCCTTTTTTATCGGGTTTGTGCAAACTCAGTTCCACATTTAATATTGTTATCTAAAATCCAGCAATGAAATGTTCCACGCTATTAAACAGGCAGGTGTTAAATGTGGAACAAAGAAGAATGAAAGCGCGGTGTCACCGTCAGCTGACACTCTTACATCAAAATGAAATGGTGTCTTTTCTGCAGAAATAAAAGCATGCTATTTGGATCCCCCAAACTCATATCTTTTGTCCATCGCAAAGGTGAGCGGCATAAAATAATATTTTTTGCTCCTGTGTGTCAAAATATCTCATGAAACACTGGACAGATTTTAACAAAACATTCAAGAAATTAATCATTGCACATTCCATTCACATACAACTCATTTTGAAAGAACACATAAGTGGCTATAATCCAGTCAAATTTACAGACTTGGTGCTAAAATTTCTTGTGTTGGTTATTCATCCGAGTTCTACTCATTGTTCAAAGCCTTTGTTGAAATCTTCAGCATCAGCCTTGTTTGTCTGTTAGCAAAATATCTCATAAACGACAAGACGGATTTGAACAAAACTTTCAGGAAGGATTCACTGGATTCACGTTTACAACTGATTAATGATTGGAGTCAGTCTAACTTAAGGTGACCACTAAACTAATCCACAGTAGACCTGAGAAAAATGGATGTAACACAGTCAATTTTACAAATAGAGATATAAATTTTGTACCGGAGTCATTCCTAACACAAACAATAATGTTCTTTACAAGAATTAAAACATGTAAGACTCCATCATTAGTTGAATCGTTTAAAACTCAAGGATGTTAAGTGGTGAGTAATTTGCACTCCTTTCATTTTTAACAAAATATGTACTTTTACAAAAGCTACATTATAAAACCTAACTTTTACTTGCGTATAACTGTATCAAATTATAGCCCAATAAAGTTTGTTGCATTTACAGTAATATACTGACCATATTAGTGACAGGTACATCAGAAGTTTTATATCTAAATTCATTCAGGTGTTAGCAGGAATGTTTTGGTTTGATTTTTTTAAAACTAAACCTTTTAAGATGAAGTTTCTCTCTATATATATATTCTCACCCATGAACTCAATAATTAAAAATTTTTATCAGGATGATTTAGGGGATTTTGTTGTTCATTCGGAACGCGTTCCTCCTGTTTTCTTGAAACCGGACTTTTTCGAAACGTTTCAGTTGCTCGTGGTGGTTTTTCCCAACTTTAAAGAGCTTTCTTTGCTGCTGTCTCACCGTTATACGCCACAAAGACCTGACTCTAGATTAAAGTGACTCGCTTCAGAACCGGTCCTGGTTGGAGGGGAGTGGGGGGGATGTATGCACCTCATTCCATTCCTGACCCCTTTGTGTTGGACACACAGATCCTCACATGCCATTCTCAACCTCCCTGAACCTCCCTTTCTCCAACCAGTGGGACCAGGACAGGTGGGTCTGCTCTGCTGGATGTTCTCTCCATAGCAAGGCACTACAACCACATTACACACAAACAAACAACAATCTGGGAATTGACAAATTTTTCATTTTCTCCATATTCTCAGGCGGTTCGGTTGCAGAAACTTTGTGCATTAGTTCAAATTCTTCAACTGTTATTTTTATAAGGACTCTCATGATCTGTTACTATATTTGCCTTAGTAACAATGTTATAAATAGCTGATATTTATCATATTTTATTTTCTACGTTAAGTCCACATACCTGGCCAACAGGTGTAATAGCTATTAGAGCACCTGTACCTAACTATAGCACGGTTCGACATTGAAAACACCGCGCCTTTTTACCGTTTCTAAAAAGATTTAAAAGCCCATTGTTTGGTTTTAGTCTTAATAAATTTAAAGTAGTCTCACCTGAAGGAGAGAAGTGAAGACCAGGAGGGTCGACAGAGGGAGGCTGAGGCTCAGCAGCGGCTTCATGATGCCGCTCGCTCGCGTGGACTAACAGTGACTCCTTTTTATTTTCTGTTTCGCTTTTTCTCTTTTCCTTTCTACTCTCGGAAAGCTTTCATGAACAACCTTCTCCTTCGCTTTCGCACCCTTTGACTGAACTTCTCTCTCCGTCGAGCTGCGACTTCATGAGGAAAGTTGCAAAGTGGGAGCGGGAGGGCGGAAACTTTTTTTCTGCTCTCGCTGTTGAGAGGAGGAGGAGGAGGAGGTGAGTCACGCGGAAGTTCAGAGAAGCTCATCTTCATCATCTTTCGTCCTCTCAGAGACGTTTATTTGAAAGGTCACCCCGCCGTGCTCCTCATAACTTGGAGTGAAGGAATTCAACCTGGAGTCATTTTAGTTCTGAACAGAGCCAGTGGTTTCAGGTGTTTTTTTCTGCTGCAGCACATTGGCGGGGGGGGGGGGGGAACCTCCGAAAAGGCTCTAGGTTGTGCAGGGGAGAGTGTGCAGCAGTTGAGCTGTGATTGGTGGAACAAATTTGGTTTTGCTGGTTGCTGATTGGCTGTCACAGTATGGCATCAGTAAAAGCAGCCTGTGGCTCTGTATTGCCAGATCGCCACCCAAATTAAATTGTGTCCTTTGTGAAGACACCCAACATACACTGAAAAGTGAAGGATTTATCGTTTTTTTGAGTAATTTTGTGCACAGATGTACGAACGGATGGATGGACGGAGAGACAAACCAATGCTAACAATAGGAGGATATTTCTATGTATTGTATTGATAATTGTAGTTTTATGAAGAAATGTCTCCTTTGATTGTAAAAGTTGCAGACTCCTGATTTAAATATGAAAAATCATTCATTTCTGTATTTTCTTTCATTTTACATAACATGCATAACATCAAAAACTTTTAGAGCTGCTTTTATAAACTCTAACAGTAATTACTCTTTGGTTCCCTCAAGAAAAAAAGGTGTTTCAAAGAATAACCGTAAGAAAAAAAGGACTTTCCTCCTCTAAAACAAAGCCTGGTCTGCTTGTTAGACATCCACCCCTCCTCAATTTCGCATTAGTTTGACTAAATTTTTAAATTTTAAATGATAACATCAACTGATTCAAAACTTCCTGTGTGTAGAACATGTCAAAACTATTTTGCGCTGTTTTCCAGGAAATGACAAAGTCTGAAATACCTTTTATAGTATCAAAAGTTTCATTGGCTGATGAGTTCTATAACATTATGTTGTTACAGCAAGCAGACAGATGAAACTCGGGTTAGCCTGGAAGGATAAAAAAAAAGCTTTTGCAACAAGTTAATTTTAGACTTTTCAAAACCTGTTTTATTTTTTTTACCCAGCATGATTAAATTGCACTGAGCTGTCCTGGATGCCATATTTTCTGTGCAGAAAACCCATTCTTTGAGCAAAAAGCATTAGCATTTAAACCACATGAGACATCTTAACACTAAACCTGGCAGCAACATATTTTGAGCACATTTCTCGGTAAATGCAGCCAACATGTGGCGCTCGAAAGAGAATGCTTTTGGGTGGACGGATCGCAGTACCGAAAATAGAAGGACTGGCAACTAATCTTTCTAATGTGCTCTTGTGAAGTTCACACCTTTTAATTCTTGTGTTGCTAAAAGATGTGTGATGTTGAGTGGGTGCTTTTTTCTGACCTTCAAATAGTTTGCTGGAATGCCTGTGCTGCTGCCGCTTTGTGACAGATAGTTTCATAACGGCTGTTAAAAGAGGCCTGCTGATGGTGACGGCGATGATATAAACCGGTCACTACGTCCCACGATTCCCGGGGAAATGTTATGTAATTCTTCTGGGACTGTTGCAGCACTTGGTGTCCTGTTCTTTCTTACAGGCTACACTTTCTGTTTGCTCCTTTAGTTTCTTTACAAACTCAAGTACTGAGGTGCAATCTGTGGGTTTTCTCCGCAGGTGATTGAGGATGGTGTGTTTTTACCCAGTATGAAGGACAGAATGTGAATTTATCAGCATATTTAAGGAACCACAGCATGCAGTTTGAGTAAACTGGGTTTAGGACGCAGAGATTTTGCATGAAATTTGTTACTCAGGCTTTTGTTTTTGCCGCACTACCTCTTTATTGTTCTGCTCGGCCAACACAGTAGAGCTGACATTTCATCTCTGCCTTATGATTTTATATTTTGAATAATAAGATCAATAATATCAGTCCAGACCCAAAGGTTTTACTAAATTACACTGTAAAATGTCTGTAATATTTCATGTCCTTCAAAGTTATAGAAAATAAAATCTTTATTTCCCAAAGCATTTTCTCAAAGTACTGGGAGAACTGGGAGGACTGATGTTGAACAAGGTTATTCAAGTAGCGGCCTGTGGGCCACATCTGGCCCGCATGTGAGCTTAGTTTGGTCAGTCTGTGAGTTTGTTTAAATTTTAAAAACTAATATGGGAGAGAAGCATTTAAAGAATCTGAAATAACAAATATTTCCACCAGAGGGATGATTCTGTTATGATCTATGGTACGTTATCATTTTTACCACAGGCCAGTTCAGTTTTGTGGAAAGGCCACGGAATAAAGCTGGAACAAATTGAAGACACAACTGCAAAGTTCAATGTAATAAAAAGAAAAATCTGCAGGAGAACAAATGTTAAGGAAAGCAAAACTGCTTCAAAACCATAAAGTTATGTGACTGTCTTTTGCTTTGAATTGATGGAAATGTTCGGGCCAGCTATTGTGTTTGTGTTTCTGTCACACAGCAGACCACAATGAGACGCACCGACACAACAGTAGGGTTATTAATGCAAACACAATGTAAATCATACTACTGTTGTACAGTCACATATGTCAACATGAGAGGACAGTGCAGACATTATTACTTTTCATGGAAAAACTTTCACCTTAGATGACATTTGTCCGAAACAATAACTGCCAAATCCAATATTTGGAGACACGTGAACAGGTTGAATTCTACATCTACAGGAGCAGGGCAGACCACATTAATGGAGACCCCACCCACCCAGCCCTTAAATTGACCACTTGCTGCAAAAGACAGACAAAGATACCCAGTTCAAGTTAACACATCAGTCTGACAAAAGATCTTCTTTGGAACGTTTGCTCTATACTTGAAATAAATTAAAAATCAAAGCTTTCTACGTCCCAAGCTGAATAATAAAGACAATGGAAAAGCTTCCTTTTTGAGCTGAATTGAGGGTAAATGTCAATTGAAAGTCGAACACAAGCTGAAGTGTGAAAGAGCGTCCAAAAATACAGACAAGATTATCTGATTCACAAAATAACACACCGATACAAATCTTCCACCTATTTGTTTATGACTTGAAATAGCAGAGATGCTCTCAGACAGTTTCACTCCACCTTTTCCTTCATTATCTGTCTCTAAAACATGACTTTCTATGTAAATGACCCAAAACTTTCCATAACAATTTTTTTTCACTTATTCTGCCTATGGCTCAGATAACGATTCTCTGTTTTTACACAGGAAATACCCCAACCTTCCCCCCCCCCCGAACACTCTTCATATTTGAAATACGTGTTTTTATTGAAAGATCAGCCCTGAATGATTTGGCAACAATAACTTCATGTTTGAGATATTTTCAGTAATAAGTCAACAGCCCCACAAATTTAGCTACAAAAGGAGATGCAGAAGAAATATGAAAAATTATAAATGAACATTGAATCCAAAGACTGGTAATGAGAATGCAAATAAATTAGAGTGAACCTATGGCAGAGGTGTCTGAGGGGTGGAGGATACATATTTAGCTAACCACAGCAGAATTTTTTCATTTAACTGACTCAAATAGCCTGTTAGATTTAGTGAGGGGAAAAAACATACAATAAAACAAATTTTTATTGTTATTTTGACAAGTCCTGAAACTATGGTAAGTATTTACTATGCCCCTGTCATGAAACGTCTTGATTCTCTTATTTCAGTTTTATGGCTGCATTATTTGTTTACAAAAGCAGGTTGGATTTTAAAAAAAGCTATTGTTCCAAAAAATATTACAAATCTGTTGATCTGAGACTTGCGGGGAAAGAAAACTGATTTGTCTTCATCTGGAGAGCTCGTGGGTAAAATAATAAAATGTGCTGTCCCATCTAAGACCTCACTTTTAAAATATCTAATGGCTTGTTTCTGTGTGCGTACACAAACACACACACACACACACACACCATCTCTGTCTGTGTCCTCAATCTAAACCAACAAACTCAGCTAACTTCCTCTAATTCAGAGCTCCACAGAAATACAGAAGAGCGGGGATCAAAGCCTCGCTGTTGGTTTGTCTTATTAAAGCTGCATCTTTCCATCAGCATGCCCTCATTTGTTTATGTTTAGGAAATGGTCATAATTGCTGTTTCTGTTGATGAACATGTAAGTTTACATCTCCACTGTCAGTGTTTGTTGTTTACAGTAGAACTCTGGAGTAAACAGACTCCTAATCTGCAAGCTGGAGGACACAGAGTGTGATGTTGAAAGGATGAGGTGGGGTTTGTTGTGACCGAGTCCTGCAGCGAGGGCGGAGAGGTCAGATATCATGTTTTGTCACTCAGCTAAAAACACATTTCCATTTCAAATTATCAGTACGTAATTTTACAAGTGACACTAAACTTTAAAATGTTGTTGTTTTTGTCTTATTGTGCTACTTTTAGCTTTCAGCTCCTCCACCTTTAGCAACCATTCTGTACTTTTACCCAGTATTTTAGCTTTTAGCTCCATTCAGCTAATTTTAGCTTGTAGTTCCATTCTACTTATTTTGCTAGCATTTTGTTATTTTAAATTTTTCAGCTGTGATTTGGCTACTTTTAGTTTTAAGCTAGCTTTCTGATACAGATTTAAGTCTCTAGCATCTTTTAGGGTTTAGCCAGACTTCTGGTAGTTTTAGCTTTTAGCTACCATCCTTGTATTTGCTACTTTTAGTCTTTATGCAGTGCTTTGCTACTTTTAGCTTTTACAACTAAAAGCTTAAGTAGCATAAGAAGACAAAAATACAGCAGGTATACTGAAGCAGATTTGATTTACTTTACTTTTAATTTGTCATATTAATATAAACAGGTTTGTTTGACCGACGTTTGGAACTAATCTTTAAACCCGTCCATGTACAAATTTTCCATCATCAGGACATACAGGACATTTGAATATTTCTTTTTTCCTGTCAACAGAATTTTTGTAAACCGATATGAACCAAAAAAACTTAAGTTCTCAGCACAGACTTCTTAGTTTGCATTTATTTTCTTTAACTTGCAAATGCGTCGTTTAAAACTTTGTTTTTTAAAATGTTTTCGTCTCAACAGAAAAAAAAGGAAGATATATTTTCTTTTCGTTCTGACACCTGATTCATAATTACTCTTATGAGCTGTAGAATAAACAGTTTCTCATCACAGATCTCTGTAGAACCAGGACAGGACAGCTCCCTGATTCTGTCCGATGCAAATGTGCAGCGAGATTAGTGCGTCTGCTTGTGTTGGACTGTGTTTTACGGCTCCAGATAGACAGGCTGGGAGTTTTAGATGTAACATAATGAGTCACAGTCAAATCTGAGATTGCCATCAGTTTGGTAACACACAGGAAGGCTCTAAGCCTGATTAACTTGTTAAAATTTGCCACATTAAATATCATTTGGCCGAATGTTCTGCAGGCATGCAATGAGAGCATGGGTCCTTTTTTTTTTGTACATGAGAAAACACCCGCGGTAGTGAGTCATTGTGACCACTAGAGTCCTCCATTGGTTAACACAGGAATTTTGCACCATTGACTCTTTGATATATCTGATATATTTCTGTATTCCCCTGTGCAATTAAATTTAACTTTTAAGTAGAAAAAGCGACATGTGTGACAAGGCGTTAAAAACAGGACTGAACTCCTCAACGTCACTGCAGCTCAAATATTTCCTTTTTTATTGTTAATAAGGTCAGTTGAAATTTTCTCACAAAAAAAGGAAAATAGATAATAGAGTTAAAAAAAGACAGAAGAGATAAACTAATCAGAGGAGTGGTGATGTGTAGCATGGGAATAAATGGATCATAATGGTCATCAGTCCTGTTTTCTGCTGTTTGAGAGTTCAGATCTTTTTCTTCAGATGCAGGGAAAACATTAAAAACATTAGATAGTAACTTATTTATTTTCTGTCTTGTTTTAACACCTTGCTCTGCTGCCTCCAAGTGGACAAATGCTCATTTCGTAGTAAAAACAAGGGAAATGATTTTAACCATCCAACAGTTTGTTTAGCTGAAGATGTGTGCAAAAATGATAAATCAAAGTCAACACCTTAAAAATCACGACCAGTGTACAAAACAATCAATCAAAAGAGCAAAATTTGTGTTCCTTTTTGTTAAACCAATTTGGATGTTCTATAAAAATAACTTTTAAAGAATATAGATTTGTATTCAGGAAAAAAACAGAGTTAGTTGCCACTAAATGTTATGAATGCTTGTCTGTACATCAAAAGGTGAGTACATTTATAATAATATTCACTGGCTGTTAAAGTACGACATGTTTGTATCAGTTGTTTTCCTGTCATCATTCATCAACAAAGTAGAATTACATCCTGATATAGTCTGCTTTCCAAGTAAATAATAACATACAGGCCATTCAGGAAATCTCCACATTTCTAGTAAATACAAAGAAAAAAAGAGGGGAAAAAAAGCAATGTTTGTATTCCCAAACCAAGCAATTGTGTTGCTGTTTTCTGCTGGTGAGTTCAGAGAGCTGACAGGGGAAGGCTACCATATGGCCAGACAGGAAGGAGGGGGGGAGAGGAAGAGAGCGGCTCGCTGAAAGGAGGGAGAAACAAGAAACGACAGGAGGTCTTAGAGGAGAAAAAGAGCAACTGGGGAAGAGAGGAGGAGAGGGAGAGGAGTGATGTAAATGACAGGGGTGGGGGTGGGACCTGGGTGATGGTGAAGTGGGGGAGTAAGGGGGGTATTGGTTGAAACGAGAGATTGAGGTGGGTGGCGGAGCCTGCAGCTTGGAAGCAGAGGAGACGACGGTCGGGGGTGTTCACTGCTCAGTGATGTGTTATGATGCGACTCTCCCCCCATCACACACACACACACACACACACACACACACACACACACACACACACACACACACACACACACACA
>JAVKLF010000011.1:16855364-16867693 GCA_034783495.1 Millerichthys robustus | reverse complement strand
TTTATGGGGACTTTGCATTGACTTTCATCAATTTCTACAGCCTAACCCTGAGCTCTGAACCTAAATCTAACCTCACAGGTACATACCTGACCCTAAACCTAACCAAAATTCAATTCACACCTTAGTCCTAAACATAACCCCTGACCCACTAATGGCATTTTTCCCCATGGGGACTAGGCTTAGATTCATACAAGTAAGTGTAAGCCAAAAACTGCCCCCACACAGTAAGAAATACCCACCTGCACACACAGATCTTCAGCCACTAGTGAGGTCTCAAATTCAGCTGAGCACACCCTGTTCGTTGAAAAGGGTCCAGTGGCCCAGAAGGAAAAGATAGGAGATGGAGTGGAGAAGGCTAGACTTCATGCATACTGATGTGGCTGGAGTGATCTGAATGTGTTCCTAAGGGTGTCGGCATAGTCTGGCCTGAATCATCTCTGCCTCTCAGGGAAGGAAAGAGCAGGGAGAGGGGAAGAAATATTGACAGTTTTCTATGTCACCTCACATCACCATCTTCTACACATGAAATCGCAGCTGGGAGATGACAAAGGTGCTACTTTGATCCTTATCTTAGAACTGGATCGCTAACCTTGTCTAGTCATGACCAGCTGAACTACTCACATTGTGGAGCAAAAATGCTTGTGTGCTGAAATAACTGTGACTATTATTATTGCACTCTGCTCTGTTTATTTTGAAGTTGAAATCAATGAGAGTTGCCTCTTGTCTTGTGTCCTTCAGAGCGGACTCTGCCTCACGATGGCTGACAACAACTGGTTGCCACAGGATATAGGATTCGAACTGATCATGTGATCTGACTCCCTCACCAGTTCCCTGCCATCTCTTGTAAGGTAGGTCACATGACTTTTTTTTAATAAGTTCTCCTGCTGAGCCAGCAGGCTTGTCATTAGTTGGTAAGTCATTGATGAAAACTTACTCCAAACTCACACACGGCAAATTTTGCCATTAGCAACACATTCTGACAAAAAAAAGAGAAAAACTAAGTGATAATAGCACAACCAGTACATCACCACTTTGAAAAGCCCCCGCTTTTACACATCCACACAAATCATGTGGCAGGAATCAGCCAAATGTAGAAAAACACCTTTAATAATGATTAAAGGACAAAAGTGGAGGGCAGCAAAAGGGGCTTTGAACACACTGCTGACTGATGCAAAGGTGTGTGTGTGTGTGTGTGTGTGTTGTCAATAGATGATAATGCTCAGGACGGATGAGAGGGATGAGGGCCACTCTGTTGCCAAGGTGACGGACCAGGCTGTAAACACGCTACCCCTGACTCATCTCTCTACAATAGAGCATCTCTCTCTCTCTCTCTCTCTATCACACATACACACACAGATTCACTTCACACACGCATACGTTCGCACAATAGAGTCCAATCTACAGGAGACGAGAGGATCCAGAGATGAGAGCCACTCCGAACTGCGTAGCTGTCCGTGTGAATAGGCCGGTGGATTAAATGTAACCCTTTCTGTCATGTACACGCTCATTTAGAAACACATAGTCTAACATGTTCACACGTTCGAACAAACACAACTAAAAAGAGGCTGAATGAAAAATAACAATATAATATTTAAAGCTTGATGATGCATTCACTTTGTTATAAACAGACAACCCCAAACAAGGCTTTCTGGATAAGACCCCATTTCTCAACTAAAATATCTCTATAATGAAGATGATGGTTTAGTTTTTACATGAGCTACACCTGAAGTATACGCTGGGAATGACTCAGCTGAAAGCACACACAATTTTAGCACAATATCTGTAAAATTGACTGAATTATAGCCATTTTTGTGTTTTCTAAGGTGTCTCACTGAGGTGGCCATCTTTAATTGGTTCCAAAAGTTGATTAGTTGTTGATGTACATGCAGTGATTTTTGGAAGTTTCACTACAATTTGTCCAGTGGTTTGTGGAATATTTTGCCAACAGACACACAAACACTGGCAAAGACATTGTATGCCTAACAGCCTGAGCTTGGTAAATTAGAGTTCAGTCCTGCCTGGATCGACGTTCTAATGGCCAGATGCAGCAATACAAGAACAAAGTGGATAGCTGCCATCTTTTCATTGCTATATATTTAACATTACAAAGTTATTTACTGGTACATAAAATTATATAGCTATTTGTAAGTGCAAATAACAGCAGCATAAACAAGTGTTACAATCTAAAGAAAATTCGGCCAGAATAGCCATATAATGTGAAACTGTTTGTGGTTTAAAGATATATAAAATTTTATTTACATGAACTGCTATAAAATTTGTGAAATTGGTGATGTTTTAAAATGACAGCAGACTCTCCACTCAGATTAGCAATTAGCTCTTTAGTGCAATCAGAATTAAACAATGTTTCTTGTGGCTGTTCAGACATTAACTGCTGATAACCTTGCCACTCCCCCAATATCCCTTTAGCCAAAGCAAACATTAATTTTAGTACCATTTTTGGAAGCGCTTGAAATTTCTACACTCCTATTTACTTGCTGCTCTTCCTTGTCACTCTGATTTTTGGGAGATGTCTGAGAATTTGCAAATGAGATTAAAGCAAATGTTGTCAATGTTGCTTATTCATAATAAAACAGAATCCTGCCAACAAAGAGCCAACATATACATTTAACAGAAAATAACCTCATTTTCCAGGAGGACCATGACCCGTCGGCTGAGCAGCTCCACTCGTTCGCACACCGAAGACTCCATCTTCTTGAAACCCGATGAGGACCCCGTCTGGCTGGATGAACCCACAAAAGTAGAGAAAATAGGTGACACAGCCCCTAAAAAGGATGAGCTCGTTGACTGTAAAGATGGACCGAAAGGATTTCAACACTCTCACGGAGAGGAGATGTTTATTGTCAGTGTCTACAATGTAGTGGTTGAGATTCACTGCTGGGTTGCTCTGTTTATCATCTCGCAAGTCATGGTACGTAAACCAGTAATGGAAAAGAAGAGCTTGTTTTCACATCATTATTAATGTGGTTAGTTTTGGTAAACAAATTCAAATGCAACGTTAACATAAATGCAACATTACCAAAGCAAAAGACTCATTTTTCTTGACTTTTGATATTGCAAACATTTCATTTTGTAATTGTTGAGTTGTGACTCTCTAACATTCCTTTTACCTTCTTCTCAGGGATACTGGGTGTTTTTTGTGCTGGAAGGAAATGGACCTTTCTCGTCCATCTATAAAGCCCTGCAGGTCATCGAATCCTATTTTAGCTTCATTTTACCGTACCCACCAATATTTGGAACAGATGTAAGTGTTGGTTCTGGATGTGACCTTTGGTGAAACAGATATCAGTAACTAACGGCATTAATTTCAGTTTCTCTGCATTTGTTAGACATTGAAGTTGATGAAGGAGGTGGAAAATACCAAACAGCACAACTGGGTTGTCCATGGCACATCGGGTATTGGCCTGATCATCGGTATTATTATGGTAAAATATTGGTGGAGTTTTTAATCTTACAGTTAAATGTGTTTTTTTATTCAATATTACAAACTTTTGGCCTATTTAACGTTTTTGTGACATCGTCCTGAAATTTGAACTATTGCATCATCGCTTTAGGGAACACAACAAATAATAGATGAATTGCATTTTCTGAAAAACTACACTGTGAATGCTGAGTGTTGAATGACTGCTGAAAATTTGCTGAAACGGAGTTGTTTAAGCAAAATATTAGCTAAAAGCTAAAACGAGCAAACTAGCTAACATCTGAAAGTAGCAAAAAGCTACCTTACGAAACCTTTCATTATTCAACCCTTAAATATTTTCAGTTCAGTAGCCTGAATGAATGTATAAAGGATAAAGTACTCATCCAATTCTCTGGTTTCTTCTCAGATTGTCCACATGCTGTGTAAGTGGTGTTACGGCTCCGGATTGTGGTCATCAGAACCAGTATTGAGGAACGTTGGTGATCGACGTCAGTCTGTGAGCCGTCAGCCCTCCTTCACCCTGTCAGAGTGGACGGACGCCCAAGAGGACCTACTGGACCTTGATCCTGTGCCTCAGACTCCTGTCTTTGACATGGGTACAGACACCAGAACGGAAGCAGATGCTTCCACCCTCACCGTCACACCTGTGGGACTTCAGGAGAGGTTAGAGATCTCCATTCTGCACAGAAATAGCAAGTTTGTTTTTTATGTAGAAATATTTTTCTGTGGCCTTTTTTAATGAGAAAAAAAAACATATGCCTTATTGAAGTGTATTTAATTTTATATAACAAACCTCTGGTCTTTTCAAACTAACCTTGACCTCATCATCACACAGGAGAGGCTCTAATGTTTCTCTGACGCTGGACATGTGCACACCAGGCTGCACGGAGCCCTACGGCTACGGAGCCCAGCTCTCTCCAAGAGACCAGTCGGCCCAGGAGTACCTCCGACAGGGAACGCACGTCTTGACCCCTGCCATGCTGCACCTGAGGGCCATGGATGACCAGAACCTGCAGGCTGAGTTTTATGTGAGTGCATCAGCAGCTCAGCCGCCTACACCGTAGATTAACTCAGACTCACCAGAAGAGACATCCACTGACACACAGACGCAGGCACTAATGTATACACACACACACACAAACACCCAGCAGAGCTCAGAACACACCCGTAAGCTTTCCCACTGCCTGTCAGTGGGCGAAGGGCTACAAGTATTTTTGCATATTAAAACCCACAGAGGATTGCAGTGTCTGCTAGGCAGAGAAAAATACACTCAGTTCAGACAAACATTATTAGAAGCCTTTAAGTTAGGCATAAATAGATAGAAACAGTTTGGTATTAAGGGCAGATTGTGATGTCATATCTTAAAACATTATTATCATCCACCATTGAATTGCAGAGGCGGATGATTATGTTTTTGCCCCTATGTGTGTGTGTTAACTTTTAAGGACAGTTTCTGGTACACACACCTACCTTGTCAAGACCAGTAGTTCTTATAGGGACCAAACACCGGTCCTAAATCAATTGAACTGCATTTCTGGGTTGGGGGTTTGGTTTAGGACTAAGGTGTAAATTGAAATTATTCTAGGTTTGGGGTTAGGTATGTACTGGGGTAGTTAGGTTTAGGGTCAGGGTTAGGCAGTAGAAATGAATGGAAATAAATGGAAGTTAATGAACGATCCTAATAAGGATAGAAATACAAACGTGTGTGTGTCTATTACTAAAGAATCTCACGAATTACTAAATATATTTTAAAAACTTGCATAATGTAATCATGTGCATCTGATTTACTTTGGGAGTCAATCCAATTATAGATGGCTGTCCAAGCTAATCAATATTTGCCAGCATAAATGTGACAAAAATGAAGTTAAACTGAGTTTGATGTTTTGCAAAAAATCTTGGGAAAATGCAGGTTTTTTCAGGGTTTGATCAAAACAGCTACAACTAAGTCATTTCTTAATATAAGATGATCTTAGTCTTAAACTCTGGCATGAAAGGTGGCATGCCTTTTTCCCCAGAAGTTCAGTTCTTTTTTTTCTTAGTCTTTAACACTTCAGTAAGGAAAGACTTTTCTGGCACAGTTCTTTTTTTCATTCCCAGGAAACTCCCATGAATTTTGTGGACCCCAAGGAGTACAATTATCCAGGCCTTGTGAGAAAGAATCGCTATAAAACCATTTTACCGAGTAAGTACGGGTGCAACACAAGACTCTGACAGATTATTACATTTTGTATGCTCACTTTAATTAGTCATACTATAGATTATAATTCCTTTTGACCCACGTTTGGGTCAGACAAAATAACAGAAATGGGGCACATAAAAGAACAGTTTAAGAATCTTGTTCATTATTTGGTCACAATATCTTCCAGACACACACAGCAGAGTCGTCTTGAAGTCGCAGGATGAAGATGATTTTCTTTCTACCTACATCAATGCTAATTATCTTAAAGTAAGTGACAATGTTTTTTTATTTATGGACGAACTCAATAGTCTCTGTAGTTCTGAGTTGGATATCTTCTTTTGTCAAACCCAGGCGTGTGCATGTGTTTTTGTTCGTGTGCAGGGGTATGGGGATGAAGAGCAGGCGTACATCGCCACGCAGGGCCCCACTGTGAACACAGTGGGGGACTTCTGGAGAATGGTGTGGCAGGAAAAAAGCCCGATTATAGTGATGATCACCAACCTGGAGGAGAAGAACGAGGTCACTGAATGATAATGATGATGATGATGATGATGATGATACTTTGAGAAAAGGCTTTTTATTTTTGTAAAAAAAATCCAGCAGAAATGACTAAATGACTAATGAAATTTGCAGTTTAAATTTGAATTTAAAGATTGATCTGCTAATGGAATTTTTAAAGTTCAAACAAACATTCCTAAATCTCCAAAAATGTACAGTAAGTATAAACAGGACAAGAATAGTGCCAGTGTTGAATCAGCGTTCACACATTTACATATTATGTACTGTGTGTCGATTGAATTTAATCAAAATGGGTAAAAATACCTCTTGTGTGTCCATCTGAGTAGAAATGTGCAGAGTACTGGCCTGAGGACACTGTTACCCATGAGGGAATAGAGATAAGTGTTGAGTCAGTGACCCAAGAGGATGACTACAGTCTGAGGGTGTTCACTCTAAAGGTAACTCTGTCAGCATTACACAAAAAAGACCTTAAAGCGATCATTAACTGTTCATTCGAGCTGCTCTTTACTTCTTTTGTTGAAAGCCAAACACGTCTTAAAATGCTGAGATTAAAAGTCCTCCTTTTACAAAACCAGAAACACTAACTGTTCATAACGTAATCCGATTCCAGTTTCTTTCAGCCAAAACCAAATGTGCATTTAGCCTCACAACAAAAATATCTGTTTGGTGAAAATAAACATAATGTGTTATTTTAGTGCTGTTTATGTACTTTGGATCATTAATATAAAATTTGGGGTTGTGGCGGTTTCAGCACTTAGCAAATACAAACATGATTCAGCTAATGCAGCCTGTATTAGATTGAGATCATTAATATGTTGTGAGTTAAAAGTGTTTTGTTTGTTTATCTCAGCCTTTGTTGTGTATCTGTAGAAATCATCATTTGTGGCTGATACATGAACGATGGAAACTGACAGACTGTACTCAGTATTGTCAAGGGAAGAGGGGGGGAAAACGTTTGTTAAAGCTTTTATCTAAAGTGTTGTAGCTGTTGCCTCGGCAACTCAAATCCAAAATAACATTCAAGAGCAAACGGTTTCAAATGTACTCTTCAACATTACAAGATGACTGCATTCATTCTGTTGTGTGTGTATGTGTCTGTACATCAGTGCGAGGAAGAGGAGCGCACTCTAAGACATTATTGGTACATCTCCTGGCCTGATCAGAAGACCCCAGACAAAGCTCCACCCCTGCTGGAGCTGGTGCAGGAAGTGGAACGAGCCAGAGAGGAAGCTCCGCCCTCCAGTGGCCCAACAATTGTCCACTGCAGGTGCAGGAATTTAAAAAGCTGGTTTGTAATGGGAGAAATTGCATTTTCAGTAAAAAAATAAATAAATAAAACAAAATTCAGCATGGATGATGAGTGTTGAATCATATTTCATGATATGCATGATCTCAAACATCTTACAGCAAATGCAGGAAAACAACAAACATTATTTAATAACAAATCAGTTTATACAAAAGATATCTGCTTCTTTCTGCTAATGGTTTGTACCATTTGACATTTTGTATTTTCCATCTACATACTCCACTGACAGTTTTTATTCCAAGTCAAAGAGGTTCTAATCATTAAAGTACATGAGTTCAGATCTGGTTCTCCTATCGTTTTTATTTATTTTTTTAGTGCTGGAATTGGTCGAACTGGCTGTTTCATTGCCACCTCCATCCTGTGTCGGCAGCTGAGGACTGAAGGTGTAGTTGACATCCTTAGAACCACATGCCAGCTCCGCCTGGACAGGTGAGATATGTTTACCCTTTAATGTTGCTCATACTGCTCAATGTATTTGGAGTTAAAATCCATGCTGACATAGTGTGATTTTGTTTTAAGTCATGCAGGAACACACACGGGCATGGGCAAGAGAATGCTTTTATGTTGTTTTGTTGCTGTTGTTAATTCTTGCCACTAGAGGGTGCTGCTGTGACAGCTCAGGGCATAAGAAACTGTTAAAGAGAAACTATTCAGACTTTACGTTTTATGAGGGTGTCTCAGCAGTTACTGTAAGGAAGTTTGTCAGTTTATCCTTTGTCTTCTCTTTCATCACAACTGCCACAAGAAACAACTTCAGGGCTTCGCAGAGAAACAGATACATTATAAAGTACACACCGATTACATGCCATAATTTTATAAATAAAAACATGTATGACTTAATGTCATCGTATGTCATTTTGTTTATTGTGTGTTTTTTAGAGGTGGGATGATCCAGACTTGTGAGCAGTACCAATTTGTGCATCATGTTCTCAGCCTGTATGAGAAGCAGCTGTCTCACACTGCTGAGGAGTAAGAGGGAAAGCTAACAGCCGCACCCAGACCGAGACACACCACTGTACACCATACCGCCATACCACGTCACCCTTTAATGACTTCAAACCATGTTAATCTCTTCATCAGTTGGGACTGAGCAGTTCATTCAAAATCTGTGCTTATTGTTTGTCTTAAAACATAGTAAACAAGGAGGTGGATTATAACACCAATTTTGAAAAAAGTTGGAACGTTGTGCAACTGACCTATACTTTATTCACAGTTGAACACAGTTAAGATTTTAAATGTTTCGACCAAGAGATTTTAATTATTTCACTACAGAAAATGGGCACAGGTGCAACAAAAACAGTATAAGTAGCTGGAGCCATTAGATTCAATTTAATTCTTTTTTTCCTCTAAAACTAGTAAAGTTTTTTAGTTTAAATATTTGATATGTCTACTATGTTTCATTGAGATTAAGATATAGGTTTATGAGATTTGCAAATCATTGCATTATGTTTTCACAACGTTCCAACTTTGTCAGAATTGGGGCTTTGGGTTCAGCTGTACCACACCATCCACAAAAACATAAAGGAAAAAAAAAAACCTAATGAAACAAAGCAGTATCATCAGTTCTTACAGAACCAATCCAAGCCTCCGGTTCCAGCCATTTTTCATTTGCACCACTAAGGTTTTCTATCACATTGAAACTCATAACTCTCAGTTTTCAAGGCCTTTCTTCCCTCTTGGTCTGAAATAGCTCCCTTACATAATGATTGTACAGCTATCAAAAGGTTAAACCGGAACTGGAGCACTGTCAAATCGCCTGCAGTGAAGTTTGCTTTAGGAAAATCTAAGTTCAGTTTAGGAACTTTAGTGCTGATATTAAAGGGCCCTTTACAGTATAAGTGCCAGCATATAGTTTCAATCTGCAGAGATAATAAAAATTCCAGCCTAATATATAATAATATAATGATGTAAAAATTAACTAACATTTAGCTTTACAGACTGATTCTATTTTAATGCTTTATATATATATATATATAAACATTACAGAAGGCCTGAGTCATTTCATCTTCAGGATGCATGGTGCTAGGTGTTCATTACAGGCATGTGCAATGTTATGGAGCATAGGAATGTAACAGTTAGGTTTTTAATTATCTGATTAGGATTTTCTGTGACACTGCAGTATTACGTTTTTCCTTTTTGTTCTCTTTTTGGTTTTTCTATGTTTGTTTTACAATGCTGCCTGTGCAGTTTTCATAGCCCATGATGTTTTCAGGAAATATCTTCTGTATTAAGGCCACATGGATGTTCACAGAGGCATCACAGAGATAACACCGCTGAAGTAGAAAAAGACAAAAAAGGATCTAATTTTGTATAGAATTATTGTATCCAAGAACAGAAAACAAAAAGACCTAGCTTTTCGTAAACAAATGCACATTGCCAGACTTTTAAACTAAAAACGATCTCAGACTGAGTACGGACAAAGTTGAAGTCAATTTGGTCAAATCTTGCAAATCAAATTAAGTACAGTTTGTTAGCACTCAGTGAACACATTTAGGATGACACTTAGCTACAACCTCTTCAAATTTAGCTTGATATCTTTAAATCTGACTGAATAATTGCAGTTTTGGTGTTTGGTCATTTTGATTAGCTGCAGAGGCCATTTTGAATTGGGTTGGCTCAGGAGTTAAAGATGAATACCTGATGATTACTTTCTGAGTTTCATTCAAATCCATCCAGTAGTTCATAACATACGTTCATAAGAAACAGACAACCTAACAAACTGTGTTAGAGATAATGCTTGGCTACTACCACACCAATTCTTAGGTCAATATTTATACATTTGGCTGAGTTATTGTTCGTGTTGTCTAGGTTTGCTCAGTTGCCATCTTCATTGAGATTGACTTCAAAGTTAAGTATTTAAAAAGATGACCTAATGATTACTTTCTTAGCGTTTTAGTAAAGTCTGTATTTTGGTTCATGAGATATTTTGCTAAAGCTATAGACAACCAAACGCACACTCACACGGACATAACCAAAAAACCTTCATGCTTCTCACTTTTAGCAACAGGTTCATAACAAATGAGTAGATAACTAGTATTTATCCCTCCTGTTGGAAAATGATCAGTCGGGAGGAGGTTTGTTGTTCTTTGTGACGCCTCTGCTGTCGACAGTAGCTTAAACATTTGTGAAATGAAAAAAAAGCCCATGATAGTTGTATAGACAGGCCAGGCCTAATCTGTATGAAGCACAAATGACCAACTAAGGTTGTCTCTCTGATGTAAAACTTCTTTCTTTCTGTATTGTGTTTTTTGATTGTGTTGAGTTTAATGGATTGCATGTGCCGTATGGGACTCCGTAGGTCCACAATCAAATCGACGTGATTGATTGTCCTGCTTTTCGTTGTGTAAAAGGGTTTAAAGCCTGTTATTATATTGCTTGCTCTCGGCCAATGCTTTTGATACAGTTTGCTTTTGTGAAACCAACCAGAGATATTTTTAGAACATTTTGATACAATCCTTTCGAGTAGATGCCTTGTGTATATTTCCGTTTACAACATGATGGAATGTAGCTTATACTGTGGATCAAAACCATTGGTTTATATTGCAAGACTTAACAGAACAAAATGTGACAACTACCTAAGTTACCTTACAGTATCGTAACTAAATAGATTATGTTCAGTCTTCAGTATTGATACTTTTAGGCCTTTAGGCTTTGCTTTATTATGCTTTGCTTTATGTGTGTTTTTATCGTTTTATTGGAGAATTTTACCTCAGACTGAGTTTTTTACGCAGTTCCTATATCCATCTGTGACTCTAGGCCACTATCAGTCAACCACACAGTTGGGAAATAATTGCTATGTGTAAAGGCAGCTAAAACAGTGGAGATAGTTTTTTATGTCATTAAAAACAAGCAACTTTTCTGGCCATGAACATTATCAGAGGATGGAATTAACTAATTGTGTGGACCAATAATTTTTTTTAAATCGCCCCAACTAGGAAAGTAAAACTGCCAAAATGATAAAGAAACACAAGACCGAGCGTTACAAGAAAAGTTACAATTTATCATAAGAGCTCTGATGTAATCCTCTGATAATGTCCAGCGTGTTTAACTCAACAGCTTTTATTTTAGGTGCTTGTTATCAGTGCTTCACTGGTCCTCCTGGGGACAACAATGCAGCCAAACAGTCAGACATCCAACAACCAGCAATCAGTATTCCTCTCCTCTGCTAAAGTATCGCTTTAAGTTGTGAGTTTTTGCATCCAAATAAAGGTAGAGTTTCATGAATCTGTGCTGCTATCTTTCTGACAATGCATTTATTTTGTTAGTATTCTGTTGTGTTGGATTTGTCACTCATTTCTGTCTAAAAAGGAAGCAGACTGTGCGTTTATGTATACTGGCCACTAGATGTCTGTGTTTGCACAGTGTCACTGAAAGAGTTACTGAAAGAGCTCTCTGCAGTTTGTTGAGAGTGGGACTGCAGAACAAAGGCCTTCAATGCAACAAAAGAATTAAATCATTTGAATTCACACACCGGACACAAACTTATACAAATGTTTTATTCCAACATGCATGCAAATGCAATGTCAGAGATAAACTGGTGTTTATTTATTTATCACCTTTGCCTAACTGGATTGTTAAAATTGCTCTTAGCCTTTTCTCTCTCCTTTTTAAAGTTAGCTATTATAGAAACAATTCAATATTTGTGATTAAATCAAAAGAAGCAAAATATAAAAACAAAGTTTATTGACCTCGCAAATAATATAACTACACCCTTTTCATAGCGCCTGAGCTATTCTTTAAAAAATGCATCACTTTTACAGGATAAAAGTTTGTAAATTTGGTTATAGACAAAAATTTAATGTTAGTGAAATTCTGGGATGTTTTTGTTACAGTTTCAACATTTGGAGCTAAACTCAAATTAAGAAATTTAATTTTCAGGCTATTTG
>JAVKLF010000011.1:16792982-16803663 GCA_034783495.1 Millerichthys robustus | reverse complement strand
CACACACACACACACACACACACACACACACACACACATTATATATGCTGAACCAACACACAGGCAGGCAGACTTTGTGGTGCCAACAGTCTGAAACCCAGTCATGCCATTATCAGCACCTTATATTATGTGATCATTACTGAGAAACTGGAAATGAATCCATCAGCCGTGAGATCAGACATCAACATACTTATATGCTTAAATGAATGTTTCTCGATTTTCCTTTAGAACATAATTATGGCCGCATAGATGTAGTTCAGAGACATTTTTTAATAAGCACATTCAGAAACACCCTGCAGTCAGAACTCACCGAGTTATACATGGGAAAATCCGACAACATTCCTTTTAAAGTTTTTCAGAACAAATGACTCATCTTCTGTGTAATTTATGTAAATGCTCAAACTTGTTCACACACACAAAACCCTCGCTGCATCTTTTGAACATTTATTATTCATGCAGGAGTATGTCTCACTTGTAATGCTGCTTAATGGCTTTTTAGGCTTCCTCTCCCTGTTCTAAATAAATGATTTCAGTCACGGTGCAGCCAAAGCTTCACTTAGCCTGCAGCATTCAGCTGATCTATAAGAGTGAGACGAGAGCAGCCTTGCTTTGTACAACAAACATTTCTGCTTCGAAAAACTACTTTTCAGGGTTAAAGCTGAAGTTTAATCTACAATGTGCCACAGAACAACTTTCATTCAAGCTAAAGACGTTACTGTTGCACTTAAATTGCATGTATGTGTTCAGTTCAGAAAGGGAACACCATACAGGCATGATTAGGACTGATCACGCTTTAAAACAGGCACACATGTTAGAAAAACAATATTAAAACTCCAGATCTGTTATTGCTTTGTTTTCTCTTTGTGTGACACGACAAGACTGGATGGTTTGGAGTTTCTAGTTGTGTCATCAGTAAGGTGACACACATTTTAAAGAATCATCATATTTTCACAGACTTGTGAACTGTCCTTTAATAACAAGTCAGACATTTTCTCTTCTTTGTTGCTTGCAGAATGCAGTCTAAAAAAATAATAATAAATGGATTTGAAATATCAATTTCACTTTATTTTTTGTTTACTTAATTTATGTGTCCCTATGATGGACTTGCGACCTGTCCAGGGTGTCCCCCGCCCCTCGCACTGTGACTGCTGGATATGGGCACCAGTGACCCTCGTGACCCTGAAAGGGAGAAGTGGGGAGGATGAATGGATGAATGGATGGATTTCACTTTATTTTAGTTTACACCAAGTAAACTTAGTAAGTTAACCTTGTTATAAAATTCTTAAACCTTGTGTTTTACTTTGCATAAATGTTTCTTTTATTTTCTTCTATTTGGGGAAATAATGAGAAACTCTGTTTATGGACAAAATTTTATGGTGCGTTTTTGGTTACTGTTAGGTGCTTTGTGTTTATCATCTAGTTATTTGTTTAACTTTGTCAGTTTGTGCTCCTCAGTCATACAAAGGTTATCAGTAAATTGTTTAGCCATGTGCGCACACTGTTTTAGGGAGTGGTGAACCTATAGGTACTTGGCTTCACTAATGCTTTATTCAATTTAGTCCTGTTACTTTTTAGAATATAACAACTTTAACTGTTAATATATACTGAATGGGTTGTTTATTTTCACAGTAAAGAAGCAGAAATATTTAAAAACTGCATTTTTAATTTGTATTTGTAAATCTTGGCCAATCAGACCTAAGGTTTGGTTTTGGTTTCACTTCTACATCTGTGAACGTGTTAACACTTAGCCTATGACTTTTCCTTCAGTTCACTGGATCCTTGTTTCATTTACAGCTTGAAAAATCAACTGACAAAACAAAAAACTACTGCAACATGCTGAAATGCCATTATACATATTTAATTTGTTTCCTGCTTCTTTAACAGTTTTATATTTTCCATAAACAAAGTCAATGAAAATTGACAAGCCTTCAACTGAAAAAGTTGTTGAAGCGGTGATTAATGAACAACTTCTAAATATTTTTCTGACCATAACACGCACTTTTGACATGATCCAGGGGAAACTGGCTCTGATTTCTTTCATTCACCAGGCCAGCTGGGATAAAGTGGAATGGGAACACATCAACCCCTGAATAGCTCAGTATCGATGAGAGGGATGGATTACAGGAAGTGACCTTGGCAAACTCAAACAAGCACCTGACCAGAGAGCAGCTCATTTTCCCCCTCAGAGCTCATCTCTGGCACCAGCTGCAGATGATGGTTATGTGTTTGTGTGAGAGGTAAACATGGTTCATCCATCTGACGAGAGTGGGAATTATTTTTAGAAAGAATTTATTATTACTTTCTTCATAATCACAGGGTTTATTCTGATTTAATGTCAGACGGGCAAAAATGGTTATATGTTGTTTTATACAGTGTATGTAAACATTTGTTTTTAGCTGAATTTTACTGCTGAAATTTTAAACAACCACAAATATATAAATTTGCTTGAGATGGGGGTCCCAAATTGTCTTTAATATGGCCAGATTTCCTTTAAAATAATAAAATAAATTAATGTTTTTCTAAAACGTGATAAATGAATAAAGTTTGTCATAACGTATTAAACTTACATAACTTTGTTTTTCATTTCTGGTGCCTGCATAAGCTAAATAATTGATGAAACTGTAAATGAAGGTAGACACAGCCATGAATTATTGATTCCAAACTGCGTTATTGTGAAATATAAATTAAAAAAACGTTCATGTTTGTAAATAATAAAATTTGTATTATCTTATGGAAAGAAAACATTTGTGTGGAATATAAAAACAACTTCCGGCACAGATTCCAGGTCGGCTAATTCCTCCAGCAGCAGTGAGGTAAACAAATCATCTCACACCGCCCTCTTGTGCTCATATGTGTAATAACACCTGTTTAGAACAAACAGTTTTCTGTCGATCATTACAGTAGTCCCGCCTCCTTCCGAGATGATTGGTCGCCTGCCGGTTGTTGGAGCGTTAACCAGCCAATCGCGAAGCTCTGCCTCCTGTTAACAGGGCTGTGTTCTGTATAATAATCCCGTTATTTATAGTTGCGTGAGGATTTATGACGGAGGCTGGAGGGAAGAGGGGAACAGGAAGGGTTAACCAGACAGAGGAGGGGAAAATTTCAAGGTTTATGAAGGTTATATCTCACTCTAATGATCTCTCAGAGACAAACAGGCTGGATGAAGGACGGATCGATCAAATCGTCTCTAGTTATCTGATTGATGCTGTTTTCTAAAAGGAAAATAAGGGGAAACGATAACAGGAAATGGAAGAAGAGAATTATAAATCATTTAAAAGGTTGATATCAAGCTTGAGGAATGAGAAATTATGTGATGAAAAAAATGGCTATTTGATTAGTCCATATAACAACAAAATCATGCATTTTGTGACTTTTTGCTATAGGCTACAGTTAAGAATTGCTTACTGTCCTTTGCTTGTAAATATAATTTTCTAATCTAAAAAAATAGAAGACAGAATCAATGTCACAGTCATCATAACATGCTATTAGAAATTCTTCCATTACCCTTAGTTAACTTAATTCTCTCATGTCCAACAAACTGTCCACAAGGGCTTGCAGGCATTTCAAGATACTCTTCACAATGTATGAGTATTCAAAGTGGTAGTTCCTTTTTTGTCAAATGTTTATTTTCTTTAAACAAATCATTTAATTTGTTTTAATTAGTGATGACACTCCAAATCTGTAAAAGCTGTAGAACAAAATTGGCTTTAGCATTTAGCAAATGTTGAGCGGCTGTTTACTTTCTGATTCCTCTGATGCAGTGAAGACTAGAGACATATGGTCTCTTCTGAGAGGAGACAGTCTGTTCTTCAGAATCATTATAAAAGTAGCTGACTGACTGCAACAATCCTTTTCTTTCTCTGAAGCAAATTTTATTTTATTTTATTTTTGCTAGAGAAATTGTATTAGGTTTTAGATCTGTTAGTACACAAAATAGCCTTTTTTTAAAAAAAAAGAGATATCATGTAGAATCCACTTTTTTAGCTGTTAAATTTATGTTGTTGTGTACTTGGAGTCTTAAGATGTGCAGTAATGCTAAATTTGGACTCTTTCGGTGCTGTGTATACCTTTATATTCTGTTTGGGTCAGATTTTTCAACCTGTCAAGTTGTCTCCTTATTTTATTTTTGTGAACAAGAACATCACAGTATTTGCTGCAGAACTGCTAAGGTGATGGACCTCCAACTAACCAATTTTGCAAATCCGTGGTTCTACAGGTTCATCATTTCTCCTCTCCTCCCGCTCTGTGTCAGACTCTGGCACCAACAGGTAAAGCTGGATGGACAAGTCTTCCGTTTGTTAACATCTTTTAATCTATTTGTAAATAAAAGATTTCAGCGCGTCTAGACAATCCAATCTCTGCTATCAACCGACATAAGTGGCCGAACAGGGTGGAGTGGACAATGATCCATGGGAGTGAGACATGAGGTGGGGTGAAATGCCTCAGTTGCTCACAGATGCACCTCAGAATAGGAATGAATGGGGAGCCTGGGGAGCTACAATAACCAGGAATTCAATTTCAAAAATAGTTTGTATAAAAAGCGTTGTATGTTTACAGCCAGAAGCAAACAGGCACATATTTTTCTTTCATTATATTGTCACCTTTAAAGATTGATATCTGCTAATTAATGAAGAATGTCAAAAATGTTTTAAATCATCAGATGCATTTCTAAGATTTGAACATGCATTTTATCATATCCATCCATTATTTAACCTGCTTCTTCCTTTCAGAGGGTCACTGGTGCCCATATCCACCAGTCACCGTGCAAGGGTCGCAAGTCCATCACAGCATTTTATCATATCTCATGAATTATATCAACATTTTTATTGGAATCAATAGAAGACCATGATCCCAAAGTGAGTAATAGCTTTCTATTTGGTCTTATGTTGTGAGGAACAACTCTGAATTTTTATGTATTTCTACATAAACCTCACCTATAAACATTATTCTGGTAAATTATTACATCTTCAGCAGAAGACTGCAGTGCATTAGCTAGCTGTTGATTTTGTGGAGATGTTTGGCAAATTTCATTTTATTCACGTCCCATAATACTTTGACTAAGTGGCCTACTATGTTGACATTGAGCACATACCCGCATTTATAGAGAATTATTGGAGTAAACTTTTTCAAACTGCATCATTTGATGTAGTTTCAGATAAAGTCTGATTTAAGAGTTTACTAAGTCCCTTTAAAAATTATAAGGTTTAGACTTTCAGTCTGTAATGTCTCTCAAGTAGCCTATGTAGCTGATCGTCTCACTTAAAGGGTTAAAGTGTCTGAAGTTGTAAATTTGCAGATCTGGCACTGTAAACTAACGACTACCACCTTGTTTCGGCAGTCTAACTACATTTCCCACTGTATCTGTGGGTCAAACGCGTTTTACGCACAGGAGGGACGGTGGGTCGGGTCTGTGTTTACTTCCGGACTCCGGTTTAGACTCGGCTCAGAGAGCAGCAGCTCCAGAGGGGTTCAGGCTGCCAGAGAGTCTGGTAATCCAACAAGGCTTCATGACAGAGGCTACCGGCTGGACAAGCGGCATCCCGACAGTCAAGCTTCCCTCGGCGGCACGGTCCACCCGGACACCGCTGTCCTGCTCTCTTTCAAAGTCACTCATCGCCTGCTGCTCTCCCGCTACCAGCTAACACACCGATCTGACTGCTGCGGATCAAAACAAGGACAAGTTCAAGCGACATTTGCGCCCGAAAGCCCAAGATCCTGCAAGCCCGGACGAGACACGGATCCCGGTGGAGAAAAGCGACAGGACTCGTCAGCCAGGGAGCCAAAATAGCGAGGGTGGTGGCTGGATAAACTAGCAAGGAAGGGGGGGTTGCCACCAGCTCCTGGCGGATTTATCCCCTGCCAGCTAACGTTAGCTGAGCTAGCTCCAAACAGCACCATGGATTGGTTAATGGGGTGAGTACACACAGCGAAGTTGCCGAGCTAATTGCGCAGTTTTTCGGAACCCATTTGTAAACACTCTTCTCCGTAGCTGACCCGATAAGGGTCGGCGTCGGGCAGGTGCACTGTCGTGTTAAGTTTCTGCTGTAAAGCAGACTGTAAGGCGGGTAGCATGTTGTTTAGCTTTAGCCTCACTGTGGAGCTTGGAAGGGGGGTAGCGAAGCTGGCAACATCCCCGCAACTGACCTCATGACAACCAGGGCCAGACGGTGTTTTCAGCGCCTCGGTGGCCTGAAAAAACCTCGCCCGCTGTGCCAGTTCCTAATATCACCGTTGAGGTTAATTTGCTGCTTATATTAGAAAACAGTTTACACGATAATAGGCTAGCGTTAGCGCCTTGTCAGTCTTCTTGGGTAATTCCTAATGCAAGGTGCGTTGGCTGCCCGTTAGCCGTCATGCTATCTCACCCATCTTCAATAACTGAGGTTTTAATTTATAAAAGAGATTATGAACTTGCAAAATAAACATTTCCAACGTGAGTGTGTGCATTAGTCATCCCTCATGTCTTTAAGCTTGCTACTGTTTAACAAGTCAAAATTTCTTGCAGTTTTTTAAAATGTTGTCTTTAGCAACATTTATTTCAGTTTTTCTGTGGACACAGCCTTTGTTTTTGCCAATTTCAGACCAGTGTCTGATCATTTTCAGAAGAAAGTTTATGTTACCCATCCACCTTTAGCCCATTTTGCCACAAAAAACTTCTAAACTCAAGATATATACAAATAAATATAAGATACATATTTAGTCAATTTCTGAAAGTTTTTTTTAATTAGAGCTTTAGGTATTTTGTTATTAGTATTCTCTTACAAAGACTCAGTTCTGTTGTGTTGGAAAGAGTTGATACATGAGAATTTGGCACAAAACCTAACAAGTAAAGGACCATACATCTGGTCCTGACACAGATCTTTGCTGTTTTTTGGTCTCCTATGTTTTACAAACACACCTTCTAGGCTTTTAGGCCTCACACTTTTTTTCCTGTTGTCCTCCAACCGTCTACTTGTTATTTTTAAGCACACACTCTGCAATAAACTGTTATGGTCAGATACAAGAAATGGTTGGAAAACAAGTGAAATAGAAGTAACCTCTAAAGCACTTGTTCGCAAATTTGGAATCCAGACCCCACTGTGGGTTTGTGAAATACCAAGTGTAAAGTCTTCAGGTAGTCTACAGAAATCAAAATAGCTTTAAAAATTATTAATGCCATATTTAGTCTCAACTGTTACAAAGACATTCTGCGGGTCTGCAGCTATAAATTCATGAAAAATTATACGCTGCATAACAAAATGTTGAAAGGCCTTCAGAAAACTATAATGATCACAGAAAGCCTGCTTCAGAAGAAAAAAATAAAGAAAGAAAAAAGGGGTGGTGTTTGAAACTTTAGCACATTACTGTACGTGCATTATGCAGTAACTGAATATTTCTTTTTACAAGGCTTACGCAAGTGTTGTCTTGTTATGCTAGTGTTACACATTAGAAGACCGATGATGCTGAAATCTGGCTTTATTTTTAGCTCAGTGTTGTCAAAGTCATGAGTTTGGGTTAAAGCTTGTGATCAGTTGCGGATAGGTCTGCCTCAGTGTGACACCTGCATTCAAAGTTCAAATCCCTGAACGCTGTGTTCAGGATTAACCTCTGACATCGGTGCAAGTGACAGAGTAGCTTGCCAAAGCATATTAGCCCTGGTGCCTTTGAGCCCACATGTGCTGTTTTACATTTACCTATGTATTTGCCATGCAAACCTTTAAGACTCTCGGCTGAGTGTTTGCTCACATATGCTTGAAAGGAAGAGATGTCTGAGTGGGTAGTTCAAGGTTTGTTTTGAGCTTCCTGTGTAAGCTTTAATTTCACCCTCAGACATCTAAATATGGCCCGCAGAGGGCTTGGATATCTTGATGTCTCATCACTGTCACAGGTCTGATGTCGCATAGTAAAGCGTAGCTTTGTGGTTGTACTTTTTGCTCACTGGTTATCAGGTTAGCACACTGCAGCATATTAAAAGTAGATCTCGGTAGATCTGCAAAAGGGTGGAGGCTTGTTGTCGGGGGTGTTTTTCACGTCAAGTTCGTTTGGCTGAAAGATAACGATGCTGTTTGTTGACACAAGTAAAAGAATATCAGCCATGTCGTTTACATCTGTCGGAGCTTAATTTGCTTGTAGTAAACTTGTGTATTTAAATTACAAACCAAAATGAAGTGTGATATTCTGCGAAGCTGTGGGATAAGAAAAGTTTGTTCAGAACTCATAAGCTTCTTGTTCTTTTATCTGTTGACTCAAATTGCTTTTTTTTAAAGTACACCCACATACACCTTTATGCAGGTTTTACCACATATTCATTTTTCCATTCTCTAATAAATGACACATTTTAATTACGGTGAACATTGCTAGCATAATTTTGTATAATGTGATTGTCAAGCTTATGAAAAATCTAAAGATGATCACTCTTCAAGAATGTTTCTGTAGTTGAAAGGTCTCTTGTTTGTTTTTTTGCATCCATGATACTGTGTTTTTTCTGGTTTACCGGACTGATTCATGCAGCAACTTGTAAATTACATCAGTTCTTTCCAGTTCTCAATGTGAATTCTAAGTCTTTAATGCATCTTCATTTTTCTTCTGAGTCATTGGCATGAAAAATTAATTTCTTGCTGCAACATGTAGCTAGCTGTTTTTGATATGTTTGAAACTTGAGCATTTACACAGAGAGGAGGCCTCTCTGCCTGCCTGTTTTTCGGGATTTTAGCAAGTGTTGCTGAGCACGTTCATTATTCACATCCTTAATCTTTGGAAAGTTGTCATTCTTTAATGACACATCGCTCTTAAATTTGTCTGTGTCATTTTCTAAGTACTCTAAGAGACAAAAAGTCATCCTTATCTTGTAACCCTCGTGCCTAATTTTAATTTGTTGCTGAGATACCCTCATTTTAAGCCAATACGTTGTCTTGTGTATGACGTGTGTGAGGGAACAGCCTGCATTGGAAATGAGCAGTACCAAGAGTGGAATCCATGAATGAATTAACCAAGTGCGTAATCACTCTGAATACAAAACCCAAAGCAATAGACACCCTGACCAATGGAGGGGGAAAGATAGGACAGAGTCAGCTCAAGCATGATGGAAGAAAGAGAGATGTAGAAATAAAGGGTTTGCTGAAAAATGTTCAGATTAAAGGGATGATGATTGGATGAGGGATGAGACAAATAAGGGTAGGATTCAGTCTTAAAAGAATTGAAAGCAGCTTTTGTTGTTTGTTGGTTGATTTTTGTTTTTTATATCAGTGCATGGGGAAGAAGAAGGCTAGAGGAAGGAGATATTAATGGTTTTGATGGAATGGTTGATTAGTGAGGGGAAAAATAGATTAAATTAGCAGTTGGGGGAAGGGGAGGTGTATTCCTTTGGAAAAATGAAGCTCCACAGGGAATCAGACCGCAGGACAAAGAGCTTGCGATAAAAGAAGTTAAAAAGAGCATCTGTGTGCTAACTTTCCTTTCAACTTGAAGTCTACCTAAACATATTTTTCTAATATTTTTGTACACATAAATGCTTGTGTATCACCCGTGGGTTTTGCCTTAATATGTTTACAAAGCAATTTCTGCACTGTGTTATTTCGGCAAAAGATCATTATATTCCAAAGCTGAATGACCTCATCTGCCCAGATTCAGGATGACACAAGATGCTCAATCGGTGGGGAGATGCCTGACGCCTAAATGTGTCGCTTCCTGCTGGGTGAAGTGAGCAGGCTTTGACAGATGCTTAATCCCCTCGCTTGCTTTTGAGTGATGGGCTGGTAACAGCGAACGAACAGCGAGAGACTGGAAAACTGCAGCAGCTACATAGAATGCTGCTTCAGACTGTCTGATGTGAACACAAGTCAGCTTTATTGTGTTCATACTGCATCACCTGTGACTTAATGGTATAGTAGAAAACATTTGTTTTACTCTGTGGGAGCATTCGCACATTATGATGTGAAAGAGTCCTGTAATAAAAGCCATTCTTTGTATCCTTTTACTCGTTGGATGTCAAACTAAAGGAAGGATTGTTTTGTGTGGCAGGTTACATATTTTATGAGTGAATTTTCTCGCTTCTATTTTAGTTTTATTCTTCGGGGAAACCTTTGGGCCAGATTATTGTTAATTGACATTAAGTTGTGTACAAAAACAGTTATGAAATCTTTGTTGCAAACACACGTGAAAATATTTTTAAAATCAAATTACAGATGCCAATGTCAGGCGATGGAATAGATGGGGGAATTTCACATGAATCTATTATAGGCTGAACTTCCTCTACTTTGGGGAAACATCTATTTCTGATCTTCTGTCTCCTTGGTGTGGCTCACATCAGATGAGAAGGGATTTTTTTGTGTCTCACGTTTGAGTTCTACATTGTGGTTGTTTTCACATTGTGGTTGTGTATATATGTTAAAGTAGCACGTTTTATTTTCATTGTAAAACATTGATAGGAGGGCAACACGGCTGATATCTGTTTCCCTCGCTCAGAGGTGGCAACATTAGTGGTTACAAAAGATTTATCTCATGCTGTGTTAGCATTTTGTCTGTGAAATGAAGAAGTTGGGTGCTAATCCAGAATCCTTGTGTTACAGTACCGCAGTATTTTCACTTTGTCATTTGATTTGCTATTACACATAAAGACACAAAGTAGACACTTCAGTCATCAAGTCATGAAAAGTTGCCTCCTTGTAGAAAACCAAAAGCGTATGACTGTATGGGATTTTTG